>RXPK01000291.1:502220-1102220 GCA_004143645.1 Protaetia brevitarsis
AGGAAATATATTTAACCTACTTAAGGGGACGACACCGCTAATAAACAGGAACTGGTTCAAGACCTCCATAAGAAGCCTTCCACTCCAAAGTGAGAATATCTCCTGGGAAGAACAAAGGGAGGAGCAAAACAAGCAGTTGGGGAACAGAGATGAAACACTCATTCATCTCTGCTCAAATGCGTAGCACTGTACAACTCAAGGGCGTTGCACCTGGGAGCATGTGAAATCGAAGAGGTAGATAAATCTCTTACCTAACCTGGGGCCTTCTGATATCCTACACTTTTTCAAAGGAATAGGATTGGAAGGCCAGCTGTAAAACAGCAAGAACAGGGGACACAATAGATCTTTTGAGTCGCAGTGTAACATCACCCTTATATACACACATACACATACATACAATGAAGCTGTGAATTTAAAATCAAAGGTTTCCAAGGTATATATTTTGTTTCTCATTGGGAGTAAGATCAGATCAGATGATTTCAACATAACCTTTCTATAGAAATTTCAAGTGGAAATCAGGGATCGCACAAGGTGGAAGCAATTTTGTTTGTGAAATCCACTTAGTTTATTGACCTATCAAAAATCAGAGCTGGAATCTATAGAGAGGTAAGAAACACAGCGATCACCTTTCGCTAGGAAAATATGCCACAATCTTTTGAGCAGAGGCACACGCGTTCTGCCATTAAAATCAATCAAAGAGCTTATAAAAATAAACGGATTTATATTTCAACAGATAGCGAGGCGATACTGAGGACAGTAGTCAACGCCAAGATACTGTCATTATTGGTTTGGGAATGTGTTCGAGAACTGATTTAGTCCTGCACAGTCCCCGTTGAATATCACTTTACTCGAATCGAAGAAAACGAAAAAGTCTACAAGTTAGCAAGAAAGGGATCATTGGCCTTCATAACGAGGCTCAAGAATCCATTGTAGCACTGACTTAAATTACAGTACGAGAGGAAAGTAAGCAATTTGGGCAAAAGAAAACACAAAGAACTCTGATAGAATACAGCCAAGCAATTTATGGAAGCACTATCAAAGAAGAAGGTTCAACAACTACTGCAGCTCAGTAGGAATCATTTTCGCAACATGGCAGGTCTCCTAATAGAACATTGTACACTGACATCTACAGAAAATTTGGACTAACACTAACTGCAGGCTGTATAAAAGGGTGGCATAGCCCGTTTCCATATTCCGTGTAAATACGAGGCTCTGGGTGTAAAAGGAATGGGATATTAAATACAAGAAGTCAAAAGGCTACAGCGCTTTCGGAGAATCCATGTTAGACGGCTCTCACAGGGTCATTTAATGACTAAAAGCAACAGGTTTAGAATGCTCAGTAGACAATTTTTGCATATATGAAATATTTTAATCAGATGACCAGATGACCAGATGTCTATTCCAGAAATTTCTTAAAAAATCAATGTGAAGATTTGTTTCTTTCTTCTATACTAGAGTGGAGATTTATCAGTTGTTCATCTTCTTCTGTACTTTCAAATAGATTATTGTCCAGCTTCAGCCAAGTCAATTACTTTGTCTCTGAAAATATATTTGCTGAAAGTATATCGAGATCAAATGATACTTCACTGTATTCAGAAGTTGAATAGCTAAGCTCTATTCTGACCCAAATTCTCATATAATTTAACACAGGGATCAAAATTTATATTTCATTCTCGTTATTATCTGTCTCGGATAAGGCAGATTAGATCTATTGTTTAATATCTTTAGATATGTTGAATGTTTTCTACTTGAATGGATAAATATTCAAATGCAATCAAATGGTATTCTTTCCATTCTGATTTATTACTATCTATAACAGCTACATGTTTTGGCTGGAAGTTGTTAATCACATTTTTTCAACCAGGTCAGTGAAGATGATGTCATGCTATCTATTAAAAAGTTGAAAGACAAACAAACTGCGGGTGATGATTAAGTACCTGCCTTTTTAATCAAGGATTGCACCGCTGTTTCATACGTACTATTTGCTGAAATCTTCAATTTTGAGTAGAGACTGCATATATCTGTATATCAACATGGCTTCATGGAGAGTAGATCAACGATTAAGGAGGCAGTTTCCAGTGTCTGTCACAGGCATTGGATTATTCGAATAAGCGGGTAGACATGAATTACACAGACTTCGCAAAAGCTTTTGATAGAATTGATTATGCGCTTCTCTTACATAAGCTTCAAACCACTGGATTTAGTATTCCACTAACATCCTTTTGTTGAAACATAATTAAAGAACAGAACACACTATGTACATTACAATGGCTATACTTTGGAGCCTTTTATTGCTACCTCAGGAGTACCACAAGGGATTTAACCTAGGTCCTTTACTATTTATAATCTTCATCAACGATTTTACGAACATCATATCGTCACACAAGCTTGTATTCACGCATGATTTGATATTATATCGTTGTATAACTGATACTGCTGAGTGCGAAGAACTTCAGTCTGACCTGGATAGCATTTTATTGTGGTGCACATGCAATAATCTTCCAAAAAACATAAATAAGTGTAAAATTATGATCTACACACAAAGGCTTAATCCAATTGATTATAATTACGCTATGGATTCTATTAATTTAACACGTACTAATCTTGTTAACTGTTACTTTTTGACCATAAGCTGTCGTTTAAGGATCACATTCAAGTCATCTGCACACAGGCAAGCAAATCGTTAGGATTTATAATTCTACAGACTAAGTGCTTTTCAAATCCCGGGGTACTCAAATGCCTTGATTTTGCTTTTGTGAAATCTATGGTAGAATACACTTGCTTGGTCTGATATCCTTATTACTCTAATCATAAACGTCAACTAGAGCAAGTTCAATGTAAATTTGCGAAATATTTGTGGTATCAAGTAGATAATTTTTATCCGCCTAGAAGCTTAACTCTAAAACAACACGTGGTGGAAAAAAAATCGTTTTTGATTATGCCTTCAGTTAAAGACTATAAGAGCTTTACCCCCATTTGTACAACATGAAAGATGATAATTGTAAAACCCATGAAGATTCTACGCCACATTTAATATTCATAATACGATTTTGAAAAACACCAAAGATTTTCAAGATTCATTAGAGACGCAGCATTTCCGCGAGACTGAAAACCGAATTTCCATTACTAACTTGTTCCGTCTTAGCCAACATAATCTCCGTGTTCTTGCCAGTTTTTAATTCCCACAAGGAATACATTTCGGCACGTGGTAAATTTAGATTTCCGAGGACGACTGAGGAGCCTGCCTGAAAAGCGCGGTCGACTTTCTTCCACTGGTCGAAGTTTTCTCCTTTTTTCTTTTATTTCCCATCCGAAAGGAGGACCGAATTGCCCTGACATGTCGACGGCGCGCGAGATATTGAAATTACACCGGAAAGTGGAAACATACCGCCGGCGGTGAGGGAAAATATGAAAATGAGATATCTTTTCAACGCCAAGCTCCCTTCCGAGACGGACTGCGAGGAAGACGAATGGGGAAAAGATTTCTCTAAACAATTTTTACGTGCTCGACATATTAAGCTCGAATGATACGGGTGAATTACTTGGGAAATCGAATTAGGATCCTTTGGAAGAGGAGAAAAGGAGAATCTGGCAAAAAAAGGTAATTTATTCAATCGTGATATGGAGTAGGTGACTGTGATTGTGAAATATTCTCTCTTTCACCTACGACAGTGTTAAAGCAAGATCTTAACCTTTCTTACATATCATTAAAATGTCTGTTCCAATACTCCGTCAAGAAGCTGTTGGGAATGAAAAAGGAAATATTTTAAGAAAATAACTTAAGATTGATTTAATGATAATTTTGAATAATTATAATAATAATTTCCGAGTTAATGTAAGGCGTTATTAACGTCAAATTTATAGCACCAACACCATTTGCAACATTTTTTGCACGATTTTCAATGAAATTAAACATATTATCTTTCATTACTGCGTCAACCTTTTTATTATAGAGTCTGATTGTCTCATTCTTATTAAATACTGTCACAGTAAATAGCAGTAAAAATATTCATTAACAGGTTTTTTTTTTTTTTTGAAGTAAGGGTGGGCACCTATAGTCCAAGCAGGTGGGCTAGGTGCTCATTGTACCGTCCCTATCAAATCTCTTACTTCCACTCGAGCATCTTGGTGTTCTCTATAAAGCCCAGTATCTTGCCCAGTGAAAACTTGAGAACTCTCGAGGGCTCCCATAGATCCTTCGCGAAATGTTTCTGCCTGAGTATTTCAATTCTTCACATGTGCAGATTACATGTAAACTCGTCTCCTTCTGTAGTTCGCATCTTCCGCATCACGGTTCGCTTACTCGACCTGTGTTGTAGAGATGCTTTGTTCAGGTGACAGTGTCCAGTTACCAACCTAGTAATGGTTTTCGCTTCTTTCTTGCTGCATCTGAGTAGGTTATCATAGAATTTAACATCCCCACCCCTCTATTAGCGCTTTTGTATAGAGTTGACTTTCAGTCGATCTCCATTTCTTTGTATTTTCTTTGTATATGTAACCATGTCCAAATCTCCCTTTTAGTAGAGTCTTTGGTAATTCCACGTACGAGCTCTGGACCTATGAAGTGTGTTTTAGAGCCCGCCTTGGCTAGTTCGTCGGCTATTATATTGCCCTCTATATCCTCATGTTCTGGCACCCAAATCAAAGACACCGTGTAGTCTGGTGCCAGTGTATTGAGGAATTGTTTGCAGTCTCTAACTAGTTTTGACCTACTTACAGGGTTTAAGCCTGTCTTAACAGCAGCCTGGCTGTCAGTTATTATACTTATTTTCCCCCTCACGTAGCTCTCTTTGCAATCATTTCTGGGCAGTCTGCAAGGTTGAATACCTATGCGTGGAAGACCGTTGTTTACTTTCCCAGGCTTATGGATATCCTTTGATTAGGGTTCGGTCCACAAATACTGGCTCCTGTGCCCTGGCTAGATTTGGATCCGTTCGTGAACCAGTCATCAAAAGCAGTAACATTACTACGTGCCTAGTCTCTATTCGGTACGAAAATTCTCACCTTTTCTTTGAAGACAATCTCGGGTCCATACTGTCCGTGGGAATTTGCAGCAATGGCCCGTCCAGCATCGTGCCCGTAGTATAAGTGTGCTCTCCCACCCTGAAGTTGGGATGCCACAATTTGTTGGCTTTCAGTCTAAGGATCGCATTCATTTCCTCCGCTTTCACATAAAGCCCTAGCGGGAGGGAGGCCCACAATGGTCTCCAAAGAAGCGGTCCCTGAGCTGTTGATTTGCAGCAGTGATTCCGAGCAATGCCTGTCTCTGGACAGAGGTTAGCAGATTCACTGCAGAGGACACTTCTGTTCTTCTCCACCAGACTACTGTCCCGTATGTTATCGCCAGTCTAGTTATTACAGCAGTATATTGCCAATGGATCATCAGCGGCTTTAGTTCTCGAGTTTTACCAGCAACTCTCCTGCAGACCCAAAATCATTGCCTAGACCTGGTTGCTATTTTGGCTAAGTTATTTTTCCAGCTCAATGTGGTGTAACACCCAGATACTTTACTTTTCTGGTTAATAATCCTGCATAAACAGTCTAATGGCGCCTAGGTCATTGAGTTTCCACACGTTGGTGAAAGCAACCAACTTTGTTTTTTTCCTTTGTGGATTAACTGAGAGTCCTTGTGAAAGGCACCATTTCTCCACCATTCGCTGTGTGTTACGCATGATATCTGCCACTACGTCCAGGAACTATAGCTACTATGACAATAGCATCAGCGAACCCCAGCGTCATTCACTAACAGTGTGAAACAATTATAGAATACGTGCAAGGATTTCCAACAATAGACCATGAATTTTTGCTACTTTGAAATGTTTTCAAATTTTAGCAAAACTGTGATATTACATATTTCAAACAATATTGATGCCACAAATAGTTGTGAACTTTTCCTACGACTACTATTAAGGTAACAATTGTCTCTGTCTTTACAGATCACTGAAAAAAAAAAAGAATTACGAAGACAGAACATGATTTTGCAAATATATTAAAACAGATTTACATCACACAAAGAAAAAAATTAAAAATTTTCAAACAATTATAAAGTTTAGCTCAATAAGTTGTTGAACATACAAGGACGAGCACAACTTGCATTAAAATTTCCCACAAAATTGTTGACGAAAGTTGTCGCATTTTTTTGCTACAAAATATACATTTTGTATAAATAATATTTATGTCGGCAGAACCTATATATTACAGTAGTACAAAGTGCAGATCACTTGTTGCAAAATACACGTTTAGGCCAGTGGTAATAGTTGCAACAAAATACTTACAGTATTTTTGCTACTATTACAAATCTGTTTAGTGAACCGACATTAAGATTTTGCGTACAGATTAATTACGCTGTTGCTATAATTAATATTCCTAGTTATGAATAATTATTTATTGTATGTGTTTTTTTTTAAACATAATGTATAGCTTTGTTGCGCAATTTGTTGACATAACCTACCTATAAAAGGAGCATAAATTGCATATTGCCTGCCGTAAATGTAATAGTGAATTTTCAATAGAATTTTGCGTACAGTAAAGCTGGGCTGTTGGATCAAGGAATAAAGGGTCCTTAATTTGAGGAGTTTTGATCTAATTAATTTATTTTGTTCTGTATGTGACGTTTGCGAATCCTTCTTACTGGTATACAAGGTTTTTGTTTCCGGTAAATGCATCAAATCAACTTTTTATAGCCGTGTTTGACTGAAATAGGAGAACCGCCATCTTTACAACAATGGCTGTAACACATACACTTTTTGAACGTAACTATATGGGTAGAAAACTTTGCCATAATAATAATACTTAGATCAGAGAACCTGTTTACAGAAGTGTGGGCTAGGTTTGGAAAAAAAAGTAATTTGAAGATAATAATTAGATTACATTAACTACTTACAATTGTGGTTAGCGTAATCCTTATTTCTTAATAATATTCACTTTGTTAATTGAAGAATAGGTACTTATTATTTAAGTGAAATTAATTATTAAATTTATTAAATTAATAAACTAGAAGTAACAAAATAATATGATCGCTTTTTATGCCAATTATTTTCTTAATTTTCGCAATATCTCCAAAATAGAGATTTTATTATTTGAGGGTTTGTTTGTTGATTTCATTAATGTAATACGTAAATCTCGAGGATGTTGTAAACTTCTTTGCTTCAGAAACAGCAATTCGTAAATTTTGAGGTATGTCCAGGATCTTGACAGACCGACGTCCTTCTTAATAGCGGAAATCAGAATATTGCAATTACAATATTATATATTCGATTCATCAACTAGTGTTCGAGTGCTATAAAGTTTCCCAGTATCAACCACAACCATATTACTGCATTTTTTTCCAATACAATAACGAATCACCTGCCTAACTGAGAAACAATTAATGACAACTTGATATTTAAGTGATTACTAATTTTTAAATAATAGCAATTCTAGTCCCTACATGGATATCAGATTTTTTTTACCCAACCATTTAATCTAACGTTTGTTGAACAACAGGGATATTGATGCCCCCTTTTAATACTCGTGCACCCACGCGAAAGCATTCATAATTTTTTCAACAGAATATAAATAATAAGCGCTTCAGCGTGACACAAATTCTACCCATCATACGAATACATTAAACAAAAACAATATAAACTCAAAACATTAACCGCTGCCGGGCGGATAATTTTTAACGTTTTTATTAAGCGCAGAGGTCGCTTTTATCGTTAATCCAACGATAAATCCTCTGAATTTTAACTGTGGCAGTACTAAAAATTATAACTTACACAACGGACGATTGAATTATAAAATAATCGTCGTGGAAAGTTGTACATGCGTTATGGCTTTTTTTGCACTCGAAAAACTTGCAGTGTTTGTTATGTTCGTTGCAGTTTTATTATTGCTGGGAACGGCAAAAGTCGCGTAGTTCTGTTCGATTTATATTTTTTTTATATGTGACGCGTGGAATTCGTTAGTGATGTTTCAATTGTGCGCTTTATTACGTGAAGTTTGCATTAAAATTTTGATTCGATTGGAATTTAATAGTGACAATTGGAAATTGTGAATACCTCTGCTGTTTTCTTTTTTAGTATGGTTATGATCAGATTACTAATAAATCCTTAATTTCGAAGTTTATTTCTGCACGATGTTAATCATAAAATATTTCAGCATTCAGCAGAGGCGTTCCACTGCTTCCAAAGAGAAAATCTAGAATTTCAAGATTCATTCAAAGTTTTATCTGTTTCTTCAGTGAGAGAAGAAAATGCATTCCGACAATCATCTCTTTATTGGAGAAATATTATTGCATTAATAACATTTTTAATCAAGTTGAACAAAATATAATGTTAAAATAACCGAAAAGGAAATGTTTACAATATTTTCTTGGTTCAACAGTTGTTTGTTTGCTAACGGGAATACCAAATACAAAATATTTTGTTTGAATGAATTAAAAATATTTTGTTATGTTAACTATAAATCATAATCGTTAGAAGGACGTCTCGCGAGTATATATTTTGAAACACGTCTTTAATTACTTTAAGAAAACTAGTTCTATTAATATAACTACATTACATGTTTTGTAATGCGTGTTGAGTTAACCAACATTTTAGCTAATCTTACAAGAGAATCGTATAATCAAGGCAATCATATCGTCTTACTAATTCAACAAAGCCAGTGGGTTCACGTGTATAACAGCTTTCTTCCATACAGTAGTAAATACGTTAAATATATTGTTATGGTACATACTGCTGTGGTTAGATAACCCATTTTTCGCTGAGTGTATTTTAAGTTGCATATTTTTTGGTTATTTCTTGTTTTCTCCGTTCAGCCGATATTCAATTTACCGAGAATGTTCACAATTTTATCTTGTTTTGAATAATTTTAGTTTAAGAGTTTTTGAATAATTTTATTTATGTAGTGTTAAGTTTTTTTTTATTAATCCATTCATTAAATTGTCTATTGGTCGCTTGTGCTGATTTAATGCATATTCTATTAAATATTGTCGTTGTAATGTTATACGTCTGCGCTGTACGATTTTGAGAGAAGGTTTTTGTAAGAAAAACAATTGTAGATTTTTGTTAAGGACTTCTTTGTTCGACTATTGACGTGAATAGACGTATTTTTAATTTTTTGTTGCCATTTTGTGATTTAGTAAAATTATTTCTGTAACTTTTATTATAATAATTGTTAATATATTGGAGTGTTCACTTTATAGATATAAGATAAGATCAATTATTATTTTTTTATTTAGGAAGATATATTTTAGTGTTTTCTCTCATTATATTTTAAAGAGTTAATTTTCTGTTATTCAATTCAAATTTTGCTGTTTCATTTTTAATTATCAATCACCTCGGTTGGGTGAGTAGAGGCATTGTTCTTTCTTTTAGCTTTTTCATTTCTGTAAATTTCTTGCATTTGTCCACATCTTGATTTTAATTTGTGAAACCACGTGGATAGAAATTCAAAGGTTGTGTATTTTGGATAATCTTCCTGAACAAACAAAGCTTTTGCTTTGTATAGGAAATAGCATTGCCCTATTTTAATTTAGAGTCAAGTGCAGTTTTTATTTTAGGCCAGAATCTTCAGTTCAAGGTTTTTTTTTTCTGCACAATTTGTAATTTAACCCGTTGTTGTAATAAATTGATTGTTAATCTACGTCATTAGGTTGAAAATTCTGTTCTTTTATTTTAATTTAAACCTTTTCAATTTTTCGAGTAATTAAGAAAGTCTAATTTCTTTCACTCACAATTTCCTTTTCGTGGTTAGATTCAAGTTTTAATTCGCGAGAGTAACTCTGAGGTTAATAGTTCTTTTGCGTTCTTTAAAATCTTATCCGTTGAGCTAGATAATTTTTTTTTTTTTCATTTTAAAATTCATTTTGCATTTTCATTTAATTCAGTACACAGCAATACGTAAGATGAACCATCAACCATGTAGATGTAATTATTATTTTATGTACACCTCTGTTTGTAAGACCAGTACTTGGGTTTAATCAATTTGCATGTAACCGTGGATTTAAATGTAAATTTATCGTCTGGTCACTGTAAAATATTCAAGTATCCTACGATTAGACTTGACTTCAAAGGGGCAGAGATTCAATGTAATAAATGACAGTTGAAATTGAAATTTTAATATGTATAAATTGGTAAACGTGATTCGTCCTTTCTCTTATGAGAAAAGTTGTTTTGAGAATTTAAAAATTCAAAAATATACTAGCTAAATGATAATATTTGGTTTGAACATTCCAAATAAGTGTATTCACTTTAGGTAAGAGTCTTATACTCTTTGAAATGTTTTGATATATTGTTAAACAATAAATTGTGTATGTTTTGATATTCATACTGTTTTATTAGTATAAACGTATCTAATATATTAAATGATTAAAAATTAAAGTATAAATTCAATATTTAACAAAGTAAAAGACTACTAATATACAAGTTAGTGATTTGGGAGACACAAGACGTTCACCCACCTAGGTAACATACCCACGATTGATAGAAAAATATAAGTATTACTAGTCATTGATTAGTAAGAGGGGTGACTACTAGTGCGCATGATCTGCAGTGGTGAAGTCTAGATATATCAGGTATATTCATACGTTCATAGCCATCTAGCGAAGTTATATTAAACATATAAAAATAGATATCTGTCAAGAAAAATAATTATACAGTTTTTTTTTTTTTTTAAAGATGAGCCAGGTAAATCTAGTTAGAAAATCACAATAATATACAGGGTGAATCACCACATTCGCGTTGGTTAACACCAAAGTTGTGAAAAATTAAATGGAACAGCCTGTATATTATGACATATTTTGATAGTACAGACTAAATAAAGACAAGTTGGTGTGAGGTTTCTTATGTCTAACTCAACTCGTTTACGAGATAATTAACTATCCTTCAAAATGTAGGCCAAAATTCAAGAGGAATGTCTCTCATGAATATTTAATCCAGATATTTAAAACTATATTTATTTTTTAATTAAAGCATTACACTTGATAATAAAATAAAAGTAATGCAAAAAATTATACAGGGTCAACAAAAACATACTTTTAATTTTCATTGTTTTTAAAGGCAAGTAACTTTCTTATTTTAAATGGAACACGCTGTATTTATTACCTTTTTTAGATTCTAATTTTTAACGGTCTTTAAGATTGTATTGATGCTTCATATACCTATCTGTTACAGTTTCTTAGTAATTTAGAATTTTCTTTATTATTTATTAGAAAGACAAAAAAATTAATATAATAGATGAATATAGGTACTCTGCAGGGTATTCCACATAAGTGGTTCAATAAAAGTTTATGATGTTCTACTATTTACTTATACTTGAGATTTTGGCACCATTATATGTTCGATTGGAACTATAAATGTGGAATACTTTAACCAAAATATCACTTCCGGTTGACCGGAAATGGACGTCAACTTTGTTATTTTAAATATAATGATATAATTTTTTATTTATTTTTGGATTCTGCGGCCATAAATACGTCAGTTTTCATTAGCTATTCCTATAGCTACATGTTGCCGTTTTTGAGTTATTTAAGTTTAATCTTTTTTTGTAGTCATAATCATTGCCTCATTCTGAAATTAATATCTCGGTTAATACTGCAAGTAAAGACTCCAAATTTGCTATGTTATGAATGTAGATATAACTATAATATGGTACACACACTTCGCATTCTAATATACAGGGTGTTCAAAATTGAGAAACATAAAATTGAGTGACATAATTTCGAAGCAGAAAACGTCAATTTTTTTAAATAGAACACCCTGTATTTTAATTCGAAATTGGGAAGTAAATATCATCCCCTATCATTTTGTATCAGCACTCCCTATACCTATCTTTAATAGATTTTGAGATATGAAGAACTCTTTGTTGAACAATCTAAGTAGCTCTAGGTTTAATGTTCGTAGATGGCTCTGAATGGGATTAATGTCAAATTCATTGTCTAACCATAAGTGTGTGTGTGTATGTCATCGTAATTACACTTTTGAACAACGCAATATGAATAGAGACGACTATTCGAACCGCGACATTTTGAATTTATTCTACATTCATGGAGAATGTAAAAAGTATTAAATAGAACATGTCGTGTATTTAATGGCAGATATCCACACCTTCCACCGATTACAAAGAAGAAATTTCGAAATATTGAAAACAACGTTTTACACACGGGAACCGTAAAAACAAAGAGATAAAATAAACTAAAATTTTGTAAACAGACTCCTACATCTCCATATTTTCTATATGACCTCCATTATTTTCTAAGCATTTTAAAATCCGCGCTTCTACTTCTCCTGTGGCTCTATTTATTTTATTACGCCAAATTCTTCTGATATGTGTCGAACCCTGTGTAAAAGTTCCTCTCGAGATCGCACAGGTAGGTGTGGCATGCACCAATGATTTTAAGTAGCCCCAAAAATAAAAATCTAGGGGCGTTAGATCCGGTGAATGATGAGGACCATTTCCAAGGTCTATTGTTACCTATCCATTGGTCCTCAAACATAGCAGGGATCTAGAAGTGTGTTTTCAAAATTTTAGTTTATTTTATCTTTTTCTTTACGCAGTTCCCGAGTGTGAAATTTGTTTTCAATTTTTCGAAATTTTTTCTTTGTAGTCGGTGGAAGGTGAGAATATTTGTCATTAAATGTACGACATGTTGTATTTAATACTTTGTTACATTGTCCGTGAATGTTGAATAAATTCAAAATTTTGCTCTCCGAACAGTCTATTTGTATTGCGTTGTTCAAAAATGTGATTACGATGGCATACATACACACACACAAACACTTTGTCACTTTGTTTCTCAGTTTTAAACACTCTGTATATTAGAATGCGAAGTGTGTGTGCCATTTCTTAGAGGTACAACTACGTTCATAACATAGCAAATTTGGAGTCTCTACTTGCAGTATTAACCGAGATATTAATTTTTGAATAACGCAATGATTATTACTAAAAAAAAGGAAAATCTTATCTTTTATAGGAATAGCTAATAAAGACTGACGTCTTTATGACCGTAGAATCCAAAAATGTAAAGAAAATGATATCATTCTATTTAAAATAACAAAGTTGACGCCCATTTCCGGTCAACCGGAAGTGATATTTTGGTTGAGGTATTTCACATTTATAGTTCCAATCGAACAGGTAATGGTGCCAAAATCTCAAATATAAGTAAACAGTAGAACATGATAAACTTTTAATGAACCACTTGCGTGGAATACCCTGTATAGAAGTTCGATGAGGATATCGAGTTATGTTGTGAAAGCCCTCTCTATGACTTCACAATTTGAAATTTGCGTTCGCCTACTTGAAAATAATCTACGTAGGGTGAGAGATATTTCCAAGAATTATTTAAGTAGATTAACTGGAATTACCTGGAATTCGTTTAAATAAACTCGTGATATTTTCACGCTTCACGTGTAGATTTTAACGAACACTTTTAACGGTCAGATTCACATACGCGAACAAAATAATGATCAAAATTCGCGAGATCGCACGATTTCCATTCTTAATTATTTCCCCAATTTTCCCCTAATGCCTCCCCCGCGCCCGTATCCGTCGCTCTTAATTAAAATCCTAATCTCTCTTCACCGTTTCGTTCGTTCGACATGTAAAATCATTTCCGGCACAATATCTCACGCTTTGTTAAATCCTCCTTTTCTCGCGACGTTCTCCATGGACGCGCTCCTCTCCTTTTCGCCGAAATTAGGAGCGCCTACCTACTCTTCCAGCGGCGCCCCCTATTGAGAGATACGCTTTCGGCGCGATTGGAGGAGTCGCACGGCTACCAGAATAGGGGAGAATATGAAAAAGATCCGCGCAATAACGATAAAAATGTCAATATTTCATGAGCGTTTTTGACTTTCATTTTGTTGCTGAATATGCAATAAGAAAAGGAAAAAAAAAACTCAATAAACGGGGGGTCGCATCCTACGCTGGGACGGCAGGGGAGTGGAAAGTAGAACGATGTCGTTCGCTCGTGACCCGACGGAAGGATGGAAGATCGGGATTAGGTACCGAAAGAGGATTTAAGTTTAAAGATATCGGAATATGTTCGCATATAAACCCCTGGGAATGTGTCGGATATTTTTTTTTGTTTATTTGAAATTGAAATTCGGCATTAGGTATCTATTTTCTGCGGCACACCACGTGCATAAGCCGATTAGGGAAGTCATCATGGTTGGGAGGGTTATCGTTCCGTCAAAAGAAATGAAATCTTGAAGAATCCAGGAGCTTAAATCTAATAGTTGAAAAGGAATCTTACCTTTTCTGTTCGAGCCTTGTTCTCGAGCATTTTCAGTGAAGTTGATACAACTTCTATTATTATATTCTAAGAATCCAATGAATGCAATATATGTAAAGGTTAGATAAGAGTAAAAAACTCGTTCTTTCGTTCATTAACGGCCGTTTGCACCGTCTGTGATTAACATTTTAATTAACTAATCAAAGATTAAATTTAATTACGAATTAAATATGAATAGGATTGCACCGAACAAATTTAATTAATGATTAGTTGATTAAAAAGTTTGCGACAGAAATATAGGTTGGTAGTGCGTTAAGTTTAGTTTGGATTTTTCCATTATGATGGAACACTGTTCCATCATAATGGAAATTGCCGCTATGCGAATGCGCGATTTTAAGCGGCATTTGAAAGTTATTGGAATTTAAGCTGAAGAAAATTGCTACAGAATTAGATATTGAAATAAAAAAAGTTGTGTAGTAGTTTTAAAATAGAAATTAATATGTGAATGCAGGTTTTTTTTTTCATTATGCAATTCTTTTATTTGTTTGTTCTGCAAATGCTCCAATTTTTGATACTTTATTTGACCTCTGCTATTACTTGTTAGAATTATTTTATTATTACCATCATTTCCTTATATATTTTGTTCCTTTTATTTAATAAATAAATGGTTAATTACATACACAATATTTCTTTAAAAAAATCAAAGTGATAATGCATCTAGAGTAAATAAAATATATTTCGTTTATACAAAAGCCAAAGAAAACAAATGCAAAAAGAAATGTTCAAAAATTAATTTCTATGTAGTAATGAATTACAAATTGTTGAAATAATCATTAATTAGTAATGCCTGTGTCCCAGCAGGTACATCATCAACAGCGTCATAATAAATCTCATGAAGTTGTCCATTTAAAATTTCTTGATTTAATTTTTCTTCATTGATTTCCTCTTTACCAACATTTATAGCTATATTGTGCAATACTGAGGTACCAACTATTACTGCCATAAAGGTATCCAGCTTTGAGCGACAACCATATGCCAGTATTGGAAAACATTCTTCTTGGAAACATGCTGTCAATGACATTCCGTGATGTAATATGGCTTTCATTATAATGATTTTTCACAACTGTTTTAGTGGGGTCAATAAATATGTTTTTGAGGCATATCTACTGTCGCTTAGGGAAAAGAATGGATCGTTAAAGTGTGTATTCCCTGGCCATCGTACTACGATATCCATTATTTTTAAATTAGCATCATATAAAAATTGTGAATTTATAGAAAGATATTCTTTCCTATTACGAAATACCTCCGGGTCATTCCCACCTGAAACCACGAGTAATCCTCAAATTTATTGTCAGTTTTTATTTCGGGAATTAATTTTTGATTTACCTTGGACTTTCTAAAACCCTGTCAAATATACACTTCTTGCACGCCGCTATTCCTTATTCTAATCTTCAAAGTGAACACTTTAATTAGCTAGCTATTTCAATTTAGTCAGAGGTATTTGTATTATAACCAAAACCCCATAACATAACCTATAATCGCCTATAAACACGATTGTAAACAAAGAAACTACGCTTGCGCCAACTTTAATTATGACTTAATTCCTACCTTGGGTACTGATTAAAGATAATTACGAATTAAGGATTTAATTATTAGTTAAGCAGTCGGTGCAAGGGAATTAAAGTTTAATTATGATTAAATGTTAATTATAACTTAATCACGAATGGTGCAAACGGCCGTTAGTGGTTTAATATATGATTACTAGTTTCGGCTTTTAACAGCCATCTTCAGATCACTGGAAATACAAATTGATCAATTGATTATCATAAATAATTGTGTTAAAAATTTAAATATAAAACTGCAGAAATTAAAACTAGTAAATGTAAATAACATAAATCAACAATCAATAATGCAATAATTTTAAAAAATTATGCATTAAAAGTGTACTAACACGTAAAAAGGTAAAATTGTCTATCATCAAGTTAAAAAACACCAAACATGAATAGTAAATTAAGTGGACACCAACATTTATAAATATAAATTAAATATAAATTTAAATATAAGAAAAACTTTTCCAAAATGACAACAATACAAATGATTCAACATATGCAAAACGTGTCTAATGTATTTATTGTAAACTGAAACTGGGACAAATTGTTTAAAAAATTAAGTATGTGTGAAAGTGTGTGTGTTTCTTGTGAATGTGTGTGTGTTTTGTGTGTCTGTGTGTAAAAGTTATTCAGGTTGTCTAAATATGGGATGTTAGTGCTGTGTTAAACTGGTTGTCGAAACCAAATAAGTGAAGATTGGTTTAATGTTATAATCTATTTGTTCATTTAAATGGTGTATGTTAGGTATTTTCTTATGCCGTTCTATTTGGTATGCCTCCAACAGTCTACGTTTTTGACCCTTATCACAGTTGTGAAGTAAGGTAATGTTATCATCACAAATGCTTTTATGTCTAAATTCTAGTAAATGTTGATAAAAATTTGAGTTATTTTGTTTCCTGTGTTTTTTAATTCTGCTATCTAATTTTCTGCCAGTTTCCCCTATGTAAGTAGCATCACAATCATCGCATTTTATTCTGTAAACTCCGTTTCGTTGTAGTTTGTCTTTATTTTCTGTATGTGTGCAAAGCATATTTTGCAGATTATACGCTAATTGTATATTAAATGGTTTGAAAAGGTTGTTTATTTACGTAGAGAGGTTGTTGTATGTAAATTTTCTATAAATGTTATTTTTATATTCTTTTATGTAAAGTGCATCAGTTTTTATTTATTTTATGTTTATAGATGAGTTTGTCTATTGTGTTATTTGAATTTTTATTATGGGTGCAATTTGTTTATGATGCTAAGTTCTTTGTTGTATTCAGTTGTACCTCTTACTGTATATTTGTAAACCTTGTATGTAATAATTTAGTGCTGCATATTCTGTGAAGGATGGTGAAAGGAATCGTATGGAATTATGTTATTGGTTTAGTGGTTTACGGTATATGGCATAGTGGAATTTTTGTTTGTTTTTGTATTTGTAAATCTAAGAAATTCAGTGTATTGTTATCTTCTATTTCGTGTGTGAAGTGTAGTTTTGTATGTATATTGTTTATATATGTTTATTATTATATATTATTATTCATGTTTGGTGTTTTTTAACTTGATGATAGACAATTTTACCTTTTGACGTTGATCTGAAGATGGCTGTTAAAAGCCGAAACTAGTAATAATATATTAAACTATTAAATGAACGAAAGAACGAGTTTGTTACTCTTATATAACCTTTAACTTCTATTATATTTAATTTTTATTTTCCGTTTATAGATGTTTTATACTTCGTTTGATAAAACAATCTAATAACATTTATATTGTTCTTCATGTCGAAGTTATGTTAGATAATAATAAAATTACAATTTGGTTTGTTGGTCCCCTCACTCTTTCTTTTATTATGAACCATCTTTTCAAAATACTATGACTACAGTTTCGGCACATTTGTGCTATCTTCAGGTCTTTCCATAATAGGTATCAAAAGGCAAATTTATAAAAGGCGTTACACAAAAAACTGAAAAAGTTACGTAAAGACTCTGCTCCGATAAGCCATTCAAAAGTGTCCCTAAAGCTATCTGGCTGAAATTAAAGCAAATGGGTACTACTGTCACACAGATTATAAATACCAAAAATTAGCTCAATCGATGCCACCCCATTCGAGATATTAGCATAAGCATGGAAAAATTTAATATTTTTTTTGTCAGGAATTACTTAAGCTATCACGTTCAAAAAAATGTGTAAGTAAACACTATTATGGGCATTCTGTAAAATCAGGAACTAATTCCATTTATTTCCATTAAATTATTTCAAAATTGGTGTCGCGCTCGGATTTTGTTGGTTGTCGAAGGCTTGGAAGATTGGAGCTAATCCAGATGTGGATATGACTACAAAGTTGTTGTACAGGTTATGGGAGAAAATCTCGGTACGTTATTATTTAATTTTTTAAATCACAATAAAAACTCGCAGTTAATTTTCATCTAAACAAAGGATTCATGACAAAAAAAATATTTTACTGCTTTAGGGATACGCAGACCGCCACTCCACCGAAAAAAAAATTAACGAAATATGGAAAAAGGTAACCAACCCGCCCCAATGTAATAACACGCCCACTGCGCACGCCATATAGAATTGCTCGTCACTTCAAAAACACCACTCCTTTGTTTTGGAACGTAAACGGAAAAGTATTTAAAAATATCCTTTCCCGCCACTAAACCGTCACAGAAAGGAGGATGGTAGAATCCTAACGGACTGGTAATTTATAAATCTTCATCTGATCTCGACAGACGATCACCATAAACGTCACTGACGGGAAAAAAATGTGTCTTCAACTTCCTTTTGGCAATGTCCGTCATCTCGCCGAGCTTCCGGTTCGTACGACGGAGGTTTTGACCGCTATTTATTAAAAAATAGATTTTGGAGGAAGTTTGTATGGTGCTGAAGAGGAGAAGGAATAAACTCAATTCAAAGGGAAGTACATATAATTCATTTTATTATTGATATGTATTCGCATAAATAAGTCGGTGAATCCATTATATATGTATACATATATGGCATTCGTAAAGAACTTTTTGTCGGTATTACTTCCGAACGTTGAATTATTGGACAATTTTATTAGAATTTCGTCGTAAGTATAACAATTACGTATAAATACATAAGATTAAAGCTGGTTTTACACTTGTCAATTTCTAGATCAATAACTAGGACTTGGAGGACTTGATGTCAATAATGGTTTTAGACTTGTCAACTTCTAGTTCGATTTTAAGTTCAATTTCTAGTTTAAGTTCTATTCAAGTTTAAGATGATATCCAACTGTTTTACATCTGTCAAGAAATTGATTGATTTCAAGAACTTGGTCAAGTTCTAGAAACTAACATACTTAGAACATGCTCTATTTTTGCATCAAATTATCTTCAATTCTGTAGGAATTTACGTAATTGGTACTCGTGAAATAATTGACTCAGATTAATGTTATAACCTGGTTACCGAGGTACTATTGTGCAATTGTGGTTGGGTTATACATTTGGTCATGTTATATATATATTTGGTTACATCCACGTTGTATTATTGTACCCACCTGCTTTAGTTTGGATATTTACTATCTGTATATTTAATAATTTATTGGCAGTTATATTTGGATTCTTCTGAAAAGGTACCTAAATCGTACATATATTTTTGGTTTTGTATAAAAGCCCTTGTAGAAAATGAAAAAAAGTTATATCAAGAAGACGACAAGAAAGAATGTCTAAGTTTATGGAAAACTGTATTTTCCTTAATGTTAATCGAAGTGATGAGATTACAGCTACTCTGAAACCAACAAGACGTGGTGGGTCAGACCATGGCTAATTCCCAAAAAGGAAATTTGAACTTAGTCACCATGAATTTAAACAAGATCCAGAACAATTTCAGTGTTTCTTGAGAATGAACAGTAACACATTCACCAAGTGTTTAACTTTAATTGAGAACGCAATATCAAAAGAGGATACTTTTTTGAGAAGTGCAATACCTGCCAAAGCAAAATTAATTGTCACTTTGAGATTTCCAAATTTATACCATTATTTATACCATTTATATCATAGGTTATACCAATACAGATGTGTATGTGTATCTCTGATCCAGAAATCCACCATAAATCCACAAAGAAATCTTCGAGACAGAGAATGCTTAACCTCAAACCTTTACCCGCCTTTGTTTTAAGTATGCGACATCACTCCAAGAAACAATAATATACCTGTTGTGACAAAGCGCTACCACCCCGAACGTTACAAAAGAAACTAACCGATTCTAATATTCCCGATTTCAAGTTCTATTTTGTTGAATCGTATTAAAATAAAGTTTTATACCTCATGTGGTCTGGATTCTTAGGCAACTCTAACCGGGCCCATTGTGCTACCTTCCCTAGGCGGAGTCACTCACCCGCAGCCTATTCGAGCCAACCCAAGCAAAGAATGAACTTGAGCAGTGTAGCATGTGAGGTGTCGCCAAAGCTGGCCATACGGGGCCAGAACTCCCCCAGGATGGAACCTCTAAGTTGGGCAAGCGCCGGACAGTCACATAAGATGTGCTCTGGTGTCTCGTCCTCTAGGTAACATGCACGGCAAAGTGGGCTGCTAGTCAGTCTTATGCGGTGCATGTGCTTATTAAGTTTGCAGTGACCAGTCAATAGCCCTACAACTTGACGTAGTTTACTGTGAGAGAGCTGCAGACAGTAACTTGCTGTCTTGGACGACAGCCTGGGGATGGCTTTGCGTGCCTGACAGCAGGTGGTTGTGGATACCCATCTCTCCTCGTGTAGAGTAGTGGTTCATTGATTTATTAGGATGTTGAGTGTAGCCAAAGAAATGCGAACAACAGGCTCCAGTTCCATGTAAGGAGAACACGAACCCCATCTTGCTAACCTATCGGCAGCCTCGTTTTTACCTTTATGACCTTTAACCCATCTGAGTATGAAGTCGTTATCAATAGCGATCGCTTCCAAGGAATTGTGACCCTGAAGTACTAGGCCTGAAGCGATCTTATAACCGCTGAGGACTCTAAGGGCAGCTTGGCTACCACTGTAAAGGACAATACGTCGTCCCTTAATGCTCCTTGCTAAAATTTCTTCGGTACCATGCAGAATCGCTAAAACCTTGGAAAACCGTAGCGAACCTACCTAGTGCCAACTGTAAGTTGAGCTTAAGGTCTGGAGAAAAAACTCCCGCATCTGTCTCTGTTTCTGTCTTTGATCCGTCTGTATAGACGGCAATTGAAGGCAATGATTCGACGCTGGGGCCTAAAGCAAATACGGGAGACAAACAGTCCTTCGCGGCACCAAGAAGAGGCGATTTAGCGACGCCCTCGTGAATGAAGCTCACGTGACCGCAGTTCCCCCGCTCCCCGATCAGAAGACCACCTTATGTGGTAAAATACTAGTTGAATGTATTGCCTTACAGAAAGGCACTTTTCTGATTTTATTATTTATATAATGCGTAGTCGCATGTAACTTGCTGAGGTGACACCATCAAAGCATGACTGCACTTACACTATGCATCAATTAAGTATCCTATAGTAGTTGTTGTGATTAGAAAAACGGCGCTTATACAGTTTCCTTTTTTGGTATTGGACGTAAGTCATTCTTATTATTTTGCATTTGTGAATGCATTAAATAAGTGGATATTTTAAGTTGAATTGAAGATTGCATTTAAAGAAAAGTACTCGATAGAAAGCAAACTTTTTAGGCTTGTTTCACGCGAGGCGGTTTAGTCGATTCAATTAAGTTGCATGGTTTACTCTTAACTAATTGATTCTCATTGAAGACCTATTTGAAGCTGCCGAGGCGGACAAGTTGACTCCGTGTGAAAGGGTTCATATCAGTATGCTCCTTGACAACCGTCCGTTCAACTAGTGGAATCAACTAATCGCCTCGACTGAAAGAGGCGTTACTCTTTGGGTAGAATATATGATGCTTTACTTTTTGTAGTTCGCGTGATAAACATTTATAGTTTTCAAATAAATAGAGCAATATCGATTACCGTATTTATTCTAATAGTCGCCACTGCGTTTAATGGTTTAGAATAGAACATCTATCTCTGTGACGTTTAAGAAAGTGCGGCATTTATTATCATTTTATATTATTTATTATATATTAAAATTTTCTGAATTCAGTTAGATATATTAACGACAAATAAATTCCTTTTTGAATTGAATTCTTTATAAGTTCTTCCTGCATTCTCAGTGAATGTAAAATAAGTATCCAGGTTTCCTCCAATATTTTTCATTATCTAATTCAGAAGTTCCACAATAATATGCATCCATCTGAATACGCGATGTGTAACAAACAATGATTATAACAATAATATTTACTAACAATAATAAATTGTTGTGATGTTAAAGTCATGGCCCACCAGATAGAAATTATACGGCCATTTGAAAGCGGTAATAAACAGAACCAGTAATTTAAAAGAAAACTACTGGTGATGGGTATAGGAAATGTTACCGCAAATGGGTGCAAAATTTAATTCTACATCGAAAAATACAAAAATATACAGGGTGTTTTATTTGAAAAAAATAAGTTTTGCAACTTTCAAAATTCTTTGATATGCCACTAATTTTTAAACACCCTGTATAATTCCAATGAATTTTTATGACGTTTTGGTAGAATGATGTTAGTACTTGTTAATTTTAAAGTGGGATACTTCTGACACTTAAACCAAGTGAGAATCAACCAATTACATATAACGATGTGAATGTCAAAATTTTAACAGAAATCGTAATATCTCAAAAACAGTTGAAGATAGGTATAGGAAACTCTAGTAGTAATCGTCATAGAATTTTATGGTAAATTTAAAATTATAATAATATACAGGGTGTTTTATTTAAAATAACAAAGTTCATGGCGACTTCCGGTTAACCGGAAGTGCAAACAAGTTGGAAATATTTTAGAAAAAAAGTAAGTGCCAAGTTGTTGCAAACCCCAAATTTTTAAAACTGAGGAATTTCGGAATTTAAGCCGGAAAACTTCTAACTAGCCCACTTCCGTGGAAAACCCTGTATAGATCTAAGAACACCACCAAGGCGTACACTGTTATAAAAACATAGCTGCTTGACGCTTCTAGTCAGAGAAATAGATTAAGGCATGTGTGCGTCATCGCTCTGCATTGAAATATTCCAGGTGATTTACGGGCGCATGTAATTTTTATATATGGGTACTGTAAATCGTACCAGGTGATTTCCATCATAGCATTTATACGGGCAATCGAACAACAATTTATAAGCTGTCGTATGTGCAGCATTCGTCGCGTACGGGAATGTTCTTTCTTTGGTTTTTTACCACTTTATTTTTCATATCAGACCTTGGTAAAAGTAGGAGGGGAGGGTGGGGCAAGATGGGGCCGCGAGGCATGATAGGGACATCGTCTTATCTACAAAACGGCAGTAAGCATCTGTCAAATAATAGCAGTCTTAATGTTGACAAGTGCTGTTTTATGTTTCTTGTAATGTAGGAAACTTTACTAGTCGTAATAACAAAGTTATTGCTGTTTGTGCGTGAACTTTGCAATTTCCAGAATTTCGTTATTATTTTGATGGTGAGTTCAACGGCCAGTATCGGAAGCATAAGTAAATTATTTACAACTACATTTGTTTGTGCTTATTAATTGACATATATTGCATGTATTTTCTATAGTGTGTTATTTGTTTATTTCAAATATTTATTATTTATTAAATTAAGAATTAAAATGTCTCAAAGAGGCCAGATGGGGCTATTGGTATGGGGCAACATGGGGACATCATTATCTTTACATCTTCTATATGCCATTATTCTTTCTCGAAGACATAATGCCTATTTCTCATGTTAGGAATAAAGTACAGGTCCAATCAAAGCGTAACAAGGGAAAGACAACAATCCTTACAAGCACTACGTGTAAAAATCTGCTACACAAGAAAATAGAAGTAGAAGAGTTAAGGGAAAAAAATGGCAAAAGAGAAAACAGAAGAGATCAAGAAGCCGAATTTTGTAAGGAAAGCAAAGAGATAGATTTTTAGAAAACAATTGTGAAGATTAAGTTTAATATTCTTATCGTTATTGTATTTTTTTTAATTTTAAGTAGTTCCGCTCTAAAGGGTTTAAGCTTTGTTCCTGCAGATTTTTAAGAATATTTTAAGAATCTATTTTTTTTACCTATTACCTAGATTTATGGTACTACCCATTCTTAACTGGACTGGATGGAATATACCATCTTGCCCCCATGGTGGGGCAAGATGGTATATTTACACATTTCTTTTCCAAAATTTTTTCACAACATCAAGAGTATCCATCGAAAAATTGTAAATTCATCCATCAGCAGATAAATGTTTAAAGATTACAACAAGCGTACTTAGAACCTTGTATATCAATTTGCAATCTTGATGCAGTGTTCTAAAGCTTAATGTTCCCATCTTGCCCTACCTTCCCCTATTACGTTGACTTTTCGTTTAGCCTATCTAATAACTAATATTAAATTCAATTAAAACAACACAAAAAATAAAAAAAAAACAACGAATAATAACAGGAACTAGCTCGATTGTCACTTATATAACCTTTTCCTAATTTATGTAATAAAAAGAACATGATATTACATACATTCTTGTCCATTTGCCTGGGTAATCATTAATCATAATTACACTTGTTTTTCAAAAAAATCAACATATACACATCATGTTCAAATAAACTTGTCGAAAAAAAGTGAACATTTAAACAAAATAGTAGAACGTATTTGCATTTAAAATTCAATGGTCATAATTAATGACATTTAAAATACAAGGTGAACTCTTAACGGATATTTTCTTTCATCCTAATATAAAAGAAATTGTGATCAAAACAAGTTGTGTTTGTCCTAAGTAAATATTCCGGAATATTTTTATGTAGTCGGACTACGTTTTAAACCGCATGACTCATAAATAGGGTAGGTTGGGCTTGGATATATAGTCGACCAATTAGCACACTAGATTTTATTTGCACGTGGGTAGATCAAAATAAGCATCTAAAATCGGGACAAAAAACAATACATTGAATATACCATCAATTCATCTATACGCAGACCAAAAACTTTGTAAAAGTCATCTCCTTTTCAGTTCTATAAAATCGTAGTCTGATTTTGATATGGGTCATGGCCCTACATTCTTTTCTTTTCTAAATGCAGAATTGTGCAATTTACCTAACATATTTAAAATATGTTACCCCTAATTAATTTCAACTGCTTATATTAATCCGACAGATTAGGGGCTTAACAGCTTCGACGGCCTCTCCAGTGCGACCCAGAGTGGATAAAGTGTTTATCTAACGGCGTTTATTATTCGAATTTAGCACGTAGTTATCCGTCGCGCCGGCACTCGTTCGAATTCGATTAATTCGACGTCTACGGCGTAATTGAAGGAAAAGTTTCCGGGTATAAGAGGCGACGGAATGGTCCGGGGATCTCGTTAGCGCCGATGGACGACGTATCGGAGTGCGACTGGGAGGCGGAGCGTATAATTAAGTTAAGATTTTATGACGTAATTTTAGACGACTTTGCTTATTAAGGTGGCAGTAGTCTACGTTGTAAAATATTATTTTCAATTTCAATGGTGATCGTTAAAAATTAACGATTCACATAGAGGTCGTGAGAATGGGTTGTTATGATCCAGACAAATGTTAGATACTTTGATTAACTAAAAGCTATGACTTATATTAACTTGTACTACGTGCTTTTCGCGAATTTAACGTTTTCCATCTGATCGCCAAGTGAAGCTTCTGTATGTACCATATGATCAATTTATCCTCTAGCAAATAAAATACATCTGTCATGTGTATTGTATTGGTTTATTCATTCAAAAATGTTTACAATAAATCATAAAGCTTTTATTATCAAATTATACTTTAGAAATGATGTAAAATTAGCAAATGGAGAATGGTTGTACTCTTTGCAGCCGTGTATAGAAGACTTTCGGGTGGAATTTCAATTTTTCCAGTAACATATAAGGTTTGCGGCAAATGATACAAGAATTGTGACAAAATTTCGTGAAACAGGATCTGTGCACCGTCATAGCAGTGTAACAATTCGAAATTCCAACCTGTATAATACAAAGTATTTAAATTCATTTTATTAATACGTTGATGATAAGTACTGTGGCGTTTGCTGAAGCAGCGTCTACTTCACAGGAAATAATAGTCTATTTTTAACACTGCGTAGGCTTTCACGGCCGGTGTAACTATAACTAACAGCTTCTTGCGTACTACTCTTGCTAACTTTGCGTACTTTTTGTATGAAGAAAATACTACGAGCAGAAGAACGGAACAGCAATGGAAGCCTTATCTCACCAGTAATAGCCACTTGTTATGGAAGCATTGAAGAAGAAGCCTAAGTTCAGCGATAGAAACCCAAGTGTTGGCTGGGATATGTCGACAATACTTTGTAATATGGCAACACGGAGAAGAAAAACTACAACAGTTCTTGGAACACATAAACTCACAGCACCCAGCCATCAAGTTTACCATGGAGAAAGGAGAAACTGGAAATCTCCCTTTCCTGGATGTTATGGTTAAGAAAACAAAAGAGGGAATGCTACAGCACGCAGTATTTAGAAAGAAGACGCACACCGATAGATATCTGCATGCAAGATCTCACCATCATCCAATGCAAAAGAAGCAATTAATACAAACATTGCTATCCAGAGCCGAAATCATCAGTGACGAACAACATCTTACCAGTGAAAAGATACATTTGGAGAAAGCACTAAAGAAGAATGGTTACACTGACATCGACATAAGGAGAGCCACTAAGAAGAAGACGACACAGGAGATAACTACAGAACCACGAAGAGGATGGCGTGTTTACCTACATAGAAGAGTCACCGAAAAAGTAGGCGAATTTTAAAAAAAACGTAACGTACAAGTACGCTTCGGGACTGTAACGTCGATCCAGCAGTATCTACCGACCGCAAAAGGATAAGATACCCAAGGGCGCACAGAAGGCATCTACAAGAATACATCCAATGCGGACAGTGCTACGTCGGATAAACAGGAAGAGCCATCGACAAGAAAAAAGAAGACGAGAGGACGCAAGATTAAAAGGATCGAGCAATCAGCGGTGCAGAACACATGCACGACACCGACACAAAATGGATTTCAAGAATGTAAAAGTAATACTACCCACCAAGAACTACGGAAAAGACTCATCAGGGAGGCCATAGAAATAGAGAAGAATAAAACCGTTAACAGAGAAGAAAGGTACCACCTTAGCAACCACGTGGAAGAGCCTACTACGAACCGTCACGGTCAATGGAGCCGAAACTACACGGTTGGATGCACCAGGGGCGAATATAGAAGAATGTCGGACCATGGAGAATCAGTTCAGTTATCCTGAAGAAACTGTCCAGTATGACAGCGAAACGTCGAGCGAAAGGTTTTGACACACGGAAAACACGCAAGAAGCTGTTAGTTTAATAGTCTATTTTTGTTTAAAGTCTCGCCTAGTTGAGATAATACGTATTATTTTAATTTTTTATCTGCTTTCTTTGTTTATGTATGTTACAAATTGCTGACCAGCGAATCCCACGTTACGCTCCAGAAGGGCGTTTTGAAGTCAGAAAAATAACGCCAGCGCATCATCCTTGCGCCCTCTTGTAAAGAGAAGCGGAACTAGTAATCGGTACGGAATGACGTCACAACTAAAGTCTATAAAAATTCTTTACATGGCTGTTTTGAAACAATTAGTTCGCGGACCCCGAATCAGCTACAGAAAAGCACGCGTTACCCCTTCGTCACCGGGCGTTTCCATTCCTATGACATCTGATAGTAGACTTTCCACTTTCCATTCACGATCTTCAGATTGGACAATTATGGATCATTTCATTTACCTATATCTAAAAGATAGAGCATTTAGAAATTGTTCTCATATAATTAAAGAATTTACTGAAGCTATCCGAAATGTCTGTGGAGAAATTAAACCACATAATTTGAGAAATGCTTTCAATAACATAAAACGAAGAGTGGCGTCATGTATAGAAAATGAAGAAGTTTACAACACAACACTTTTTGATGTTTAATTTAAGCTTATATGTGTAACACCATTGATGGAGTATGTTAAGGTTACGTTATAGATTGTCCCCATCCGCAGCAGAAGCAACCTCAGAAAAAATCTTGATGTCATCGGCATATTCAAGGATCGGACACTGTATTTTCAGTAATAAATCATTTATGAACAGCACAAATAATAGAGGGCCAAGGTTGGATCCTTGAGGTACGCCAGAAGTCAGGAAGAAGTCGTCCGACACATAACCATTGTACGTTACATAACACCGTCTCTATGATGGGGTAAGATCGTAGGAGGTTTAGGGAAGAGGGAACAAATCCAAAAAAAGATAATTCATACAATAGGATTTCATGATTGATAGAGTCAAAAGCTTTTGAAAAGTCAGTGTATATTACGTCAACTCTCCCCCTTCTATCAAGTACTTAATCGGTTGAATATAAAGAAATACTCATTTATATCTGTTAAAAGAATTGACTAGCAGTAGATTAGGTTAAATTTCATCAATCATAGATAAAGATAGATAGAAGGGTGATGTTACACTGCGACCTAAAAGATCTGTGGTGTCCCCTATTCTTACTGCTTTATAGCTGGCTTTCCAATCCTACTCTTTCAGAAAGTGTTAGGATGTCAGAGGGCCCCAGTCTAGGTAAGTCTCCTTTTCGATTTCACATGCTCCAGGTGCAACGCTTAGAGTTGGCCATCTACGCAGTTTGAGATGAGTGGATGGTTTTGATCCAGTCTCTCCCGCACAAAATCTAACATTCAGATTCATTTTCCCAATCAAGCTTACTCAGGTGTCCTTTCAGTCTACATGGCCTGAAACTTTCTGTTAATATGCGAACTTGTCTGTACTCAGGTTGATGCATTCTGTAAACCACCTCTTCTGGTTATAAGTTCCAGAAGTATTTTACTTTGCCTCATTCCCTGGAGATTTTCCAGTAACTGGATTTTTCTCTGCTCATTTCTGTTTTTAGTTTTCTTAGTATTGTACTCTACTTAACCCGCAAAGGGTTAGGCACAGGCACAAAAGGCATTGCCCCTTTTTGCGAGGTTATCCGTTATTTCGTTTCCTTCCACTCCTGTGTGAACCGGAACTTCACAGGAGGTTACTTTATTTCTTTGCCTAGCTCATTTAATTTCCCTAGGCATTCCCAGACCATCTTGGAACTGAATTTCATTATGAGCTCAGCGCCTTGAATGGCTGCTGACCCTATCGACATCAGATAATCTCCTGCTCCTCGATAATTTCTATCCATATTTATCTGAACAATCTTTCAATAGGGTGGTATTCCTCCTCAAATATACTTGGATATTTTCCCAAGCCGCGAAAAATGTGGTTCTAGGCCCATATATTCCTATCCAGTTTCTTCTGCCGTTTTGGAGCCATCAGTATACATTTGATAGCATTCATCATTATTCATCAATCATTCAAATCAATATTTCTGGCAGTTATTTTCATTTGTTTCCATAATATCTGAGGATAAAGCCTTAGAAAATTTACAATTGAAGATCTATGCACAAAGATTAGAAATATGATTATGCAATAAGTTGAAATATAATACAAATTAACCTATTTTTTTCATCTATTTTATAGGCGTAGTATCGAATGATCTTTCTGTGCGGTAAAATTGTCGTTTCGCGTACATCTTTTGTCAGAAAGATGAAATCACAATTTTTACCATTCACCCTCGAACTTAGCACATCTTTTATTTTAATAGACCTTGAGGTCGACAAAATATCTCATCAGAAATGGTCTCATGTGGCTGCGCATGTAATCCATTTTCCCACGACATTTTATTACTTAAACACTGGTGACAGGCGAAGAAAGGGAGGGCGGAGGGAAAAAAAAAACCGGGATCCATCTCACGCAGACACATACATATATATTAAAATTTCAAAAATCCACCGCAGAAATAAGCAATAACTCAGGCGCTGTCTGCGACATCCAGAAACCGGAAACATTAAAAAAATTTTTAGCAATATCTCCGAAACACGACACTCACTTTGCCGATGTTCGAGTGCCTAGGGATTCTCCTCCGTATTGCGCTTATGTCGAGATATGGAGGGCGCGTCGCTGTTTGCGCCCGCGATAGTTTATTTTTCTCCTTCTTCCGTAAGTTTCCCGTTGCCCGGAGCCTCGGCAGTCTTGACGCCTCTCGCTCTTGGGAGTGGGTACTTTATCACGTGACGTCAGGAGCAGCGCCTCCGCGCGTGTGATACACAATGGGCGTTATCGTAAAATCGAGACCGCATCACACCGGAGCGACGCCGACCGTATGGAAGAGACACACGCCGGGGGATTACGAGTAGATCTGGAGATCGTTGACTTAATAAAATATTTCATAAATATTCGGCGGAATGGGGGCCACTTCGCGTTGTCCGATAGATCTCGGGAAAACGGCAACATCGCCGTTCCGTTGCAGCGTCTCTGGTATCCAAGAGCGAAATAAAAAAAATATATATAAACGACGGTGGAGTGATGCCGAATGCGATTTGTTTTTATGGCGCCATTTCGGGGTTTCTGTGTAGATTTTCTTGTCGTCGAGACTGAAGAAATCGCTTGGGATTATAAGAACGAATGTAGTTTGGTTTAAAATCGGGAATTTAAGCGATGACTCGTGAGGATTCTTTGTTGTTGTATGATAGACTTCATTCTGTCTGAAATGTTCTTTTCTATTGCTTTTTAAAACTTTTTACTTTTAATAATAATTAATAATTCATGACTTAGCACCTTCCAATAATTTAAATATTGTACAGGGGAATCTGCCGGCCATGAGCTATTATGTATGCTTGCTTCTGTGAAGCAACTGTAAGATGTTCGTAGTCTTAAGCATGTGCCCAAGGTTTGGAGGAAAACTACGAAAACGTCACTCTGAGAGCAGGCCGTTGGGTTCGAACTGAGGATCCTGCGATTGATAACCGAGCGTGCAAGCCACTAGACTTTCAACTGCGCTTTTTATGTATAATGAAGGTAAGATAATGTTGTTAATTTACAGCTTAAGATTAGTTAATTATTGCCTAGATAGAATGATAAAGATTCCAATAACTCAATTATAACAATGTAAATGTTTGTTAGATGATCAGGTTAGTCCTGCATCACTGCATCAATACCCCCCATATCTTCGCTACCCATGTTACTTTTAGTTATTGCTGTCTCAGCAATTACATGCAGCCGAAATGAAGTTCCTGAGAAGAGTTCGAGGAGTTACGAAGAGAGACAAAATCAGAAGCATAGATATAAGAAAAGACCTAAACATACAATCGACTTTAGAATTTATTGAAGAAAAGCAGTTAGAATGGTGGGGACATCTATTGAGGATGGAAGCATCGAAGCCAGTAAGAAAGATATGGGAGGCGAGAATACAGAAACGTAGGAAGCCGGGAAGACCTAGGCAAACTTGGGACGATGTGATAGGAAAAATATTACAGAAAAGAAACAAAGAATGAGTAGAAGCGAAGAAGATGGCAGAAAATAGGAGAGAGTGGAAGAGGTTCGTCCATAGTTGAAAAGAAAAGAAATATTCCTACACCTAAAATTGAGGTAGAAGGAGTTATTTTTTTTTCTAGGAGAAAGGATCACAACAGATTTGACAAGAAAAAGGGGTTTCTAAGTTTGCCCCTTAATTTGGCCAATCAATTCTTAAGAGCGGCTTATTGTGTAGCTACTAGCTGTGGGTTCTCCTCTCCATTACTAGAAACCTTGTCCTCGCCAAGCCTTCACAATTGGCACAGCACATTAGTTGGTGTTTCTTTGTCCTCATGGCAGAATCTGCAAGTAGAATCATCTACCAGGTCTATGTTAGGTTACAATAAACAGTCAGCAGACCTACTATAATATTGATCTTCCTATCTTTGCTTAGTAGATCTTTAGTAAATTCAAGCCTCTGTTCCTAGGAAACTTCTTCTGCCTGTCTTTGTCCCGGAAACTTTTGCCACCACTTTATGGACTGACTATGTAACCATAATTGATAGATTTTTTTGATTTGCGAATTGGGAATGCCGAACAAAGGCTCAACGAATGATCTTGAGAACCTCACCTGGCCAGATCGTCCGTCTTCCCAGTTCCCCTAACGTCCGAGTAATTAGGTCCTACGCCAGTGTTAATTTCCTTTGGGTGCTCACCTCTTTAGGCGCTTACGTATATCTAAATCAGTTTAGAGTCCACATTTACGGAACTACACTTTAAGTGTGAACTGACTGCCAGAGAAGATAACGACGCTTTTACCTAGCTCGGTGAAAATTGACAATCCAAAGCAAATTGGAACACTGTTGTGCCTTTGCAGAAGCTTACTGAAAGAACCTTTCTAGGCTTCTTTGCAAATATTCCAGCTCGACGCCATAGTCCGTTTTGGAGCCGTTTGTATACCAATTCAAGTCCGCTCTTGCTGGAATGCCTGTTCTGGTGTGAAGGTAAGGACCTAACCTAAGTTACATATTTGTGTGTGGGCAGAGTAAAATAAGCATCCAAAATCGGTTAGAAAAATAATACATTGTATGAACTATCGATTGAGAGCCTCGGTGCAATGAGCATAAAATGAATATTTAATGCTCTTTAGTGGTCGGTATTGGTGTTAAACTATAAATATTTAAAATATAAGTTTTTATTTAATTACTCTTGGTTACAATAATTAGGATTAAGTTATTATTAAGTATTAGAATAGGTACTGCTGTTGTTTTGTTTGTTTTCTAGGCCATCATCTTTCCTGTTCAACTTCTGAATGTGTGAAAACGGGAGCAGCTACGCGAGAACGGCAAGGCTGTCGGAATTTGAGGAGACGTGGAGGCTGCTTCTTCGGCACTCAGAAGGATAATAATAATTTGTGGCTATCAGTAATAAGGTCTGGGACTTCTTCCCAGATCCTCCCAGAGTAAGATTTTTGCCATGGTTTTCCCTTACTCCGTGGCCATTGATTTTATTTAAGTATATTATATATAATCAGTGTCCTTGGCGAATGCTGGGAGATAACGAAAGTCGTTCCATGGGCGCATTTAATAATAACTGATAGCTGACTGATTTACAGTGGACTCGCGATTATGTGAACTAGTCACATTTCACATATTTTATCATTTCTCAAAAGTAGTATTCATATGGTCGCAAGGCTACTTTATTATATTTTTGTTATTAAAAGTTATAGGAAAGTTATTTAGTTAGAGTAGGATCATTTCAATTGTTATGGAACCCATTAATACTTAGAATAGCTAGCCTCGTGTAGTACCTTTTCAGGTGGAGCACGGGGTTAGGATGATTTGTAATAATTTAGTTTTCATAAATAAATTGTGGTTCAGGATCTTATTTGGTGCAAAAACGTATCACGGAACTTTTAAGTATAGGGTATTCTATAACTGTATTTCATTGTTATTACACCAAACTGTACGGTGTATATCCAGGAGCCACTTTCCATCTAAAACTTAATTTAAAAAAAGTAGCGTATGGCTTATTATTGAACCAAGTTCCTCACATCATCTATGCTACTTACCAACTACCGCTTTTGAGACGGTCAGTATTCATGCAAAACGATTCGTTTTATCATTGTAGTGAATTTATTTCTATTTGCTCTTGTCCATTTATTCGATTGAAATTTTTAAAACAGGCAACACTCATTTCTTAGCAACCAACTCAAACTTTGCGCTTGCTTTGGACTTATTTCTTAACTATGTATTCAGTTTATTTTTCTAATGGAAAAAGAACCATCAGAAATATAAAGTGCAACGCATGCATCGAATGAAATGTTTACCAAAAAAAAGGAGAAAGAAAAACGAAAAAGAGAAACGAACACAAATCAAACGAAACTATTTCCAGCGATCCGTTTTTTATAGCGCCCCACGTTACTGGATATTCCGTTCAATGCGAGAAAGTGTCCCAACCCAGACAGTTTGCAGATCCGAATAGGATTTTTATTCATTCGCATTCCGGCTCGCAGGTGCGATGATGCATCAAGAACGCCGTCACGCTGAATATCCAAACAAATTCGAAGAATGTCGATACAATGTGGACGAAATCCGACCAGCGCGCCACCCGTCCGGTGCAACGCTGCGATCCCGAGCGGCTGACAGTGCGCGGAAATTCGACCGTTGTTTCCTGTTTTGTATGCCGACTGAGTACGTCGAACGTGGCGAAGATAAATGTACAAGACTCTGCGGTCTAAGGACGACATTCATCCCAGCTTCTCTGTCATTGTATTGTGCTATATATCTTTCTCTGGTGTTTTGTTGAATTATGTACTTGCGTATGTATACATAAGGGTGTATATTCAGGTACAATAGTATCAAATTATATATAATTTGCTGAAACTGTCTTTTAATATATTTTTATGTGTAGGTAGTGTCTTTTGTAAACAAGTAAAGTAATGTTTTAATGTTTTAAGTATAATACGTATATACATTATTCGGGCATTATTGCTCGTCATTTGTGAAGGTTCGTGTTTAATTACACATCTAATAAATCTTGATAGGGATAGGATTACACAGCCTTTCTACAAAATGTTATTGTTTAATATATTACTCTGGGGGATAGTCCCCCTCATTATTAGCTGTTACGTCATCTTTTGGACCATGTAATTTGCTGCAAATTATGTTAAAAAAGTCAGTTAACTTAATTTTAAAGTTGTAATATCCATTATGTTTCGGATATATTTCTAAAAAATTGCAAAATCGTGCAATCTTTAGAAAGTGCTGTATCCCTAAATTGGAGATTAGTCCGTTAAATATTACATCACATATTGAAAAGCAAACATTCATTAGTACTAAAAATCATTATTTGAGATTATAGAAACATTTACCAACAAGGTATTTTTTCAAATGTCTTTTAAAATGCTGCATATATTTGCACTTTTTCAGAGTTTACGAAAGTCACCTAAAGACGAAAATACACGGGAATGACTGACCACCCTCAAACGTCACCGTTATGTAGCGCGGGACTTTTAGATCATCTCGTCCTCTTGTATTATATTCATGGCACGCACCATTTTTCTTGTATCGGCGATAATTTTCAAACATATACACACAACACTTATTTATTAAAGTTAATATGTTGTTCTCTTTAAATATCTGTCTGCACGAGTCTCTATTTTTAAGTCCGTGTATTAGTCTAACTATTCGCTTCTGGGCAACTAGCAATCGGTCCACAACATTAGCAGAGACGGAACCTCCCCACGCCACTACACCATAAGCCAAACATGGATAACCAGTAGCGTAATAGATTTCGAGTAATCCATGACTATCCATCTTGTTTTTTAACCTCAATATTGCCAAGAAATTCTTATTAAGTGTTTTCATTACAAAGTACACGTGAGTGTTATAAGTTAAATCATAGCCAACCATTACGCAAAACGAAAGAAACAAAATTATAGCGAATGAAATTAAAAAAAAAAATAAAAAAAAATAATATTTATTATACACTTAAATATTAAATACTTGATTGGAAAGGGTCACTATATAACAAGTTGGCGTTTCTGTACATATGGCTTAGCGGAGACTTGTAAAGAGTGTTAGATTAGATTAGATTAGATTAGGATTGGGGTGGCCTATCGACCTGTTTCACCGCGACCTTTTCAGATCTATTGTGATCCCCTTTTTTCCTAGAGGACGCTCTCTAATTTGTGCCCTCTTAATTAGGCCTATCATCTTTGAGAGCGGTTTCTTTATGTAGCTACTGGCTGTGGGGTTCTCCTCCCCCATTACTAGAAACCTTGTCTTCGCCAGGTCTTCACATTGGCACAGCACATGAACTGGTGTTTCTTCTTCCTCTTGGCAGTATCTGCAGGTTGCATCATCTGCCAGGCCTATGTTGTACATATCCCTATTCAGTCTACAGTGACCAGTGAGCAGACCTACAATCATTTTGACAGTGTTCCTGTCTTTATTCAGTAGATCTCTCGTGAATTAAGGCCTCTGCTCCTTTAGGAACTCTTTTGCCTGCCATTGTCCCGGTGATTTTTGCCACCACTCTCTGGACTGATTATGTATCCATTCATCGATGGATTTTTTAATTTGCGATTTGGTAGTGCCGAAAGAGGGGTCGGCTCCAACGAATGGCCTTGACGAACCTCGCCTGGCCAGCTCGTCCGCCGCCTCATTTCTTCTCACGCCCGAGTGGCTAGGGACCCAGGCTAGGGTTACTTTCCTTTGGGTGCTCACCTCATTTAGGGCGCTTACACAGTCCCAAATCAGCTTAGAGTCCACGCTTGTAGAGCTAATCGCGTAAAGAGTATTAGTGCGAGCTCTGATAGTGGCAAATGTAGCATATGACCTAGAACTATAGTTAGGGACAATGAAAGCTATTTGACTTAGAAGCGAAGGTGAATCAACACTGCCATTTATTAATTTTAAAAGAAATTTGGCACTGGCTTCATCTCTTCTCTGAGAAAGAGGACGGAGGTCATGTCTATGCAGTAAGAGGGTATAATCTGTCTCGCGAGCGGGATACATGCCATCAAGTTTAAACGAAGTATTTAAGAAATCTTTTCTGAACTCGCTCGATGAGCAGCTGTCGGTAAAGATAGTGCGGATACCAAACAATAGAGCTATACTCTAACTTGGACAGCACAAATGCACAAAGTAACACTTTGATTGTTAAAAAATGAGAAATCCTTGCAAGACCGCATAATGATGCCGTAATAGAGAGGCGGAAGCAGTGGAACACAATGAAATGATGTGAGGGGAGAAAGTTAAGTATTGATCGAAAATTACATCAAGATCTTTAAATTGCGGTAACCCTAGGTATCTCTAACTGGTGAGCACTGTATATTAAAATGTAGGGATTCATACCTTTGGTGAAGGAAAGTATCGCACACTTGCTAATATTTAAACATATGCTGTTAGTATTACACCAGTCCTCAATGATGTCTAAATTCCTCTGCAAAATTAAGCAATCAGTTATAGATGTTATACGACTATAGATCTTAAGGTCATCTGCATAAGCCAACACCTTGAAGAAGCGGTCCTAAGTTGGAGCCTTGAGACACCCCAGATGAAACTTGAAATCGAGCAGATGTAAAACCATTAAATTGAACATAGGAAGATCGGCTGTGTAAGTATGATTGTATAAATGATATAAATTTAGGGGTAAAACCAATAGAAGATAATTTAGAGATAAGTAATGAATGATTAATGGTGTCAAATGCCTTACTGAAATCAGAATATAAGACATCAACTTGCTGCTTATCATCAAGACAGTCGCTTATAAATTGTGTAATCTCTATTAGATTCGTGGTAGTTGATCTTTTAGGAAAGAATCCAGTCTTCACATATTCATGCAGATCATTTATGTAAAGTAAAAATATCAGTGGGCCCAATGTCGACCCCTGCACAACACTATATTCCAAGGGATGCTCATCAGACGTCACTCCTCCAGCAGACACAAACAACCTCCGTTGGGTGAGCGATGAGATCACCAGTCTAAGCGGTGCACCTCTGATACCAATAACAAACAACTTCCGTCCGACATATTTAAGATCTATCGAGTCGGAGACCTTAAACAGGTCGAAAGAAAAAAAGCCCAATAAGATTCATTCCAGCAGACTCAGTTGATCTTCCGTTACGGAATCCATGCTGTCCCATGTACAAAATTTTATGTTGTATGTATGAAGTTCTGAGGATCTAGCCATAAACAACTTTTTCATAGATTCTCGAGAATATGCTCAAGACCGATGCAGGGTGATATTCATCATTCTGTTTCTTTGGCACAGGGATCACCCTTGCACGTTTTAGAGAATCAGGAAAATATCTCTCTCTCAGGCATAAGTTGATGTTATATAGCAATGGTTCGGTAAGCAAGATGCCCCTGTCCAGTATTACCCGTCTGGGTAAGTTGTCAATTATTTACGTAAAATACTTGCATTATTATATTAGCCGAGCGAATCTAACAAAATCAATTTAATTGAACTTTTTATAAATACTTATGATTTCGCATTTTTATTATTTAGTGAACATTGGCTCGATGAACTACGAATTAATTCAGTTTTCATTAATAATTATAAATTGATGTCTGCCTTTTTGTCGGAGTCGCGATGCTCATGGGGGTTCAGCGATATTTGTCAAGAGTAGTTTAGGTAATTCTTGTCGTCCAGTTACGTTTTGCAAAGTTTTGTCTGTTGAGTATGTTATTGAATGTGCGGGGATTGCGTTCAGAGAGGATTTTTGCATTATTAATGTTTATAGGCCACCTAATAAAGAAAAACAAACATTTGACACCTTTTGTTTACATTTAACTGAAATATTTCTAAAGCATTGAAAAATTTAAAGTATTACTATTTCGTGGTGATCTAAATATTAACCAGGCTGATGATGTAAATGAATTTAAAATTTTGAGTGATATTTTTTGTTCATTTAACCTAACATCGCTTATCAAAGAACCTACACGCATTTTTTTTTTCGACTTCTTCGTATACCAGTACTACATCGATTGACTATGTTGTTACTAACTTTCCTGAATTACAAAATGTTCGCAACTTTGATCCGGGTCTATCAGATCATTTCGGTCAAATAGTGTGCTATTCTGGTCTTGATGAGGTACCTATAACTCTGATTAAAGAATGTAGTAATGAATTATCTGAATTTCTTGCGTGTGCTATCAATGAATCTGTGATGCAAAGTAAATTTCCAACTGCTCTCAAATCAGCAGCGGTCTCTCTGTTACAAAAAAAGGTGATCCCACAAATATTGAAAATTATCGCCCAATTTGACTTGTAAGTGTATTTTCCAAAATTTTTGAGAAAATAGTCTCTAACAAAATATATTCTTATCTTGACAAATATTACTTAATTTCTGATAGTCAGTATGGTTATAGGCCTGGGCATTCTACAGAAACTGCTATAAGTGACTGCATTCAACATATTTATGACCAAATGGATGTCGGTAGATTTGTAGTTTGTATTTTATTTGATCTAACAAGAGCTTTTGACACCGTTAGATGCTCATATGAAGTTGAACAAATTAGGTATTCGTGGTATTTTAAATCAATTGGTAGTCTCTTTTTTGAGCGATAGAAAGATAAATGTAAAACACAACATTGTAAAGTCTGAACCATATCCGGTCAATGTAGGCACACCGCAAGGTAGTGTAATGGGACCTTTGATTTTTTATTATTTATTAATGATCTCCCACATTATATCTCTGAAGGGAGATTTCTTTTGTATGCCGACGATGCTTGCATCGTCGTAAGTAGTGACGACAAATTTGATATTTTGATAATGGTTGATACAGTTTTGAATGAATTTGAGAGATGATGTTCTGCTAACAAATTAATGATAAATCATGAAAAAACGGTCTTTATTGAATTTCTTAATGAATATAGATGTTCCTCTGAATTTAATTTTTCATTTAATGACGAAAAAATAATATCCTCGTCAACTTGCAAATTTTTAGGTATTATTTTAGACAGTAATTTAGCGTGGGACGATCAAATAGAGAGCATATATGTCATTAGTTCACTCAAATCTGTCTTGGATATTAAGTTATTAATTGATATTTATTACACTTTTGTGTATTCTGCTTTGACTTATGGGATTATTGTTTGGGGCCAGGCGGGTACAATAAGTCGTGTGTTTGTAATGCAAAAGCCAATCTTACGACTGCTGTTTGATTTACCTTTTAATAGTTCGTGCAGAACAATTTTTAGAACACATAGGATTTTAACCGTAACTTCCATCTATATCTATAAACTTTTGATTCACTTGCATATGAATATTGGAAAGTTATCGACTTTTGCTAGCGTCCATTGGCACTGCACCCGATATAGGAATATTATTGTTTTAAACAGATATTGCCACTCTTTCTATAGAAAATCGCCAATGTTTGCAGGTTCACATCTGTACAAGTTAAAACCTGATATCAGAAACTTGACCTTAAATGAATTTAAACGAAAATTAAAATTTTGTTGATGTTAATTGAGTGATGTTTTTATGATTTGAATGAATTTGAAACCTATTTGAATAACATCTATATATTGAGATGTATTTGTGGGAATTCGCTTCGTTTGCGCCTTTTTTATCGCCATATCATTTTTATTTTACTGTTTGTTAAATTTGTTATATTGTGCGTTGTTTTTTATTATTGTATGTGTTTATACTTACTTTTTATTAACATTATTATTGCAAGAATACGGAATTCCATCCTGTATAATACGGAACATTTTAATTCATTTTATTAAGACGTAGATGATAGGTAATGTGGCAATCGCTGAGGTAGCGTCTACTCCATAAGAAATAATAGTCTATTTTTGTTTAAAGTGTCGCGTAGTTGAGATAATATGGTATTACTTTGTATTTTATCTACTACTTTGTCTATTGTATGTTACAAAACGCCGATCAGCAATTCCCACGGTCCTCTCAAATAGGACGTCTGAAAGTCAGAAAATAACGCCTTCGGTCATACTTGCGGCCTCCTGTAAAGAGAGGCGAAACTTGTTATCGGTGCGACATGACGTCACAATCAAAGTTGATAAAAACCCTTAACATTGCGGTTTACAATTAATTAATTTCGTGGTCTCCGTTACAGCTAAAGTAAAAGCACGCGTCTCTAATTTCGTATCGGGCGTTTCTAAATCTTAAAATTAAAACTTCTCAACTTAGTTTTTGCAATCAAAATACGCTTAAAATTCGAGAACAGGAAGCACAAGCTTTCCTCGAGAGGTGTTTTGTTTTGTGATAAAATTCATGAAAATTACCCCATTTTCTTGGCTTAAAAAGATTGTGAGTGTTGTGTAAAGTTTTGTGCCTTAAAATTTGGATTACGAGAAGAATTATTTTTTTTCCCACATCGGCTGGTAAGATGTACAAAATTTTTGCTTAAAACTAACCAATGCAATTACGTGAAAACCGTAACTCGTTCGCTCTCTCTCTCTCCCTTAATGAAAATTTGTAAGGAAAAATTTTACCCGAGCTTATGTTAATCAACAGTATAAAATTTTAAAATATTCAACGATACAAAATTGGTGTTTTGTTTCCTTTTGTTCACTTGTTATTTTATTTAATTGTGTAGTTTGTTAGATTATTTCCAATGTCTTAAAATATTCAATATATAATTGTAAAAATATAAGTCGTTCTATTATTTCGCCATTTAAAAGAAGTTCAGTTTGAACCCTTAGAAAGAGGTTGGAGAGGAAGTTATCATCGGTAAAAGAGAAAGCCGACGAGAAGGGTAAGTCGATAATCATTAGGCTAACTAACGGCCCTGCTTCGACTGACGGTGGAAAACACAGTTGGGAAACATCTTTGACTAAAATTACCAAAACTATTCGCTACCGAACAAAAAGTTTGTTTCCCAGCAGTGGCTCGCCGGTCTAAAGAGCAGGTGGGGTTGTCTGCGAGACGGAATTTGGCTTGTCTTATTTGAATTTGGGCTGGCCATCCCCAAAAGTTTCCAAGTAAGAAAACCCGTTCCATTACATTATTATTAAGTATACATTAAATATTTGACGACGCCTATGTCACATGCTGGTGATTTTTCGGTGAATAAAGCATCTATCTATCTATCTATCTATGGAAAAATGTCTAACATTTCGATATTTTCCTTAAGTTTCTGTTCATTTGCCCCCATTCAGTGCGGAAAATTGTATTTTTTAACAAGAAAAATTGCTTAATTTTTTTAGTGTACATAGGATATATAACGGTTCGCGAATTTACCTCGTTAGACACATCACGCTAACATATTTCACTTATTCCAATAAGGGAATAGGTGAAATCCGAAATCCGTCGTAGTTCCCACAACCTTAACGTTTATTTCATTTGATAAATATCCACAGCCATCTCCTTTAACCCCCAGTAACTCCTAACATATGTACACACGTACATACATACGGTCGTTCGGCAAGAGATTGCAACGATGCAAAGTAACACATTACGCCACTATATCATGCGGACCCGCAACTCTCATTCCGCCAGGCAATCCACTTCGCCCTGTGTGCATAAGAAGAGGGATCCACCAGTCGGGCGGCCAAAATAAGTTGCGCATTTGCGCTGACGGCATCAAACAATTTATACACGTTGGGAATACGGCGAGAACGCGAGCCGAGCGAGAACAGCGGTTCGCGCTCACCCTCGGCACGGCGGCTGTCGTATTTCACTGTCGACAGATTTGCTCGGGAAATCGGGTAAACAGATGTATCGTTTGTCCCCCCGCGAGTAAATTAGAAACGATACAATTTCTGGTTGCCGCCGCGCGTTTAAGTAAATATATGGCGGCGCAATTTGCGTCATAATACGCGTTCGCCGTCGTGAATTCGAGTCCCTGAACGCGAAGATTTAGTACCGCAATGGCGAAGGGGTAAAGGGGGTTTTTTAATAAAAATCGGTGCTAGAATGAGGTGTCTGATTTTAACAAATAAGATACATATGTCAGATGGTGCCTTTTTATTATGGGGAGCATCTCGGTCGAGCATCAGAACGTTTAGGCTGTTAAAAAAAACCTGTGCGAACTGGTGAAGTAGTGTCTAAACATTATTCTTGCCGGAATTTATTTACACAATTTGAAGTGGTAATAATATACTTTGTAGCCAATATTTGTTAATAAATAATTTTTTTGTGGAATGTGGCTAAATTGATTTATTTGTTAATTAGTCCTACATAATAATAATAATAATAATAATAATAATAATAATAATAATAATAATAATAATAATAATAATAATAATAATAATAATAATAATAATAATAATAATAATAATAATAATAATAATAATAATAATAATAATTTATTGTCATAGGTTGTAAACAACATAGACATTGTCAGTAAATAACAGAATTCACATACGCTACCCTACATTTTAGGGAGAAGGAGGAAATAATGGACAACATCAAATAACTTCTATGAAATCGAAATCGAACTGCACTTATAGTTCCAATTGTTGCGGTTTATAAATTCCTCAATAGTATAAAAACAATACTCATAGATAAATGATTTTAATTTTTTTTTAAATGCATTTAGAGAACCGGCTGATCTTATACCATCAGGTAGGGCAGTGGTTCTCAAACTGTGGTACGCGAAAATTTTTAGGGGGTACGCGGCCAGCCAACAATAAAATAAAACAACCCGGGACACGTATGGACACGTTGACGTGCGCGCGCCACTAAGGGCTTAGTCATCAGAGTGGGGCTGTGTGGCCGGCCAATCACTCGTGTCACTGCACTGCAGTAGCATTGCCTGTTATTACAAGCTCGCTCTCAGTATTGTGTTATTTTTGTGGTGTGTTGTGTTATTCTGCGGACACTCAATCCTGTTGAAACACGTTTACGGACATCTGTTTGAAAACTGAGTCAGGTACACGTAAGTGAACTTTACAATAAAATTAACAATGGATAAATGGCTCCTAAAGAAAAAGGCTCATGAAATCTGCATCAAAATTCTGGGCCATCAACTTCACAAAATGAAAGTAGACCTGAACGTCTTGTTACTAATGAGCAGCTCAAGAAAAAAATAAAAAAAACCCGAAAAACTGGCAAATGAATATAAAAGTAAAAAAGAGAAAATATGAGGAGTTGTACTTAAAATTAGGTTTTACTTGGACTGGAAGCTCAGACGAGCCTAATCCACAATGCGTTGTTTGTTCAGAAATTTATCCAAACAATTCTATGAAACCTTCTCTTTTAAAACGCCATTTGAAAGCAAACATGAGACTTAGTCAAAAAAGGAGTTACGGTACTTGAACGTCTTTTGGAAGATTTGAAAGTAGGAAAAACACGATAAAAAACACTTTTCTGGTGCAGAACAAAATGAAAGTGCTCTAAAAGCTTCTTACTTTTTTGGAAAACTCAACATCTGGAATTTATCCATGCAAGGCAGTGTTTCTGATATTTTTAATATAGAAAAGAAAAACTGATGCAATGGTAAAAAAGATCATTCTCTGAGAAAAACAAAATAGAAAAATAAACAAACTGCGAGCCGTTTGAAAGATTACTTACATTTTTGCAAGATAATGAGAAAAACATATCTGATTTCACTGAACTCAAGACTCAAATGGGCCAGCATTTAAATGCATGAAGATCCGCATAGAGAGTACTTTCCACCTTTGGAGAAAACAGTATAACTGGATACGTGACCCCTTTAATGCTGATGCTATGGACACTAACCTGACTATCTTCCAAAAGGAACACCTCATTGAAGTATCTTGTGATCCCTCGTTGAAAAACAAATATTTGACTGCTGGTACTACATTGTTAGATTTCTGGATCGGTATTGGGAAGGAATACAAGAACTGTCAAGCACTGCTGTTAAATTTCTTGTTGGGGTTTCCACCACTTATTTATGTGAAAAGGGTTTCTCAAGTTTAACCTATCTTAAAAATAAATCTAGAAACAAATTAAATGTTGAAGATGATTTAAGATTGTATTTAACCAAGTTAAAACCCAATTTTGATAAACTGTGCAAAGGGAAACAAGCTCACTCTTCTCACTAATCTCTTTGAAAGTAAGCGCTTTTTGTTCTTTAAATTTTGTGTGTGTTTGTTTTTAATGTAATAAAAATGTTTGCAAACAATATCTCTTTGTTTTTATTTAAACATGATGCGTAATTCAGTTTCAAAGGTTAACACTATACTTCTATGCTACATAGAAGGCTTTAAGATTTGTTTAATATTTTAATTATAGTTTACTTAGTACCGGTAACTGAGAAGGGGTACCTAAAATGTTTTGTGGGTAAAAAGGGATACAGTGTCTAAATAAGTTTGAGAACCACTGAGGTAGGGCATTAAAACAACTTACACACCTATAGTATGGACTACGTTCATATAATGATGTTTTATGAGCTGGTACACTTAGCTGATTTCTTGAACGTGTTGTCATAAGATTATAAATATCCTTATTTTTAACAAATTGGCTTTCGTGACGTTTGTAAAAGAGTACAAGCTTATACAAGTACAGTGACCCCAGAGGCATGATTTTTAATTGTTAAACAATGGTCGACATGATTCTCTAATTACTGATGCTCCCATCATTACATCTTATTGGCGCTTTGATAGATAAGCAATCTGTTTGCCCAGGCGCCGATCCCCAGAAAACAATTGCATATCGTAATCGCGATTCAGCATATGAAAAGTAAAACACACGCAAAGCGCCCACACCGACAGCAGTCTTCAAGTTTCTGAGGCCATAGTACGCCGCACAAAGTTTTTTTTTTTCTATTGTGTAACAATGCTCTTCAAATTTAGACGACAGTCAATCTCCAATCCCAAAAACAACCCTGACCTGCTCTCAGCGATCGACCTGCCATCACATCGAACGTAAATACTGCTAATAGCACCAACACCAGCGCGAAACTGTGTTAATTTTGTTTTTCCAGAGTTTAGTAAAAGTCGGTTACCATCACACCAGGAGCGCATATCTGAAATAGTTTTTGTCGTACTGATAGCAACGACATCAGTCTTGGGATTAGCGATACAACAACTGGTATCATAATGACCAACACAAGTCGTTTACATATATGACAAACAACATAGGCCCTAAGATGGAACCTTGAGGCACACCGGCAGGTGATATCTTTTGCAGGTGAAAGATATTGTGTACTAACCTTGTTCGCGCGACTGTGAATAGCAATGAAAGATTTTCGATTCGTCAGATACGACTTAAAGTAGCTCTAGGGGTACCGCGTATTCCATATGCCCACAATTTACTTAAAAGGATATCGTAATTTAGTGTGTTAAATGCCTTTGAAAATACACCAAGAGTAGTGTTCCCAGCATCCAGGTGTTTGTAAATGTGAGCCATGACATTATGCATGGCGTCCAATGTAGATTTCTCCGATAAGAAACCAAACTGGTGGTTAGAAATTATCTTTTTCTTTTCTAAATAACTAACTAGACGTGTATTTATAATTTTTTCAAAAGTTTTAGTAATTGCGGTTGGTACGGCGATCGGCCTGCATTCTTGGTTTCAAATTTGTCACCCTTTTTATGCACGGGAATGACTTTACTAATTTTTAATTTATCAGGAAAAATACCTTTGTAGAATGATTTATTTATTAGAACAGCCAATGGTTCCGACAGGTACGACGCAACAAACTTCAAAATAAAACAAGGGCATTCATCAATTCCCGCGGAATTTTTCTCATAATTAAGTAGTCTTCATTAGTAGGAAAAGATAGAAATGGTAGATTAAACTAAAACGGGGGAGAATTATAATAAGTGAACAGTAATTTTTTGAAAAACGATGATAATACTTACTAAGTTAAGATGTTAAGCAGCAAGACACATTCCGACATTACAAAAAAACCGGAACAAACATTTTAAAACCGAAGAGTGATAATGCACCGTGGACCAGGGAAAGGCGAAGTGTGAAGTTTTACCCAGGACACGCCAGTATATGCAATTGTGTTCTACGATAGTATGGACAGTACAGAAACTCATAGGCAATTCATTCGAGAGTGAATACACTTCTATCGTAAAACTATCGAATTGACAAACTGCAGTCCTTATCAGGACTATTCTGATCATGGTGGTGAAAACACTGCCGAATCGACGGATTTAAACAATCAACACGAACTCATATTTTAATTACATAATTTATGTTATATTTATATTCATAGAAAATCCATAAGAATACACAAGGAATATTGGTGAGAGTATTCTCAGAACATACTTAATCATATTTAAAGAACATCTAAATGTTACATTGAGATGGGCGCTAGGTCACGCTGGGATCAGAAGCAATGAAATAGCTGACGGGATACGGAGCTATGATGGAGTACACAAAAGACAAAGAAGTATCTATTATAGGTCTCTTTCAAGACACTTTTAATAATTGCCCTGTTCCTTGCTACAATACCATACATCGTATAAAGTCGAATTTTGAGGAATTTGGATGTGTTCCACCCTCACTTCATAAAAAAGTTCCAAAAAATGTAAACCAAGAGCGTGATATAATGGTATGCGCTAGTGTCGAAAATAACTATGCCCAAGCAGTTACGCAGATAGGGGAACAATTAGGTATATCGCGAGAAACTGCACGTAGAATTTTAAAAAAGAACAAGTACCGCTCAAAACAAAAAACGAATGAAATCTTCCCACAAGATAAATACGATCGGATACAATTCTGCCCCAACATAGTTGACAAGTGCGCGGTAAATGAGAATTTCACTTGTAATACTCTATTCACGGATGAATTCACTTTTTATGTGCATGGGTCTCATAATCCATCAGTTACGCGTTATTGGTCGAGAACAAACAGAAATCTTGTGTACACCGCTCACAGGCAGTACCAACAAAAGTTAAATGTATCGGCGGGTATCCTGGGGAACAATATCATTGGCCCATTTTTCATTGGAGGAACGTTAAACGCGCAAAAATACCTAGATTTATTACAAAATAGTATAATTCCCAGTGTTCGCAGAACACCAAACATAGTAATGGAAAATGTATGGTATCAGCAAGATGGTTGTCCTGCCCATACTAGCGCAACAGTGCGTCAATATTTAAATAATATCTTTGGAGACTGTATTATTTCACAGCAAGATATAATTCCGTGGCCTGCCAGATCTCCAGATCTGGCACCAAATAATTTTTTTTATGGGGTTATGTTAAATCGCAGATATACGGATTTGAAGAGCGCCCATAACTTAGATGAATTGCGTTTAAAAATTACGATCACCTTCTTATCAATTAGTCCTGAGGTATTATCTAACGTAAGACATAATTTTTATAATAGGGTAGTTATTGTTTATTAGAAGTAGACGGATGACGTTTCAATCAATTTAATTTAAGAATTTTATTTGAATTTTTAGATCTACTCTTAATAGGTGCATAAAAATTCGGAGTTTATTTTAGTTCAGAAATTTTTTATTTATTTACAAGTTATGAAGAATTTTGAATTTTATTTAACACTGAATTAAGTGTTTTCATTTTATTTTAGAAGTATTTTAACTTAATATTATTTATCTGTAAATATTTTTTTTTTTTAATTCTACTCCTTTCTAACGTGAATTATTTTATTTAGAACAATATTTTGGCTGTTGTTTTACTCAGTTCTAAGTCAAGAATTTACTTTTTTGTTTGGGTATTTATTTTATAAGTTTGTCTATTTTTAATACTAAATGCTAGTATAGTTATTTTAGTGTTGGCCTTTTTTTGGGATTCACGTACTTATAATATCCATTGCCACCTACAGGTTGTTACCTAAATTTCCGGCAACAAAAGTGACGGTCGAGTACCGTAAAAAATCGCGAGGTAAGAACTCAAAATAAAAAAGACAAAGGTGATGCACTTCCGCTTTACAAACCTTCTAATAAGTGGGTTGAGATTCGGTAATCATGTAGGGTGCCAGCCGGCTCGTCGGCGAGGAGTGGGTTGATAGAACACAAACCAAGATGGATAATAAAATTTCAGCGCCACCTGCCTTAGGTTACTTACCCTGTCATGCCCCTAGATAAGCAGGAATCCAAGTGATAAATAAAATCGGGGAGTAAAAGCGGGTTGCAAATATTTACACACAAAGAAATAAAAGATAAGTTCACTGACAAGCAAATATAATTTTAATGCAAAATCTTGACATATAAAAAAATAAAGGTTATTGCCAGAATGACAAATAAAAAGAAATAAAACTCAAAAAGAGCAATGTTGTTGTCGATTTGACATTAAATACGGCAAAACAATTAAAAATGACAGATTGTCCTAAGATAGGACACAAATGCCGAACGCTATGGCCAACGCGAACCGCTCACATAGATTTGTACAAACAAAATTCTTTAAATTATAAATTGATTGAAATGTTACGGTTACAAAAACTCAAAAATAAAATATAATAATAAATATTTAAATGGTGAAAAGGTGAATAAACACTCTGTATATGCCAAGCCGATATTCAATCGGATGGAGTTTTGACAAAAATAAAAAAAAAGTAAATAAATATCCGAATTGAAGTAAACTATTTTACAAAATTAACGTTAGGTAGCACCCTCCGATTCTAGGCACAACATATAAAATTTACATTAATACGTTAAATACAAAAAAAAAAAAAACTAAATGATCGGGGGTGGTTTTCTATTATATTCGCGGAAAGGTTGCAAATAACAAAAAAAAAAGAGAACGTGCACTTAGCTTTGGCCCTCGATCAGCTGTTATGGGGCATGCAGATCCTTTCCGATGGGGACTGACAGATCGTAGCCTCTGGGCCGACTCGGTAATAGCCGAAACCAGGTGGTTCGGGTATATTTCAAAGAATGTAAGGTTCTGCGAAGGACTTAAGAGTCGCAGAAGTCCTCAGCCGCACGTGGGTGTTCAAAATCTCACAAAAACGAAGGTAAAATTCCAGAATTCAAAAATAAGGAGGTTATAAAGACCCCTAAAAACACAGAAACCTCAAAATTAGTGATTTAAAAGAAATAACAAGATCTGCTTACCGTTAAATAACGAGGTTTTACAACGAAGAGAAGAAAGAAACAGATATGGCGTTGCAGACGCGTGGGTTCTCAAATTATATCTCGAATTATCGAAGTCATCTGCCGTGATAATCACAAAAATTTCACACCAAACACAAGCGAAGATACGGCCAATGATTAATTCAAACAATCTTCCAAATAAAATCCACATATGTGTGAAAATATCCAAAATTTCCAAAGATAGGAAGATGTACTCGTAAGAACACGTCTACTCAACCACCAAGGTGAAACAGGAACAGGAAGCCGGAAGGGAGAGTACGTCACACAACCAATCAGAAGACAGATAAATAAAATAAGAAAACGGACATAGAGGTGCCCTCTAACGTCGAAAAGATGTAAACACAGAAAACACAGATCTAAACGGACGATCAATCCAACAAATCGAACACATCTATCGCTGCGTGGAAATCGATACTACCGGCATGTCCAAAACGAACAGATCTTAACCTACCTAGAAATGAAGCGTCAACTGTTAAAACATGGGAATTGAAGGAATTTACTAAAATTGAAAGAAATTAAACGCAAATCTAAGACCGTTATAAGTATAAGCAACTATCTGTAAGTAAATGAGAATAAAAAAATACAAATTCTAGCTATACCACTCTAACAGAGGAAAGAAAACACAATTTGAAAGCCAAAAATTAGACGGTAAAGTTTACGTTGTGAAAATACAAGACGTAGGAGCATCTCTGAAGGTAGAGTACGGAAATAGAAGAAAATAAGGTTACAAAAACTTGTTGAAAAGACTAGTGGAGAACTAATTCGAGGTAAGCGAAGCAAAAAAACCGTAACAGTGTATTAATATCAGTATCAAAAAGTTTGTAGCAAAAACCAAAAGAAAACATATAATAAAGTGGGTGAGGCGAATGAATTAGTTCTTATGTGGAGACGCGGCGTATCAGACTAAAACCAAGGCGCTCACTCCTCTCTCCTCTCAGCGCTGTAAGCCAATCACGTTACTGTTCATTATCGTACTTCCCTGTGTTGATCTGTATATTATTAATTAGTTACATAAACCAATTTTTCGATTTATTAATGAAGCGCTACTCTCTCACGTGACGTAAATATCGTTTCGGATTTACGCACAATAGAAACGATCCTTACATACACATACGCACATACGACGAATCAGGCACCTCAGATCCCGTTCCTATCAACAAGCGAACGACAAAGCGTACGCGGCTTACCGCTACACGATATCAATTTATCCTAAAAGCTCGCCTCCGTGTAATTGAGGCGAGATGGCGACAGGCGAACGCAGGTACACGCGAACAACCACCGCCTCATAAGGATCGAATATTCGTCTAATTAATCCTAGACAGCGAGCGCTCACGTCAAAGTGCGGAGAACGCAGTGAAACGATTCCGCGACACCTCAGACAGTCTGGCAGAGCCATTATGCAAGCAGAAATCGATACCAAACGAATACGGGCGATACAATGGAGATGTTTCCTATTAGTAAGTGCTATATACTCACTTCTATATATCTTTGAGGGCGTGTGATCACACATGGCTTGATTGATTTACATTATCAACAACGTTGTTGTTATAAATCGCGGATAATATTAAGACTGCCGTGTAGTGTATGGTTGGTTATTTTTCGTGTTTTTTTAAGACATTTTCACATTAAAACTAAAAAAAAAGAGTCTTTAATAACAGTACTTTTTTAAAGCAATTTATTAAAATAAAAATTTAAAATACGACATAAATAAACCTCCCAGACAGCAGAGTGACGTAAAATACAAAATAGAAAAAGAAATTCATAAAAAATAACACTGCCCAAGACAATTTTTTTTCTCATACGCCACTACGTGTAGTTTGAGTCGTTTTTCATGCTGATTCTGAAACTAATTTTAAATTTGCTCCATCACGTCAGCCTTTGAGAAATTATTTTAAAGAGCTTCTTCAAAATGTACATTAAATTTTACAGAATTTTAAACTGATTTTTATATAAGAAAGATATTACAAGATATATTATACTGCCGAGCATTATTAGTGGACATGTCTGAACATGTCCTTGCCTGAAGATCACAGCATTCAAACCACGCCCATTTGTGCTCTGATGCAAATGAAATCAGGAATTTGAATGACAAAAATACTCCAAACTGTGGTACTGGTAATGCTGCAAACATCATCATCAGCAGAAACACTGAACTACCAATGAAATTCGCAGAAACACTGAAACTCAGTTCAGTGTTTCTGCTGATAATGATAGTTTTGCTATCGAAACGTACGTCCAGTTTAGTGCAGTTTGTGGTGAGGGGTCTAGGAGAAGTTTGCATTAAGAATTTGTAGATTTCTGGCTGTGTGGGTATATAAAAAGCTAGGCACGGCTCGTTAGATACAATTTAAGTATATTTGTGATAGCATTCTGCATGGCGATTACAAAAAAGAGCAATTTTTGTTCCACTCTGAGGAAGATTCCAGTTTTTATTCTGGAACGTAGAAGTTGGGCTTGCTTCTTAAACAACGTTAAATCACGAGCGAGGTCGTTGAGATCTTCTTGACTTAAAAGATGCGACACGCAACAAGGCGAATCCAGTTGAAATGTTGGATCCAAATCCATATTGTCGCCCGCAAAACTTTCTGTGTTTACTTCGTCATCAGTTTCATCATCGCTTAGTGTCACGTTTTGTGGAGGTTTAGGCACAGGTAATTCTGGACTACAGGTACTGGTCTTAGTGCAAATAGAATATTAGAATATCTATTTTACAGTATGTTTGGATTTAGAAGTCATACCACTTATATTTATGAGACAAAGGTAGCAATCGGAAATATGATCTAATGGTTCCCTCCAAATCATAGGGGTAGTAAAAAGGCATATGTCATTTACCTTTTTTTTCCAAGCTGTAAGAAGTTTGACACATATAATACTTTAATACTTTATACTTGAAATACTGCTCATAGCACTTTTTAAGGAGAGGAAAAGTGCGAAAGATTGTCTTGATATTTAAATGTCAATTCGCCACTAATGTAGCAAAAAAGGTTCGGGTGCTTTATACATTATCAAGTGTTCGCGGTTACACTACAAAGCTTGAATGCACCACAACGCAACACTCTTTAAAACGTTAACCACATCAGCGTATATGTTCATTCGCCGAGCTCTAGCCGACAATTGAAATAATAAGAGATACTACCTAGGAATAGGAAATGCAGGTCTTAATACATCAAGACATGTTGAAACATTAACCATTATATGCTGCTTGATTAGTTCCAAGCTCTATCTGACAACTGAAATAACGTCAAGCGTGTTCTTTTATAATACATATCTATGCAAGCATATTTTAGGTGGATAAGCGAATATCCTGGAACATAGAAACTAAGGGTGACGGAGAAATTCTGAAAATATAATTGATTTCAGCATGCAAAAGTATATAGGAATCAGGAATTTTTGTACTTGGGGCAAAAATCTTGTTAATCAGTGTAGTCAATATGAACCTTGATTGATAAGAATCATGTAATTATCGCCACTAATAGGTGGAATAAAACCCTACTTTAAAAGTAATATTCTTACATCTTGAAATATACTGTAAGAATTCGAAATTCCATCCGGTATAATACAAAGTATTTCAATTCATTTTATTAATACGTTGATGATGAGTACTGTGGCATTTGCTCAAGCAGCGTCTACTTCACAGGAAATAACAGTCTATTTTGTTTAAAGTCTCGCATAATTAAGATAATACGGTATTTATTTCAAATTTTATCTACTTCTTTGTCTATTGTATGTTACAATTGCTGACCAGCGAATCCCACATTATTCTCCAGAAGGGCGTTTGAAGTTCAGAAAAATAACGCCAACGATCATTCTTGCGCACTCTTGTAAAGAGAAGCGGAGCTAGTAATCGGTGCGGAATGACGTCACAACTAAAGTTTATAAAAATTCTTTACTTTCCTGTTTTGAATTAATTAGTTCGCGAAGTGGTTACCGGGCGTTTCCATATCTTAAAATTAAAAATCAAACTTCTCTTCTTAAATTTTGCAATTAAAATGAGCTTGAAAAATTCGAGAAAAGGAAGCAAAAGCTTTCCTCGAGAGGTATTTTGTTTTTGTGCTAAAACCGTTCGAAAAACCTCCTTTTCTTTTTTGAATTTTTGTGAGTGCTGTGTAAAGTTTTTGTGCCTTAAATATTTTGGATTACCGGAAGATTTAATTACCCACATCGGTTGGTAAGTTGTTCAAAATTTCTGCTTAAAACTAACCATTGCAAATACGTAGAAACCGTAACTCGTTCTCTCTCTCTCTCTCTCTCTCTCTCTCCCTTAATAAATAAAATAATTTTATAAGTAAAAATTACTAGTGCTTATGTTAAACAATATTATAAAATTTTAAAATATTCATCCAAATAATTGTTTTGTTTTTTTTTACTTGTTATTTCATTTAGTTCTTAGTTAAATTCTATTGTCTCAATTTATTCAATATATAATTGTAAAAAATAGTCACTCTATTATTTCGCCATAAAAAATACAAGTTCAATGTGTACCATTAGTAAAGCTTTGGAGAGTCATTTCGGAAAGGGAAAGCCGACGAGGTGGGTAAGTCGACAACCTTTAGGCAAACTAACGGCCCTACTTTGATTGATTGAGAAAAAACACCGTTGGAAAACATCTTTGGCTAAATCTTCTAAACCAATCGTTACCGAACAAAAGGATTGTTTTCCAACGGTGGCTCGTCGGCCAAAAGAGCAGGTGGGGTTACCTGTGAAACGGGGTTTGGGTTCAGTTTGAATGAATTTGGGCTGACCACCCCCCAAAAGTTTCGAGGTAAGAAAACCCGTTCCGTTACAATACCATATATTTTACTTATTACAGGATAGTTGTTATGAATGTATGTATAGAGGGTGATGCTACACTGCGACCTAGGAAATCTATTGTGTCCCCTATTTTTGCTGTTTTACAGCTGGCTCTCCAATCCTATTCCTTTCAGAAAGTGTAGGATATGAGAAGACCCCAGATTAGGTAAGTCTCCCTTTTCCATTTCAGATGCTCCCACCTTGACATACGCAATTTGAGAGGAGATAGATCCTCATCCTATTCCCCACCAAATCTACATTCAGATTCCTTTGCTAATCCAAGCTTACTCAGATGTCCTTTCAGTTTACAACGGCCTGAAAGTATTCCTGTTAATATGAACATTGTTCTTACTTAGGTTGATGCATTCTGTAAACCCTTTCAGGATATAGGTTCCCAGAATGATTTTGCTTTGCCTCATTCCCTGGATATTCTCCCAATAATTAGATTTTCTCTGCACCATTTTTCCTTTCAAAGGCATTTATTAAGATAAACATGAAATGTGGGAAGCACTACAAGTAGCAACTTTTGTTCAATTTCCATCTAAGTTTGCATATATCACCTCATCCAAATCTCTCAAGAAAAAAAAACTCCTTTACTTCAAAGATCAAAGCGTCATCATTCACGTCCGAGAACTTCAGACACAACGTTGTTACCTTCGTCATTCTTTTCCAAAAAAAAAAAAAAATACCCTCATCGCGCAACTTCCGCCTTCCCGGCCATGTAAGTTTGTTTCGCCGAATTCAATTTTCCGACTTGGAGAACTTCTTCCTTCTCGCATCACGCGTCCCACCATAACAATCAGGAACGGCGGCGTACGCGTGCGAAAAATTACGCCTCGGCACTTTTTCGGCGCGGCCAATTTTTTTTTCGCCGTCGAGCGGAAGAAACGAATTACCCGAGAGTGGGGAGGTGGGGGGCCGGCGGGGAAAGTTTTCCATTCGGTCGTTGGTACAACCTGCGACCTCGCAACGGATTCCAAACGGCGCGCCTGGCACTCGCCATAAAGATCTCGACGCGAACATGACGTGAAAGCCAAAGATACCTGGATGGTGGCGCGAGGACGGTAAAATTTCTGCTTCGTAAGCCGGCTGCGAATATTATCTATTACGGAGTAATTTCGTTCGCACAACTTCTGGAGGGATAAACTTCTGCCTATATCCGAGGAGTGCTGAGTGAAAAAAAAAAGGTAGAGTACCACTGAAACCTTGAGAATATGGAAAGTGAATAAGCACCTGATATTTATGAATTTCTTTGCCAAAGCAAACAAAGAAATGAAGAGCCAGAGCTGGCAATATTATAGGAAATATACAGAGTGTAGTGTGCGGCGTCTATACCCTCGGTTAGCGAAATATTAAAAAAAATATTACTAGTTTAATGCTGGAAATTTATTTTTGCAGCCTTTTGTCAACGATCTTATAAAGTTATTATAAAAAAACAACAGTTATATTTTAAAAGTTTAAACACTATTTATTAACCACTTCTAAACACAGCTACTACATATTCTCTGACAATCTTTTGAATAATAATTTTAATAACGATGAATTATTTCCTTTGGAACATCCTGCATATTATTATATTTTTAATATATGTGCTGTTTTTTTTTTTTTAGTAGAATATCCGGAATTTAATTTTATGAATTTTAAACTAATGTGAATTTCAATATTCTAACTATTTTTATATATAATTCTATTTTTCTATTTTGCGTTCATAAAATCGCAATTGTAACACGCTTTTGCGTATCGAAAAGTGCTTTATTGTGATACGCCTTTTTTCATTTCTATAGGTTGGCTGTATTGAATACATTATGACAGAAAGCAAAATTGACGTTTAATGCAAGTAAATTGTAAATACTTTAATCAAAAATTCTATACAAATTTAGTTTACATTGTTATTGTTATGAACGTGGAATTACTGTATACATTTACACCTGACGGAAAAAGTATCTTGAGCATGTATTGTTATGCCAGGCAAATTCTTCGTAACAAAGTTTTGCTGAGTTATGTTATTGGCTTTAATGGTAGACTCTTGTGATTGAGAATCATTCGATGATATAACTCTAGAATGACCAGATGTACTTGGCCCTGATAAGTTGTGCGCTACAGCCACTTTACTTTTCATAGATGTTTCGATGTGACCCTCAGCTACCGCAGATGACTTCCATCCACCATGACGTTTATAGTCAGCAAATCACTGCCTGCGTCTGCTAAGTGTGTTAGCACTAGAACAGTCTGAAGCAATGTCCAGTATAAAGCTCTGAATTGGGCAATTTTAGAAAATCAGCTATTAATTTAGGCATTTTGCCAATCGTATTAATTCCAATCGGGCACGATATACAATAACCATTGCGATATGTAAGGAAGATCTTGAATGATTAATATTTTTTGGTCGCAGGGCGACATATTTTTAATTAAAAGTAATCCATCTTTCATCCGTAATTGCAAAAACTCTAACGATATTATTTTTGTTTAGGTACTGTCACCAAAATAATATCACTCTTAAATTCTAAATCATGTATGGACATATTTGTTAATTCATCTCGTCTACAGGCACCTGTGTAACCCATTATTAAAATAATAATAATAATAATAATAATAATAAAACGATCTAAAATTAAATCCATTACATAAAAAATTACATTTTGCAAATAATATTGCACCTTTATTGCTAAATACAATGCGTCAGAACCTTCTTCTATAAATTTTATAATATCTTCAATGCATAAAATTTTAGATTTCTTAGCCTCGTATCCCTCAGAGAATCGTTTTAAATAGGCTTGTAATTTAATATATTTTGATATGTCTGTATTTTTATAAATGGAAAAGCAAGAACGAATGGAATACATAGACCATAAGGTAGAAGATTTCTTAATTTTTACCTTGTAATTCAAAATATGCCAAAAAATGTTTTCAGATATTGTGTTGACATAATCTGTACAGCCCATAGTTCAAATTGATGGTAGCATTTTTCATATACTGCTTTTGATTTTTTCGGTAATAAATTTATGACGGCGTTATCCGCAATTTCACGCAGTTGTGGTGGCGTACAAGATAAATTTGTCTCAGTATCACTCATTTTTTACAGTTTACAGAGACTATATTATGAAATATATTGTTTAAACAATTTAAATAGCCGAATTTGAATTTTGAATCGTCAAATGTCAATCGTTATGTCAATGTGACCAACTTCATATAAAAATAAAACTCAACATTTTAATAAGATTTTTATTAAGTATTTATTATCAATTATAATGCAAAATAGAAAAAATAGTATAAAGGACTCGTTTCATAAGGCTTTTTGTCGCACTCGTTCATTAGAAAACTCGCCTGCGGCTCGTTTTCTAAACTTGAACTCGTGCGACAAAATCATGCCTTATGAAACTCGTACTTTAATATACTATTAAATTCAATGATTCTAAAAATAAGTATGATAATTCGACTGTTTTGTTATCGGTGCCAAACAAGGAGCCGTTATTCACCCTATACGGAGGGGAATACGTAAATGTTACCAAAATAACATCTCGAATAATGATAAATTTCACGGAACAATATAAAAACACCAGCTAAGGTTGAATTAACAAGTAAAAACACAGTTAATAGTTTATAGACATATAAATAGCACTTCAATCTAGTATAGCTAAAACTAGATTAACATAAGAACTGGAACTAAATGGTGGGCTTTCAGACAGACAGTTTGGATTCACAAAAGGGAAGACAACTGTACAAGTGATTAGAAAAATTGTTCAGACAACAGAAAGATCAAAAGACAAGTGAGTAGTGTTCGTTGCTCTAGATATTAAAAACGCGTTTAACTTGGTATCCTGGGCACTAATAATCAAAGAACTTGAAAGCAGGAAAATTTCACGGTATCTAAAAAACATTATTGAGGATTACTTCAGTGGATGGTGCTTAGTACTGAAGAGCACCGCTAGAATCGAAGTACTTGTCGGTGTTCCACAGTGTTCGGTGCTGGGTCCAACACTAAGGAACGTTCTTTACAGCTGAGTACTGCAACTTAACCTGATTGAGCTCTTACGATGGCATATGTAGATGATCTCGCCCTACTGGTAGAAACGAAGAGCCCAAGAGACCTTGTCTTCCAAACTAATGACTCGCTAGATAAGGTAGTTGACTGGCTGCGGATCCATGAGCTCCAAATCGAGACAAACTAAACAGATGATCCGGAAAGGATCAGAGAAAAGTAAAGGGATTCATTTTATTATCCAAATAGGGACGAGGGAACAGGTGAAATATGTGGGGTCATGCCAAGCGGTAATCTAACATTCGAAACCCATGTTAAATATGTTATGAAGCGTTTTCAAACCGTAATTTACTCTGAACAGCTGCCTTCTATCAAAATGTTATTTGTTGTGTGTTTTAATGCCACTTTCACTAGCTTTATTATCTTTTTTCAGAATTTTTAAAAATTTATCTGGAAATCGAATCATATGCCTCATTAACGAATTATTGTATTTCTGCTAATTACTGTAATAATTTAAGAGGATTTTTTCTTAGATTATTAGTGTAATTAGCAATAATACATTGATTCGTTAATGATTTCATACTGTATGAAGCTTGCAATCTTTGCAGAATCATATGCCTCTTTGAAATCGATAAAGAGCATATACAGTTATAAGTTTTGTTCAGCGCTGTTGTGTTGGATTTGTTTTAATATGAAGACTTGATCCACTGTCGATCTCTCAACTCTGATATCTCTTTGATATTAACCCACCACTTTGTCTTCGTATTTCTCACGCATTGACAATATACAGGGTGGTCCATTTAAAATAAGAGAGCGGTTAGTGTTTCATTTGGTAATATAGGCCAATCATCTTTGGTGTCCCCAATATTACACTACAACAACAGATCACATAACTAATAGAATTCAATCTCCCACCTGAAGCATTTCCTCCGTTATTGAATTTTTGTATTATTGTCGAATAAACGTCAAAATTTATTCTAAAAATGCATTTTTCTCGAAGACTGTCGAAGATAGATATAAGAAAGTCTTAACAAAACTAACTTACAATAATATGTGCTACCAGAAAATGATGTAAAATAATGGATTCGTTTCGGGTGTAATAGTTCAATGTCGACAATATTTTTATTTGAATGATCAGAAAGATCTACTTTATTAAAGTAGATTTTAAGGTGTTCTGCCATTTCTATGTATATTAAATATATAATGGTTATGTTCCATATGATAAATTATGCTAACAATAATTATTTTGTGTACATACCTGTTTGTAAATCCAATATATATTGGGCATCAATTGATTGGTATCGTTTAACTTCCAATTAAACAAATTTCTGTTAAATCTCCGATTAATCATTTTAATCCGGAATTTAATTGATTAAAAATTTAATCGATTAATGCCCAATTCTGGATTAGGTATATATGTTCATCCTACGCTAACTGTATGATTTTAAATTAGTTTCATTGCTATCGATACTAATTCAGGGGTGAAGACTCAATGTAGCTCATACTAAAAAAAAATAATTTTGAGATTCATTGAGACATGGTGGTTGTTGGTAAAAATGTTCTTTAAAAAATTGTTTCACTTTTCGTCAAGTCGAATTAATTGAATCATATTTCTGTAATTTCTTCGAAATTGAAGGAGAACTTCAGTGCGAATTTTATAGTAGTATATAGAAGAAACGTCAAGATTTTTCATCATTTGAAGGAATTTGCTGAATTAACATACTTTTTTCTCTTGTAGATTGTTATATTTTGCTGTTTGGACTATAACAACATCACGACGTATGTACCTTGGATGCCTAGAAAGACTTTACTACACTGATACCGGGTTTGTACTCTCAATGTCGATGTCTTTCTGCAATATGTTTGGTTTGTCACTTCGAAGAAATACCATTTTGAGTTATTTTGGGATGTATGCAAGCTAATGTTGGAGGTATTTTATAATGTTAATGTTTAAATCTCTGTGTAAATAAGTACCTAAGATTACGTAAACTTTGAGGTTATATATTATAATTAATTATAAATGACAGTTTAGATTGAAGTTTATAGTATGTATAAGTCGGTAGGCATTGTAAGCGGAATTTACTGTATGGAATAACGGGAAATTTGTATGTTGTTTTTATTTTAAATTGAATCTAATGATCCAAAATATACTGGATAGTATTTGATTGTTGATTTGAACATTTCAAATAGGTGTACTCACCTTGATTAAGAGTTCTTATGCTTTTAAAATATTTTTGATATATCATTGAACAATAAATTGTGCATGTTATCAATATTTACATTGATTCTTATTAACACAAAAGCAGGCAATACATTAAATAATCAAAGTTAAACTATAAATTTAATATTAAATAAAGTAAGTCTTATATTATGCAGGTTATTGATTCAGAAGACACATCGCGTTCAGCCTCCCCGACTACCTAGTTACTGCTGGTAGAAAAATAAAAAAAAAACTATTCATTGTTTAATAAGAGGGGGATTACTATGCATATGACCTGTAGTGGTGAATTCAAGGATTTTAGCCATCTAGCGAAGGGGAATTGTATCTCTGAATACAATCAAACGTAGAAGGATGGGCATCTCTAAAGAAAAGGCAGATTAAAGAATAAAAGTTTGTAATTGACATTAAGTAAAATATTAACAGCTGGGCAATCCTTTATAAATATCACAATAATATCTATAGTAAGCTAAAAGATCAAATGTAAATATGGATAAAATATCTGCGAAGTCAATGATATATAGTTATGTTTATACCCAATGTATACAGCCACAATTAGTTTTCCTCTAATGAAATCATATTCTATAATAATTACATGCAAACATGGAAATCATTTCAATTGCTCTTGATAGTTTACCAATATTAACATTTAAATGTTGAAAAAATGATCATCGATGCTATATGCAGCTTCTGTACAAACATTATTACTACATTTCCATTTATATTATATGCATAACTCTCAAATCTGGCGTACGAATTTCGTTATCCACTAACAAAATATTATCCAATTAACGTTGTATCGATACGCGCACTCCACCGACATAAACGAATAAATAGTTAACATTAACGGTCGTTGGATACACAAAAACCGGGACATCATCTGTTTCAAAACCAAAAACTATGTACATTTAAATTATTGTGGCCATGCACGACCGGCACGCAGTCGGTTTTAATTCTGTATCGCGTTTAATTCTATTTAGTATGCAATAAATCACCGCTTTAATTTATTTATTATTTGTTTGATTATTTTTGCTTTCTTTGATCCTGCTATTTTGGGGTTTTTCGATCGATTTTATCCAGTTAAAATAGTTACTGATAGGCTTTACAAAATTCAGTAGTGAAATAATTGTTTTTGTTCGAAAATTATGCGTTTTAAAATTTGCAGTTATTTTCTATTAATAAAAAATCTTAATGAAAAGCACAGGGAAGGCCAGGATCGATGTACATAATAGTGTTGAGAACGAAGCTTTCACTATCATTCAAGACAGATCGTTCGCTTCATGATATGAAGTCGTATACTTCAAGCAGCCTATTTCATTCATTGCATGAATGAAGCGCTTATGCATGCAGTAGACCTTTCACATTGCTTTCAAGAGAATAAACGCGTAGCAACGAGTTTTTATGCAAACAATGTATTTTTTAGGGAAAGAAAAGATTATCAATAAGTTATTTGTTTAAAAACTAAAATGTATTATAAGGGTAGAAGCAAACAATACCGTATTTGCTCCTGACTTTCACAAAATGTATCCGTTCACCTCGTGAAAGCAACCTTGGGCATTCGTTTCATTCATTATCTGGCTTCGCAGTGCAATATTTACTCATAGCTATATAGGCGAAAGAAACTACATTCATCCCAACATTAGTACATAATGAGTAAGATATTTAAAAAAAAATGATTTTAATTTGTAAAAAGACATGCATTGTAACTTTCTTAAAATGTAAAATTTCAAAAGTACTCTAAATTTTTTATCTAGCTTTTTATTTGAAATTTTCAAAAATAATGACTATTTTTGTAATGTATTCTGATATTAAAAGGAGAAAATGGTCCGTAATTTATTCATTTGTGAAAATACAAGTCAAGTATTATATTATTGCAATTGCTGGATAAGTCCTTATCATATTAAGTCAAGTATGGCGTCTATAAAAAAAGATACATTTTTTATCATGTCTTAAAAAATATAACTGAAATGATAAATTCTGCTAGGTTGTCTTATGAAGTACAATAATTATAGTCTATCCATAGGTATAATGATTTGATTTCTTCACTAGCAAATCTTTGAGTTCGGGTGGTTCACAGGAACGTATTTACAAAGATTATTATACGTTCACTATAAAAACATTTATGTTCGTTTTTATAATATATTGATGTAGTTACATTTTTAAGGTAAAATATATGTTTTATATTAAACTTGACATAACCACGATGATTAGTGCATTCATAATTGTAATTATACCTTATAGTAATAGTATTTTGTTTTCCAATAGGTGATAGACTCCGGTACAGGAAAACATACATACATATCAAGTAAAAATAAGAATGAAGAAAATACTACCAAAAAATTACTTTGAAAATTAAAATTAAATAAATATAAATTATATAAAGAAAATGGGAATAAGCAAGGAAAATTAGCTAAATACCTGATTATAAAGAATATAATAGCTTTATAACCTTAATGTTGCTTCAGTACAATTACAAGTACATATATTCTGTTGAAACTTAATTGTCTAGTTTAGAATATGAGACTAAAATTGTAAACGGTGAATTATCTTAAATGACATAATTATTATCTACTTAAGAAAAGTACAATTTCTCCTAATAGGGGAAAGGTGGGGCAAGATGGGAACATTAAGCTTTAGAACACTGCATCAGGATTGCAAATTGATATACAAGGTTTTAAGTACGCTTGTTGTAGTCTTTAAACATTTATCTGCTGATGGATCAATTTACAATTTTTCGATGGGTACTCTTGATGCTGTGAAAAAATTTTGAAAAGAAATGTGTAAATACAGGTGAGTTAAGAATGGGTCGTACCATAAATCTAGGTAATAGGTAAAAAAAAATAGATTCTTAAAATATTCTTAAAAACATGCAGGAACAAAACTTAAACTCTTTAAAGCTACTACTTAAAATAAAAAAAAAATACAATAACGATAAGAATATTAAACTTAATCTTCGCAATTGAGACAATAGAAGACGAATTCATCCACGTTATTCGCACAGCTTCCATGTACCCAACCTCGCCATCCATAGCATTGTATCAATACTTCCCCTTACAATACTAACATTGAGCGTCATCTTCCTCAACAGAAAAACTTGATTATTTCCTTGACGTTTTCTAAAAATCTATCTCTTTGCTTTCCTTACAAAATTCGGCTTCTTGATCTCTTCTGTTTTCTTTTTTATCATTTGTTTTTCCTTTAACTCTCCCTCTGCACTTCTAGTTGCCTTAGGGATTCTCCAGACTTCTATTTTCTTGTAGCAGATTTTTATACGTAGTGCTTGTAAGGATTGTTGTCTTTCCCTTGTTACGCTTTGATTGAACCTGTACTTTATTCCTAACATGAGAAATAGGCATTATGTCTTCGAGAAAGCATAATGGCATATCCAGGCATAACGGACCAGACTGAAGAGTGGGATAATGATGTCTCCATGTTGTCCCATACCAATAGCCCCATCTTGCCTCTTTGGGACATTTTCTGGTTATGTTATAATAACATATTAAATATTTGAAATAAACAAATAATACACTATAGAAAATGCATGCAATACCTGTCAATTAATAAGCACAAAAAAGTGTAGTTATAAATAATTTGCTTATGCTTCCGATACTGGCCGTTGAACTCACCATCAAAATAATAACGAAATTCTGGAAATTGCAAATTCACGCACAAACAGCAATAACTTTGTTATTACGACTAGTAAAGTTTCCTACATTACAACAAACATAAAACAGCACTTGTCAATATTAGGACTGCTATTATTTAACAGATGCTTACTGCCGTTTTGTAGATAAGACGATGTCCCCATCATGCCTCGTGACCCCATCTTGCCCCACCCCTCCCCTAGGGTCCATTACCTCATTTGCATACTTTTTCAGGTACCTGCCCCAGCAAGTAGTGGATAAGCCCCGGTAATAATCATTAGTAAAATCGTTATATCTATGGACAGGCTATATTTCCTCATTTACGCTTTTTACACAAAATCAATAATAAATAGCGCCCTAGGCATTGGGACATCTATTTAACTGCACATTTTCTCCAAAACAAATAAAAGGCACGTTCAATTGAATTCATAAAATTGCGATATCTTTCCCATTTAAGCGTCACTTTATTGCCTCTATAGCTTTTGAGATCCGCATATTCAAACATAAAAAAAAATACTCTCTGTAGGAAAGCATCCTTACTTATTTGTTAATATGGTAGTCACTTGCAGTATTCATTCTTTATGACGTTCGAAATACTGGTTCACCATTTGCAAATTAACCCATATCCATGTCGGAACAATAACAGTTGCAATAAATACTGTTTACCCTGTAATAATTCTGTCTACTATTCACTAATAGGTCGGATTTGTGCGAATCGCTATATAACGACTATATATTCAACATCCGCTCTCCAATAAGCAATTGATGAAGGTAATAGATGATGATTTGGATGGATACTTATTCAAATAGGGTCCAATAATTACACATGCTTGTTTGATCGAATACGCTACCAGTAGTAAATTTTACAAGGAAGAGGCACACAGTTGATATTTCCGAGTTGATAAAATTTGATAGGAATGTACACTGTTACCCACAAGTATCACTGTAAAATTACAGTTTATTGTAATATTACTGGTAGTATAGTATACTTAATATACTGCATGTACTAATATGAGCAGCATGTATTTTGTTACAATAAAAAATTGCAAAATTTTAAATGTGTTGTAACCTTACAAAGACAATTTGTATAAAAACAAAACACAAAGTAAGGTTCCTTTTCACAGTTGTATTATTACAAATTGTGTTACATTTACAGACTGTAGCATTACAAGGTCATATATAAGTTTCAAAACAATTTCAAACACTCATTAAAATATACGTTTACTGTTATAATCGTAGGCAACTTTGTTATCCACTATCATCACTGTAATTGTACAAGATTAATCACTGCGAATTTGAGTTTAGCATGGTACTGAATTCCTGGACGAAGTTTAAAGGCCTTTTATAAGTTGTCTTATGTTATATTTTAAAACAACGTGATCGTGCCTTTTTCAATGGAGATTTTTGTTTTTCTAAAGAGAAAAACAAAAAACCAGAAGAAGACACTTATGCCGGAACAGCTATACAACTACTTCAAGAGATCATTTGAAATAAAGTATAACGCTTTTAATTTCTACCACTAATCGAAAGCGTTTTGAGTAGCCACAGTAGCAAGACAGATATTTCATTTATTCCATACATATACATATGTATTTTCTACACACCGGGAGCTAGAAAACAAAATCTATAAAAAAATGTATTTCAAACATAATATTTATTCACAATCCGTAATATAAAATGAATTCCATAAATGTAAATGTAGATAAAATCGAAAATTAACTGTATCTCAGGTAATTTATTAATGCTACATTTTTTCCAGATTTTTTATTTTCATTTCACGAACCTTTTTCTGGGTATATTTTTAATATATATCATTGCAAAAAATCCAAAAAGTAAATGGACCTTATAATGGGTGTACCACAGGGTTCTGTTCTTGGACTCCTTCTTTTTTGTGTTATATGATAACGACCTTAACTGTTCTCTTTCCGTTGGCAATCTTTGTTAATATGCGGATGGCACTACTGTTATCATCTCCCAGTGTTAATGATGGTAAACTCTCATGGTTTAGTATTGAATGTGCATTGGCGATGTCAGGATGGTGTAGTGATATTGGCCTTGTATTAAATAAGTATAAAAGTTCAATAGTAGCCTTTAATTCGGCTAGATGTCTCGTCGACAGATCACCGATGGTACGACTAGGAACTGTGTCTGTGTCTGTGGTGTTTGAAACTGATTTTCTTGGCTGTCGAATTGATAATCGTTTATCTTGAGATAGTCATGCGTCCCAATTATGCTCCAAACTATGTTCACTTTCATATGCCATATATAGGTTGCGAGGTATTGTATCATTGGAGGACTATTCATGTTCTACCGCGCGAATATTTCTTCTAGATTGTGGTATGACATTTTCTTTTGGGGTGCAGGGCCTACTCTCTCGTGTAGTTTTGTTCTGCTAGAGCGAATTGTCAGAACAATATTTTCGTTGGGCTCCATTGAATCATGCCGTTCTATATTTATTAAATATGGTATTTTGTCGTTGCAATGCCTTTTTATTTATGAATGTGCGGTGTTTACTCATAAAAACAAAAGCTTGTTCTCTTTTAATAATAACTTTAATACTCTATATGATACCAGGTATAAGGATGACTGCGCCGTACCAGCTCATAGAATTGCACTATTTGAGAAAAATCTGAGGTTCATGTGTATTAAGAGTTATAATAAACTACCAAAAAATGTTAGAAATATGGAAACTCATGGATTTAAAAATTAAAAGCTTAAAAGCGTATCTGAAGAACAATATGTGTTTTATGTATGAACCTATACATATAATATGTTGTTAGTCGGTATTTTATTTATTTTATTGTATATATTGTCCTGATGTAGCTCATATCTCTATAGATACAGTGGCTAATAAAATTCTTATTATTATCATTATTAATAAAAAAAATGTGTGGTTGGTATAACTTACGCAATCTATTTTATCATTTGTAAACATGCAATAGCAATAAGATTCTATATCTATAACGCAGTTAAATGTGTGCCATACGTTTTTAAAAGATAATGAATGGCATTAATTTTATGCAGTTTAATTTATTTCTATTACATTTATCTTGCAAGATTTCCTGGTTTAAGCTGAAATATAACGTAGAATACTATAATATTTAAAGCAGTATGTAATTTTAGCTATTAAGTTTGTCAATTTATAGGTTTTTGTAATGCTCTATTGATATTTTTAATCATGATAGTGCTTTAAGATAACAACACAATCAAATTGTATTTATACCTTGAAATTCATATACCGTACCCGCTATTCTAAATGCGAACACCCGAATATTCCCGAAGCGCGCCGCTCTTATGCTGGCTGAAGCCACGATACAAAATGTACTGAGGTAATCTGATTTGGGAAATACAGCGCATTCATTCAGGATGAGCGTATTTACAAAATTTACGTAGTGTCTACCTATCTAGTTAGAAATAAAAAAAATAATAGCATATCCAACATTCGGAATAGTCACTAATAAATTATTTGTCTTTGGTTTTTTCATGTAATATTTGAATACCTACTTCTGATAGTAATTGCCCCTGATGTTTTCAGTAAACGTCAGCACAATAATTGGTGTTTGTTTTTTAAGGAAAAGGAAAAGGGTTTCGAAAATGGAAATTAAAATAAGTGAAAGGGAAAAAATAGAGAAAACAATATTAGTTCCAACCAAACAAGTGCTAAAATAAAAATGTACAATCTATACACGACATAACTAATTATAGCAAAAATACACCAATAAGTAGATGTAATAAATAATGGCATGAATATGTCTGCCTAACGGTAACCCATCTGCCTCCCTGTGCAGCTCCTATTTGACTACTGCTTATTCACCTACTCGAGCGATAGATATTACATCCCCACTCCCGATTTTTGCGATGCCGGTAATTCACGATGTATCTAGTGTTTGGGGTTGATTCGGATTTAGCTGTAGATGCCTTTTTACAGTGTAGAACACCGAAAAATATTTGACACGAATTTTCTTTTAGCGTCCAATATTTGGTAATGGGGTAAATGGTGTAATGGGGGCCCAAAGTTTCTCCCAAAATCATTATGCATATTGTAATTGTAAACACCGAAGCAAAATGGTCAGCGAAAGCATTTGTTATTTCGAAAGGGAAAGATAAAGTTTGCTCATTCTGAATCATACGTCCGGGAATGTGGGTAGATTTTGATTTTACTACTTGTATTTAGTATAACTTTTCTAAGAGTTTTAAATTTATTGTTGTAAAATTCCAATGTAGTAGATATGAATATTTTTAAATAGTGTCTCTTTATTTTTATTAATCTGCCAGTTACTACTTGCATTAAGTAAAGGTATAGTGTCATTAAACTATATCAACAATATGTTAGTTTTTGAGAAAAAACACAAAAACCTTTTTTCACATATGTTTTATTAATTTAATAATAAAGTACATCTATATTAAATTAATAAAACGTATGTGAAAAAAAGGTTTTTGTGTTTTTTCTCAAAAGCTATATATTTCACAAGCTCAAAGTTTACATGTTAATATGTTAGTTTAATGTTTCATTTAAGGTTAATATCTTATTTTATTATATACCTGTATTTATTATTATTTTGTAAAAAAAAAAACTGATGATGACATAGTAGATCGAAACATGTTCCTTTCAACATTATACAAATAAATGGAATGAAAAGAACTTGAATGTCGAACGGCATTGTACGCGTTCTCTGAAGGGGTAAGGCACCCTCACATATACAACTGTGGAGTGAGCTATGTGCGCAATTTGTTCGCACGTGAATGCTCGAAAGCTCCTAATCCAAGGATTGCTGCTGTCATCCTCTGAGCTTTCCCTCTGATTCCAATTGTGTGCATTTCTCGTATGTCTGTGTGTAATTTAGAATATGTGGGAACGTCTTTCCGACGCAGAGCTTCGCTCAGAATTGATCCAGTGGCACAAGCGGTGGTGAAAGCGAACAAGAGCGACAGGTAATCAAAATATAACATTCTCTTCAGTTGTTAGCGACGTTCGACGCAGAGAATCGATTATAATTACAAGCTGCGGGTCCGCTGTTTTTAAATTCAAATTTCGTCCTCGAGTCTTAGTGCGATTTTTTTTTACTGGTTTCTTTTCCTTTTAACGTTTTTTTTTTTTCTGAGGTAATCGAGCGAAGATCCGTCCGTTTTAAAATCCCGACGAATAAAAGCGTAGTGAAAGTGAACCCGCGTCAGACGGATAAAAACTGTATTGGGCGGACGCGAGGGGGCAAAAGTCCGCTTCATAAAGAGCAGTAATTGCATTAGCCGCAGAAGAGTGCGGAGATTAGGGCGATGAAAGAGGGAGACTTTTCATTCTCTGTGTCTTTATGATGGAAACTAGGGCGGGAAGAGAAAGGAGAAGTCGGGCGCACGGTTTGGGGCACTAATTGTCCGCGGTCTGTTCTTTTTTCGGATGGGAAAAGTTTCCGGGCGAGTTTTTAAATTACCTTAGACGCTAAACGGGCTTGTCGGCGATTAGCATTTCGCGATAGCGCCTGGCAGGGGGCTAAATACCGCTTCGACTTTGGAAAGGGTTAATCTCAAAGGGTGATTTTCATATCTAATCTACTTAAAATTTAGTTAGCTGTAGGAGTAACTAGTGAATAACACTAGCGGACTTTTGAGTGACAAGCTTTAAATTATCTTCCTACTTTTCGAATGCAATACGAAACTAAAACAGATTTATAGTTTTAGTAAAGGTTACGTAGATAAAAGAAATAATTAGAGAAGTTATTTAATTATTGGTTTAAACCTAAATTACTCCTCAATAGTAGAAGTTAAATGCGACGTACCGCAAGGGACCATTCTCGGTCCGACCCTATTTGTAATTTACGTTAACGATCTGCATGTGTCTCTGCCTTCGTGTCTGATTACTCAGTGTAAGAATTCGAAATTCCATCCTGTATAATGGGAGAATTTAAATTCATTTTCTTAATGCGTAGTTGATAAGTACCGTGGCATTTTTTTTTTAAAACAAGCGCCTGCCTCGACGGAGACAACAGTCAATCTTTGTTTAAAGGCGCGTAATTAAAATAACATGGTAATACTTTGTATGTTATCTATTACTTTGTCCAATGTATGTTATCTATTACCTTGTCCAATGTATGTTATCTAAACACCGGTCGCCAATTCCCATATTACGCTATCAGAAGGTCGTCTGAAAGTCAGAAAAATAACGCCTTCGATCATACTTGCGCCCTCCTGTGAAGAGAGGCCGAACTAGTTATCGGCGCAAAATGACGTCACAGTCAAAGTTTATAAAAACCCTTAACATTGCGGTTTACAATTAATTAGTTCGCGATCCTTCAAACTAGCTTCAGGAATAAGCACGCGTCCTCCTTCGTCGAGTGTCTCTACATCTTAAAATTAAAACTTCTCATCTTAGTTTTTGCAATCAAAATACGCTTAAAATTCGAGAACAGGAAGCACAAGCTTTCCTCGAAAGGTGTTTTGTTTGTGATAAAATTCATGAAAATTACCCCCTTATCTTGGCTTAAAAAAGATTGTGAGTGTTGTGCAAAGTCTTGTGCCTACAAATTTGGATTTCGTGAAGAATTATAATTTCCCACAACGGCCGGTAAGATGTTTCCGCTTCAAAATTCCGCTTGAAACTAACCAATGCAAATACATAAAAATCGTAACTCGTTCGCTCTCTCTCTCTCTCTCCCTTATTAAATAAATTTTGTAGTAAAATTACTTTTGCTAATGTTAAACATCAATATAGTTTGTAAAATATTTATTAAGATATTTGTGATTTGGATTACTTTTTTTTTTTAAATCTCTTGTTATTTCATTTAATCGTGTAGTTTGTTAGCCTAATTTCAAAGCCTCAAAATTTTCAATAAATAATTGTAAAATATAAGACGTTCTATTATTTCGTCATTTCAAAAGAAAGTCAATCTTGAAAGAGGAAGCCGACGAGAAGGGTAAGTCAACAATCTTTAGGCTAACTAACGGCCCTGCTTCGACTGACCGAGGAAAACGCTGTTGGAGAGCCTCTTTGGCTAGATTATCTAAAACCAACCGCTACCGAACAAAAAGTTTGCTTTCCAGCAGTGGCTGGTCGCTCAAAAGAGCAGGTGTGGGTTATCTGTGAGACGGAATTTGGCCTTGTCTTATTAGAAATTGGGCTGGCCATCCCCAAAAGACTCCAGATAGGAAAACCCGTTTCCGTTACATCAGTATGTTGATGATGTCAGCTGTATTATTGCGGATTCTACATTGGATGAGGTATCTGTGCGGACAAGTAACGTTGTATGCATGATGAATGAATGGTCTAAGTGAAACGGGCTTAGACTGAATGTATCGAAGACCAATTTAGTGCACTTCCGAGCTTCCACAAATGTAATTAGTAGCCTTTGTATTAGGTATGATAACAAATCCATTCCAGAAAGTGAGTTTGTTGAATTTCTTGGTTTGTCAGTAGACCCTAGCCTGTTGGATAGGCACTGCGTTGACCTTGAGCGTAAATTAAGCTCTGCGTACTTTGCTGTCAGGAATTTGAGAAGCATTGTTGGCATTGATGTCCTCCGCCTGTCCTATTTCTCTTATTTGGAGTCACGTCTGAGGTACGCAATAGTTTTCTGGGGATCGGCGCCGTGTGCAGAGAGAATTTTTATTTCCCAAAAGAAAGTTATTAGGTGTATGCTTGGTGCCTCAGCCACGAAATCATGTCGCTCTTTATTTGTAACTCTCAGGATCTTACCTCTTTGGTCCTTGTATTTATTTGAAGTGCTAATGTTTTATAAGCGTAATGAAGAGCTTTTTACAAAAAAATGCAAGGATATTTATAATAATATGGCAACGCGGTCCTGCAATAATATAAGTGTTCCTGTACATAAAACAAGCCTCTACAAGCGTAGTCTACACTTCAGATGTGTAATGTGTTATAACGCACTGCCTTCAGATATAGAAAACGCCACAACATTACGCTCTTACAGAAACTTATTAAAGGCTTATATCAGTAAGTACAGCTTTTATTGTGCGGATAAGTATTTTAACGATGGGTCTCTCTAATTTTGTAATTTTATTATTTAACCTTCAATATAGATTTTAAATTTTATTGTTCTTTAACATCACATAACTATGCTTTTAATATATGACACTAATGTTATGTCTGTGTTCTGTCCAATAGTTCATTACACTTATATTTGAATTTATCTGTAGATATCATCTATGTTTGTATTTTGTTTATTTGTTTATTGTAATTCATAACACGAATTTTTTTTCTTGTTAAATTCTTATCTTAGAAATTAGAAATAGCCCTGTGTCACAAATTGTCCCGTCTACTAACGACACATATTTACAAACTCATTAGTAAAGATACTTTATAAGATAAAGATAACAGTATAAACGTATATCCCTCATACGTAACACATGTGGATAAGACAGACGTTTCACTAATATTTCATTTTCATAATGTTTAAAGTAATAGTTATTTGTATCACTAGGCTAGAAACTATAGTTTTGCAAGTACGAATACTCGCAAAAGAGTTTCTGGCCGTGTGATACACAATGTTTTTTGGGCCTTTTAGGACAAATCTTAATTTTGAATTGAAAATAGAAAAGAAATTTTGGCACTAGGGAGTTGACAGTACAAGTTGGCACACATGTTACATACCTTAGTATTTTGACGTTTCCGAGAATAAATCTTTATAAATAAATCTGTAATTTTCCTTCTAGTTTAATACCTACACAAACGACATTTTCAATTTAAACATTACTGGTGAAATATACGCATACGCCGATGACATATGTATAATATACTCCAACAAACACGAAAACTACATACAAAACCAAATGACGATATAGAAAAATTGGAAGCATGGTTTAACGACAACTTATTAACAATAAATGAACAGAAAACAGAATACATGGTCTTCACAAGAAAAAAATATAAACCAACCTTTACCGTCAAAGTGAATGGACAAAAAATACAAAAAATTGAGCAAACTAAATATCTGGGAATAACAATACAATCTAATTTAAAATGGGATGCACACATAAATAATTTAATTAAGAAAAATGCAACAGCTATAGCAGGACTAAACAAAATACGGAAAGTAATCCCAGAACATATGAAAAAACCAATATATAATAGTTTATTTACATCACATATGAACTACTTGATGAACGTATGGAGCGATACAACTAAAAGAAACCTAGACAAATTACAGAGACAGCAAAACAGAATATTAAAGCTGATACAGTCTATGGATAGAAGAACACCAACAACAGAAATATATAAAACAACAAAAGAACTAAATATAAAGCAACTAATTAAACAACAAAACTTACTATTCATACATAAAATAGAGAACCAATTAATTAAAACTAACCGGAAATTAACGAGTAATACAGAAATACACACACATAGGACAAGAAGACACTCTCACCTACGAACTGAAAAGACCATCTGCAACAGATACAAACAACACCAACCACAGAACCCATAACAGAATACAATAAGTTGCCAAAAGAAATAAAAACTTTAAACCACATAAGATACAAAAAAGCCATTAAAACAATAATTCAACAGCAATATACATAAAAATAAGCAGTGGAATCACCAAGAACGCCCTCGATACCAGTAGCTCGGACGAGACAGGGATCTCACCATCTCGTGACGAAGATAGAGGGCGAGAAAATGCAGCACGCCGACGCGGCATATTATGTATATATTTATTATATGTATTATTTTTATGTAGCGTTTTGAATTGGTTCGTCGTCAGTTATAAATGAATGTGTTTCCGGCTTGACACTCTCTAACCTCAGGGTCTAGTTTGGCTCCGCCAGTGCTTAATTGTTAGAGTAAATGAAACCAAGATTTCAAAAAAAGCAATGTATCAAGGCACAGTTACAGACAACAACCATGATCCCGTGACACCTTGTAATGATCAACGGACCAACATAAAAAAACCCTCGTCTAAGGGCGCCTTACTGCGAATTCAAACGTATTCTGTTTTTGGCAAAAATATTACATGAAAAGGTGTTACTTCAAGAAGATAAGTTAGTTGAAACATTTTAGTACTCGGTTATAACAGTTAAATAAATGCGGTTTTTTTCGTGTTTTGTGTGGTGACATAACCTAAAAATCGCATCTTTTTTTTTTAAAAAAGTGTAAAAGACGTGGTTGGCGCCGAAAAATAAACGCTAAATCGTCATTCTGGAGTCATTCTACACCAATACAGGCCAAAATTACGAACTTCAGAGCACCCGGGCTATTCTTCATATTTTCCAAAACAAAATTATGTCAAATAAATATCCACTACACAACTATCCATATCGTATTAAAACTATTACAGTATTTAAAGAAGAAATGAAAAAAAAATTAAGGTAAAAAAAACTACAATAATGAAAAGAAAGGATCAGAGGAGCTATCGTGTTAGTCATCTGTGAACAAATTCTGATACGAACAATTCAATACTGAACAATTCAAATATAATTTTGTTTCAGACAATGATTTATTATTAATTACACTACGTTACAAATTAAAAAAAAAAATTAAGTACCCACAATTTTTCCTGTTTATTTATCTATACAAATCGCTTAATAAGAACACCTATGTACTTTTTTTCTATCACGTACTGTTTTTTGAGTACGGTAGCTAATAATTATTGGTAAAAAACTTAAAAAATATACATATTGCTTTATTTAATTATCAATAATTCGATTAAATTAACGAGAAAAAATTAAGACTAACGACAAAACTTATTTTGTTTTGTTAATTAGTCCCAACCCTGGTGAAATGCGAGTGGAAGGTGGCTGGCGCTTGGCAATACGTATTGCTGTGGTCCGGCACTCCGGGATTGTAAATTCAGTGATATTAGAGATCAATTTTTGTCCGCGCTGCGGGAGGATTCTCTCAAATGTTAATTTTTATTTAATTTTAAGAAAGAATTTAATAGTTTTGTTTGAGTATTTTATTGTTCAGTTGTGTAAAGTTAATTTCATTTATTTGTACATTTTGCGTACTCCAGTATTGTATATAGTTTATATGCTAGTATTTTCTTTGCGAGGCGTTGCGGCTTCATCGCCAGCAGATGTTGTAAATTTGATATATGTACGATGTTATCCCTGTGAGGCACTCAGTTCTTTGAATGATGGCGGCCGTGTAAGTACATGTTTTCATTTTACTTGCTACCATGTAGGTAATTTCATTTAATTTTAAATCTTTGTTCGTTTTATTTGATATTAATTCATCCATCAAAGAACTCTTTATTTAATTATTGCTGTTTTGTTTAATTGTGTGCACATTTTGAATATTAGATCAGTAATTATTGTAAAATGTTCTAGAAGATTTCGTGTTTTTTAGTTTAAAGAGTTTAAATTTTCCGTTTTCTTTTTGCTGATTTGTATTGTATTGTTAATCACCACGGTTAAGGTGAAGAGAAGCTTTGTGCTGTTAAAATTAAATTTCAATTTAAATTATATTTGTTTCTCCACGTGTAAATTATAGTTTGGTTTAAATTTCGTGACCGCGTGGATATTTTTTGTGTGATTGAGATTTATCTTCTGGAACAAATCTACCATTTTGTTTGCTAAAGGATTTGCATTGTCCTTTTTAATTGTAAATTCACGAAGGGGTTATTTTAATCCAAGACCTTCTGTCTTAAGGTTTTTTCCCCTGTTGTTGTTAATTAAATGTTTTTTTTTCTTTTTTCTTTTTAAACAATAAATTTATGATTGTAAATATCATTTTAAAAATTACAGTTCTTTTATTTTTTGAATCAGCCATTTCAATTTTTGGGGATTTTAAAGAAAGTCAAATTTTACAAACGCCCACTATTACTTTTCATGAAAGTTACTCTGAGATCTAAGAATCTCTTGCGCCCTTTTAAATTCATATTTGCTGAGCTAGCTAAATTAATTTTGTCATTTTTAATTTCTCTAAACTTATATGCTTGGACAATCAGTTCACAGCAGTATCTATCATGAAAAACTGAAAAATCGCGAATATCTCCAAAACCTTTGGAGATAGACACAATGACACTCGTATAAAATCGAAAGAAAACCAAATTTTACATCCATTTATGTAAAAATTGCTATACCATTCAATTTAAAAAAAATCAAGTTATCCATGATTTTAGAGTTCGAAAATTACAGAGCCCCTATTTAATAATTCTGTAATGTAAACGCAACGATTTTAAAATAAAAGACGTGTGCTGTTTCATAGTTAAGCGAAAACTGAAAACCGCATCTTTCGTATTTCCGGAGATATTTGCAAACACCGCAGACATTGCAAATGTCATTATTTTCGAAAAAAAACGTCATGTAATTCGGAAACGGTACAACTTAGCCCCAATGTATGCCTAACGTATTGTTATTTAAATTTAACAAGGAATCCAAAAATACAGTAATATACAGGGTGTTCCATTTAAAATAATAAAGTATCTACTTCCGGTGCAACCGGAAGTCCGCTATTACTGAAACTAATTTTAAAATGTGTAGAATATGATTCGAGCCAACATTTATTTAAAACATTTTTCCAAAAAAGCAATAATAAATCGGCTATGGACCGTTGCATCTTAGGCTGTACACCCGGTATGTATATCAGGTAGAATATTTCAATGTGTCGCTACGAGCACGAAGTGACATGTAAATATGCATATTGTATCTATGAGGGTATAAAATGTGAACTCTACCCCCATTGAAAATCCCAAGATTTTGTGCCAGAATCGGCATAGCCTATCTAATGCTATCAGTGTATACTTCAAAAACAAGACGTGATAGAAAGAAAAAACATCCACTGCTTACATACTGTAACTAATTGAAAACCATAATAGTAATCAGTTTTTCAGGTACGAAAATCGTGTCACGCAGTGTTATAGGTATAAGGTAATCTGGTTTAATAAATATAAAATGCACAGAACACGAAATTGAGAAAAACCCGAACTCAGGTTAAAATTTTAACAGGTAATAAATCGTTAATGATACGAGTGTTCTAATACCCGCCTATTTATATCAACGAAAACTTCTAATAGCAGTTGAGGTCCTTCATTATGAGACAAATGATTTCTGATCGCAATTTCAGGTGCACCGATCCCAATGTACATACGTCTTATGCGACTGGGGTTACTTTTATTAATGTAATAAAAGCACACCATCATCGATTTTGTCGGGCATACGTGTCTATGAATCATAAACGAAGGTAAGTATATAATATAATATTCATATCTGCCATCTGCGAATCCGAAAATAGCCGAAGCGCACGGTTTAGAGCGTATGGCAGAAAGAATAGGTAAATGGTCGTAAGGGCGAGACATTAGAAAAGAAGTGCATTGTAGTTACCGGTGCCGTTCATGATAGTCGCGAACATTGCAACAAGTTCTGTTACGGTACTTTTTTAATTTTAAATTACACGTTAAGGGGGCGTTTACAAGCCTCTTTCGCGCCAACATAATGGCAGTATAACATGGGTTACTTTGTTCAAGTTATTTTTGCAACATAGGCGGTTTTTCTGGAAAACAAGGGCATTTACATACTCTCCATGAATATGCGGAGTGGAACGATACATTTTCCATTGCATACTTAAAATATATTGTTTAATAACAGAAAGTGAAACATGCATGAACAGGCAATGTAGAAAATTAACAAAAAATTTAAATGTGGAGCTGTAAATTTAGATAAAATTGCATGGCTTCCCTCGGGAATTGTTGTAGAAATGAAATAAACATAAGAGTAGCTAATTAAATATTCTAATTATGATAAACAACTTGAAAAACAAAATTGGGATACACAGAAGAGAAGTTTACAGATATCTGCTACAACAGATATTACTTTAGTTTTGGCATTCGTGACATAGATGGCACACCAAAAAGTATGGTTTTAATGTCATTAATTAGAAATACTTCATGCTTTTATATGTTTCTGTAGCGCAATTCTCTGACGGAATGTATTCTATTGTAATAGCTTGTTCATTTCTTCTTATAAACTATGCAAAGGATATTAGATATTAGAGGAATTACAGTGTAATGTATTATTCAATTAAAATAGAAAATGGAATTTAAAAAAAAAAAAATACGGCGTTTTATTTTATTTTTTGTAATTTTGCAGTGGGAAAAAACAATATTATGTTAAAAAAGTTTATTTTAAAAATCCTACTATTTCGTCTTGAATCTCAAAGAGTAAAATGTGTATTTCACAGTGTAACAGTAAGGACATAATTGTTGGCACCTTTGATATTTTGTGGACACGCTTTCGTGACCTACAAATACAAAGTGAACTTAGGGGCATCTTCTAGCGATAGGGAAATAAATAATCTTAAGTATTATATTATATGTATAACATAATAGATATTATTTTATTAATGTGATGTTTGCTTTGACGTTGAAATATTTAACAGAATCATGACTAGTAGTGGAAGTTATAAGCAAATAGCTTTACAAGTTTTTACAGAGACAGAAGTTAACTGCATAATGTTTTATAAATAAAACAAGAAAAAAGTTTTATTCACTGCTTTAATAATTTAATTTGTTTAATTATACCATTTTACTACTTCTAACAAAATTCTCCGTTCAAATCTTTTTAGGTTTCCAATATCCTAATTGATATGTAATACTTGTTGGTACAAAAAAATCATGGAAAAACATTCATTGTTAAAATATATTGGCCTTGTCACATTTGTTTTTTAATAATCTATTAAAGCGTTTAAATTGCAAGTCTTCGGAATGTATTTTCAGAGTATTCGAGCAGTTTTCCATAAATTTGTCTATATAAATATCCTACTGTTTTACATTTCTCTGTCCACTGTAAGAGCACTATAATACAAAATGGAAAATGAATATATTTGATATAGAAAACATATGTAGAGAATTTACCACATTTTATTTATCAGAAAGAAAACAAAACTACATCTTGTTTTTTTAGAATTATTGAAGCATGTTTCTACAGCACAATGTATTGCAGTCTTTGATCACTTTTTATTCATTGTAAGAAGTTATTTTTGCACGCTTTAGAGCAAATAAAAGCAAAACTGTATGCTACGATGAAACAATCTAATGTCTTTCGCAATAACTATACACACCACACAGAAATACACACGAACTAGTTATCTAATAAACAGTATACAAAATTAAAAAGATAAAATAATCTGAATAAAACAAATTTCGTTTATTTATAAAACATAAACAATAACATTACGCCATCTTGAAAAGATTTTGTGCACAAAATATTCGATACCACGAAAGTCCGTCAACTGTAACTAGTATAATAATAACAATAAAATCACTAGTATCCCGGCATTTCAATTCAAATGCATAAGAGAAAGTGAATACGCACGCCGCGATGTATTAGCAAGCGCCCCAAACGTATAATCATAAATCATAATTCAAGGAATTTCCCAAGAATATGTTTACCAGATATTTACGTTGAAACACGCACCATCTCTTTTCAGAACTACCCATCACATTTCTAAATTGTTACTTAAAACTTTTCCCAACAATAGTAAGCGAATGGTACTAGTAGCGCCATCTCATGTTCAATATATTCGACAGAGAGTTGCATTAGAGTGATTTAGTTCGTGTTACGAAAAATAGAGGGATGTGTACACCCCCTTAATCTTAGTAATAGTAAAAATATTATTTGAAAGTGGGCGTGATATAGTGTTAGGATATGGTTTTTATGTTTAAAAGAATGCAAAATATTAAATTTTTGAGGTTGTTAATTAGTTATCAAGATCGGCTAGTGTAATTGAAGGTATGAAAAAGTCTTTACTATTCCTTTTCCTTATGCGGATCTTCTCATTGTTAGATTAAATTGTTTAACAAAAATAACAAGAGATTCGAACTTTGAACTTCCCAAACGCTCGGAAGCTTTAAGAGATATTAAGCCACCCCTCACGGGATTTGGGATTCCGAGCTGGTCGCCACGATTCTATCGGAGTTTAAGGCGAGTACGTCGGTTGAAATCTCAATTAATATTCCATCTACGGCGCATGCGGCGTGTGTAAGGGATTGTTCTCCTGTTTTCGAGGGGGGAGATGGAAGTCGAAGTTTAGAGCGGACCTAAGTAGACTAAGTCCTAATTGCGGGCGCTACGGGGTTCGCTCAGAGAAATATGCGGCGAGCTGCGAGCGCCAACGTTGGAAGCTAATTTATGTGTCAACTCCCGGTCGACTTCGGATAATTTAGTTTTCATTGGCGGTAAACCCGTCGAGACTTTCCGTGCCACCTAGCCGTTCCACCGTTAAATACAATTCCGGGACACAAACCGGAACTTTGGCAGGAGGTGGTTTCGTAGTCTATTGTCCGGTGGAGCATTCATTTGGAAACTGTGTGTTAGACCAATTTTTCCTCTTCAGACTGCTTGGTAGCATAGGTACAGCTCTTAATTAAAATATTACTAACTTCATTGAAGAAAATACGTTGAAATGCTTCGTGTCTGTTCTTTGAAGTAATTCAAAAATAATAAATACATCACGATAGTGAGATAAAAATCATAATTATATAACACAGGTGGTAGAAAGTTCGATGTTGTCGGCCGAACATTCATTACCACTCTCTACCTGAAGGGAACGACTAAAAATAATAGACAACTTCTAATATTCAAGAACTGGTATTTGAAATATTTGTAAAGCTTTTGGAGAGATTAATATAAAAGTGATGTTGGAATCTTATCGTGTTATCAAAGGAATAACTAAACTGGTAAAGACACATGAGCAAAAATAAGCAGGCTGAACTTAAGGCCTACAACTGATTTAAAACTTTTCATTTCTAATTTTCTTTAGGCTAGCAGAGGACGATTGCACGCATCTTCGCCATTACATAAAAAAAAGGTGGAAGAATAGATGATTGAAAATCCCATTAATTTCGTGAAGACAACTGCTAAATTCATAAGCTGATCTTTCATCCATAATTAGGTTACGATAATGTTAAGTAAGGTGTTGTAATAAGTATTAATTAATTCAATTCAAAATGCTAATTTATTTACTACGTTGAATCATTCTTTCTCTACTGATTTCGGCTAAATTATTAGCCTTCTCTACTGCCTGTGTAATGCTGCTCCATTCTACTTCACTTTTTAATGTTCCTAGTGTGGTCTTGCTGCTTCTCTCGCTAAAGGGTTCAGGCTCTAAGAATGGTATTACAGGCCCTGCTTTTCCAATACTATCTGTTATTTTATAGAAAAACCTTTTAGTGTGAAAAAATTTTACGGAGGCAATTCAGCAGAAGTTACACACGATTTATTTGAAGTAAATTATCCTGAAAGAACAATTCTTAGGGGGACTACTATTCGTAATAGACTCCGACGATTTGAAACAACGTTGACATTAATAAATAGCAACAATGAAAATGTTCTAACGAAAAATGTCAGTGATATCGAAATAAGTTTGACCATTAGTGGAATAAAATTCTAGTATGACATTTAAATAAATTGCTTGCGGATTTAATAATAGTGCAAAAGTTTTAAACCTTTTACATAAGAATAAGTATCGATCGTACAAAATTACTACATCCCAAGAACTTTTACTCGACGATTATTACCATTGGAATTTTATGAATAAATAATTAATAAATATCCCGAACATCAATATTTTTTCGATAGCATACTATTTGCCGATAAATAGGTGTTTCATTTATTATTGTTGGGTTTTCTGGAATCTATGTTTGTTATTTTATTTGATTAATGAATTTTAAAACTGCTTTTCGTTCTTTTTTTTATTATTTTAATGTTGTTTATGAGCTCTGTCACTGAAATTTATAATTTACATTATCTAACGTTTCGATATAAAAATAAGCATGAATAAAAAAGAAACCTGAATGGATTTTAGTTCTCTAATAAGTATTGTCTTATTATTTCCCTTTTAACTAATACATATATAATGTTGGATTTAATATTATTTTTACAAACTTCGTAAACAAAACAAGAAAGAGAATACTAGGCTCAATTTAATTCGGCTGAACTATAACAAATCGTCAAACGTTAATGAATCTGCGCTGCGGATTCATGCGTAGCTACGTCAACAGTTGAAGTCCTTTCCATTTCCAGTCGCCCAGAATGCAATCAACAGCTCGCAACTTTTCACCCGATATGGGTTCAGTGCTTTGATGGCTGCTTCACTATTGCTGCCGAGTATCTGTCAAATTTGTCGGATGTATTTCCGACTGCATACTCGGGTATTTGACCAATGTATGGGCCCATATATTTCTATTCCAATCCCCCCTTATCATTTAGGAGCCCATCCTTACACCATTTGATGGCATTTCTGTTCAGTTTCAAGATGGTATTTTGAATCTATTTGCTCGTGGTGCTAACTTTTCTGATAAATTCTTTTACAAAGTGAGTTTTTGACATATCGTCCCGAATCATGTCTCAGATTTGATCATCTTCAGGAGAATCAGACCTATACGTAATCGTTCTTTCCATCATTCTGGGCCTACTTATTTTAGCAACGCTCTCCACCAAAATGTGGAAAGTCATAAGTACCACTTTAATTAATAGCTACTATTGGACTGGTTCACATAGCTCCAGTTCTATACTAATTTACGCGCCTCAGAGAGGTTAAGTCTTTCGCTAGCCAGATTAGTTCTTTTATTAGAAGCTACTGATCCAGAAGTAATGCTCTTTTCCACCTTTGCTGTGTACATTCAAGGCAATATTTTGGGGTTTCATTTCCGGTTTTTTCCTGTAAATTCTGTTTTTGTTTTTGCCTTATTGGTTACTTCAAGTGCATGCTTGTAGAAGTTTATTATCTGCGATAAGGGATAGATACTCAGCCTGCATTATTCAAACTATATTTCGTCCATCTATTTCTATTGTCTTATTATTATAATATTTAATATAAGCAGTATGTATTTGTCCCAAAGTTCAATAGTCTTCTGCCTCGCATGAAATATCATGTATTTTGGTTCTTTTCTAAACTTAAAGACTGTTTAATTGTAGAAAACCAGTTGTATAAGTTATTTTGAAGAATTTGTTGTAGTTTCTGTAATTTGAGTATTTATTTCAGGAGCTCTTACCACCACAATACCAACAGCGTAAATCGTTTAAGCATATATTTGATAGAAACAAGACGATACATTATGTACAGTCAAATCAAAACTCATGTCTCCCTAAAATATTATTTCTTTCTATTTTATGAATATAATGTTTCCCTGTGTTTGTTTAAAATGTGGCCATTGTTTCATTAAGCGCTCAACTTTTTGTAAAGCGTTGTTTACATTTAAATTAGATATAATATTCGCTGGCGAGGAGATTTTGAGGGAGATGTGAATTTTGAAAACATTATTATTTTGAAACTAATCTTAGGTTGTTATGGATTTATTTGTCAAATAATTTGGCACTTTAACGACGTGCGATTACTTTTTATAAAACTATCACAAAAGCAAGATTTTTATTGATAAACCGGATCTGAAAAGAGCAATTATTCAATAAATTAGATATATTGCTGTGTGTTATGCAGAATTTCAAAGTCCGATTTCAGGCAGTTATACAAAAATAAAGAAGCCATTTCCCCGCATAATTTTTAAGAAATTAAAATGACTAATATTTGTCTGTTTACTGGAATACTGTGTTTGAGTTAAATACTGCTGTTTTTAGAATAATAAAGTTCTCAAAATCTCTCGCTAGCATGGACCAGCTTGTATAAACTCAAAAGTATAGAATCTAGCACTGAACTTTGCGAAATTCCAGAATCCATGGATAACCAGGATGATTCGATAAAAGTATCATTTCCTTCATTGTTTTTTTAACGTTTGCATCCTGTTGTTAAAATATGAAGCAAATCAGTGCTCAAATACTCCTTGTATTCCATATAATTCTAAGTTTTTATAGCAGGTCTTCATGTTGTACATAATCGAAAGCTTTCTGTAAATAGCAGGATACATCAATAGCTGCTTTATTTGCACAATATTTTTTTCAGATGTTGCAATAAATTCAGTTAATGTTGTGGAGGTAGACCTTCCTTTTTCAAGGTCATGTTGATTATTACTAATTGCTACTAAATATGTTGCAAATGTTCGAAAAAAATAGATGATTTGAATACCTTTTAATGTATTCAGTAAAAGATTGTTCATTTAAAAGCTAGATCTAAGAACTTTGAACCATTATAAATAAGAAAGAAAATCCTACAACATTTTGGGTTATATTTTCTTTTGAATTTACTTTTCTGTTCTAACTTTAAATAAGCAAAAAAATAATTATTGTGTTACACTTTTTATACTATTTAAATACTAATCTTGCCGAAAACCCTGTATCAAATTAACCCCGATTTAATAATTTTCCTAACAATTTATCAAACACTCGGTACGTAAGTCTCTAACACAACTCCTTCAAACTATCATCATTAAGTTAAGTTTGTCTAACTAATAATGATGTTGGTGTATTATACGCAAATCTAAGAGACCCCAAATCCGTCAACGTCAACTAAGATATTAACGTGCGACAGACTCGACAACGTAGCTTTTCCCTATCAGATTAGAATTCCAATTGTGCATCCCCACTTAAAAGCACGTGCATGTCATAACAAAAGCACTCCGCATCTGATGTATATTGAAAGGGAACAATGTGGACAAAGCACGCCCTCTTTGGGCATTTTCGACGATAATCTCAAAGAAATAACGTAGGATGGTACACTGGATAAAAGGAAGTGAAGAAAGATGCCGGCATAACTGCAATCGAGTTAACAGCACCTCCGGAATTTTCGGATTAAGATCACGTACGCGTGTGCGTAGTGGCAGTAATGAAGTTTTTGGAAGACTGATCGCGAAGCTGTCATCGGCGATTTTTCGAACGATTTAAAATGAGTGCAGAAACCGGACGGTGATAGATGATGATTGGGGTTGTGAAACAGTTACGGATTTCCTGCACCGACGCAATCTGAGTTATACATCCATCTTCTGGGAAATCTAGTTTCAAATCTTGAAGATTATAAAAGTAAGAGTTTAGAAAACTTTTATCAGAGACTGCGTAGAAGTAATATTATAGCTCTAAACATAAAAATGAGGTGCTGGGAGTTATTTCTGTTTAAGTTTGGGTTTAAAAGTAGAATCTAACAAGGAGCTAATCCCGGAAAGGCACATTATTATAACATCACTGATAAAATTGCAAGAAAGAGGATATGTTCGAAAGACGTAACCAATAATCTTCTTGAAGGAGGAGTCCTAAACAAGGATTTGGCTAATTAAAATATTACTAACTTAATACTTATATACTTATAACTTAAATTATATTAATGAATGATAGAAGTACTATTTCTTCGATCAACAGTCACTAATTTGATTTCTCTTACGCAGTATGCTTCGCATATTCTGGATGATCGAGGTCAGGTGGATGTAATTTATACTGATTTTTCTAAAGCGTTTGACCGCTTTGATCATTCCATACTATTGGCTAAGCTTTCTAACACAGGGATCTGTAATAGCCTGTTAACTTTATTAAAATCTTATTTACAACATAGACAATTCTATGTTTCATATAAGGGTTTTGCATCCGCTTATCATTCTATGTTATCTGGCGTCCCTCAAGGTTCCAATTTGGACCCACTTTTATTCTTAGTATTAATTGACGATCTTGTTAACTCGCTGGATTGCCGGTGTCTACTCTTTGCCGATGATGCTAAGTTTTCTTCGTCTGTGGAAACATTGAACGATGCTATTGCGTTGTAAAATAACTTAAACAGGGTAAATGACTGGAGTAATGAAAATAGATTATATCTAAATATTTCCAAATGTAAAACTATGACTTTTACACGTAAGAGAATACCCATTCTGTACGATTACTGCCTTGAAAATAAAATTCTTAGCAGGCCTGATCAAATTACAGATTTGGGGGTTACTTTTGACCCAAAATTATCTTTTTCATTACACATATAGCTGCGATGGCTTCAAAAGCAAATAAGATGTTGAGCTTTGTCTTGCGAACATCTAAATACTTCCAACACATAAACACGATGTATAATCTATTTAACTCCCTTGTAAGACCAAGTTTGGAATATGCTGCGTTAGTTTGGAACCCATTATATTTCATTCATAAGATACGCTTGGAAAACGTTCACAGAGAATTTTCAAAAAAATATATCTCTTTCCGAACAACTGGTATTTATCCAGAACTAGTTTTCCTCATGAGCAACTCTTAAATATGTTTAATACCCACTATTTTGTAACCAGACGTTCGATACGAAGCTTTAAAATTTATATTTGGTATTATTCATGGAAGTATTTATTACCCCCAAATACTTGAAAAACTTTTGTTTATGGTTCCGAGACGATCGTCTCGATATCCTCTGACATTCTCTCTTTCTACACCACGTACTAACTTACTAGTTAAGTCTTCTATAAGATTTGTATGCGAAACTTATAATAGTATTGGCTTTGCATGTGATACTTTTTGTTGTAGCGTGGGAGCATTTAAAAAGACTTAAAACCATTTGTAGAAAAAAATTAGTTTGAAAGGCGTCAAAAATTGTGGAGAAAAAAGAGGAACAACTATCTAGAACATGTAATGTAGAGTGCTATTAAACTATAAATGCATGACACTTGTCTTTCGATAAATAATCTTTTAATATGAACCATAGATAGAATACCACCAAGCGGGGCTCATGGTCTATTCTAGAAATCATCATACTAGCAAGAGCATTGAAAGAGGAATAGCACTAGGAAGGAACTCGAATTTCTACCTACCAGGCATCATCAGCGTTTTTCCGAATGTATAATTATTCCTCTTTCGTCGCTATCACATCTCAAGTTTTATGTATAATTACCCACTAGCGGTCTTCTGGCGCAATTATCAGACATTTTTAAAATGTTTATGATAAAATGGACAAAACAAAGTTATTAAACAATTCAAAAATTGAATTCCTACACAAGGTTAACGAGATTTTTCAACCATAAGTACCCCAGTTGCTTAAATATAACTTTATAGTCACACCACAAACTAAAACCGAAACTTTTAATATTGCTAATCTTTATTTGTTATTTATGGTGGTCAAGAGCTAAGGGGTACGACAACAATATCCTTTAATACACTAGGTACTTTAAAAACAGTGGCGGTAACAAAATTATCAGGCTGTCTAATTTTTTACCCAATGTTTTGAGTGTCTCATAATTACTTCACAAGATCCTACGCGAAGGATAGTTCAGTTTATGCGCCCTTATAGGGGCCACATGCCAAAGTCTCACTCGCAAGCAATCGGAGCATAATGCCGGTAATGCAGTCCTTGATCTAGCTTGGGCAGTTCGTGTACTGCCATCCCTACAATAGACCATGAGTCTCGCACTGATGGCATTTATCGGTTCATTGTATTTTTAGACATTTTTCTTTTATGTTTCATCACCCAAGCATGCACTAAGAAAGGACTTTTAACAAACTGATGCCTAAGATAGTAAAGAAAGATATTAGTCTTCTTTGAATTTAGACGCAGTTATGATTTGCTCAACCCTCAATCGAAAACCTATAGTATAGAAAAAGTATAGATTGCTTCTCTATACATGCCCAATTTTGTGCCAAAAAGCAGTACTGTATCTCCAAATGAATTTTCTCAGAAAAATTAAAATCATAATCATAATCATATCAATTTATTGGCATCACTTCAGTACATTCATATTGTGAACATATATGCCAAAAAGACTAAATCACCGTAATGGTGCTCTTCTTTTAACCTCAATTCCAATTTTTGTGGTTTTGGCCAGAAGTATAACACATAAATTGATACAAGTATAAAACTGTAATTTCTAGCTCACTGTCGGGTCCGATTAGTAATTAAATAAGCATTGCGGCAGTCAATCATGACCGTGGTCACTATACCACGTTATTTTAATTTTTAGGTATAAGTAAGGATAGCCTTAGCGTAGATATTTAGTTCAGTGTTATTAACGTGCGTCCAGTTAAACTTTTGTTAGTTGTTTAAAGTGTGTAGCTCCGTTGGTAAAGTTGGTATTCTATAAGTCCTCTTAGGTCTTATGGATATGCAGCTCTGTAAAATTATTGTGAAACCCAAATCATCTATGACATTAAAGGTCGGCAAACTTTTTTGGAACAGGATCAGATCGTAACAAAAATTAAGTTTAGCGGGTCGGGTGGTAAACTCTAATAATAATCTATTTCTTTATTAAATGTTTCTCTTCGTAAGAATAAATCAAAAAACAATGTACCTAAAAGTTCCTGCTGTAATATATTATTGTTATAACTATTGGTTTCTATATGTTCAGTACCCAGAAAAGTACATACTATTCTGCGATATATAAATCAAACAGTAAAAAATATTAAAGTTTATCTTGATCTAGATATCTTAAATTTATTCAATAGTCATGGAGAATGCCAAAAAAAAATGCAGAAAAAGCTTGTTAGGAATTCAATGAGAGATATTTCTTCCTTGCTGCCAGTAAATGTAAAAAAATTAATCTGTCCATAAAATTTTTAAATACAATAGGTCCCATTTTCAGGAATTCCAATCCAACTTGGAATATTTGTGACGCTTTTGCGACAGCTACCTCCTCCCGTGAGGAAACCCGACCTCACAAAGAATTAGTTCAAACCCTGGCGCTGCTTAAATCGGGGGCTGGGTGTGAGTTCGTAATAATAATATAAAATGGGCGCCAACCGCTGACCAGGCGGTAGGAAGGTCAGGATATCAGCAACAGTCAAGCACAATAGATGACTACTGTTAATATTTAGTAATAATAAAAATTAATGTGTAAATAAATGAGACAAAGAGGTGTAAATAAAAATAAATATGGTATAAACAATATTGACAAACAATAATTGCAAAAAGAGCTATGCCACTAAATCATGAAATTTTTATTAACCAACAACCAGGCATTTATTTTTTGTTAATTAAAATTATTAATTGATTTAAATCAGATGAAGTAGACCACGAACGTTAAACATTAAATTTTATTACAAGCATCAGGCAGGTATGTATCTTGAAAAGTATGAAAGTCGAACAGTACGAAAGTTGAATAGGATGAATGTGGTTGTGTAAAATCTAGAAACATATGATTGTATATGTCAAGAGTCAAACAAGGCTTTCGTGTTGAATGATTATAAAATGATCAAAAACTGGTTGTTAAAAAGAAAAAAATGAATATTGCACAAGTTGAGAAAGGCTTGAAGATTACGTACAGTAGGTACATGCTTACAAACTAATACAATTAGATGTTTCATCTATTTCTACAAATACCTTAAAGATGTTTAATTCTTGTTGTAGAACCTCCGTGAGTTGCAAACGTTGTCCCAGTGTTAAGTGTTCTCAAATCGGAGAGATGGCAGTTGATTTTAAATGATGTCGACGGTGAAATTCAGGTAAAAACGCTTATAATAAAATTGCCTCGATGTTAATTGTTATTCATTTCTAGTAGACTGTGGCTCTAACCCTATACATATGGAGCAAATGGGTATGCAAAGTTTTATTTCGGCCGTTATGCCCTTAATCGGCACAGGTTCCTCGTCTTTGACTGGGTTTATCAAATATCATTGCTTTAAAGTTGTATTGTAGAAACAAATCTTAAGAAGTTTAACGAGGCTTTCTTCCATTATTGTAATAAATATGCCCAAGATGTTGCATCTATTATTAAATAGCAAGTCCGCATAGGTTTCTCGCCTTTGGCTGGATTTATCAAATATCGTTGTTTTAAAGTTGTATTGTAGAAACAAATCTTAAGAAATTTAACAAGGCTTTCTTCCCTTAATCTTAATTATCTAATAAAATTGCCAAAATGCTATACCCTTAACCAAATAGTCGGAAAGTTAGAAAAGCGCCTTAGCATGTGCTCATTAAAATGAATTCTAGAAAAGTTTTTTTTTCTTTCTTTTAGTCACTGAGTGAGCTAAAAAGCTAACTCAAAATTAAATCAATCACAGCTTGAGGAGCTAATTAAAGGTAAAAATTAATCTATTGATCATATTAAATACTAGTAGAATACTACTAAGAAGCACATTAATTACCTAGCACCTGTATACTCTGCTATGATGTGTGACCAAATGCCCTTGGAGCATCAATCAACGCGAAACGGCCAAGAACTTAGACCTTGTATGTATGTAAATAGAAGGGTGGTGTTACACTGCAACCTAAAAGATCTATTGTGTCCCCTATTCTTGCTGCTTTACAGCTGGCTTTCCAATCCTGTTCCTTTTAGAAAGTGTAGGATGTCAGTGGGCCCCAGTCTAGGTAAGTCTCCCTCTTCGATTTCACATGCTCCCAGATGCAATGCCCTCGAGTTGCACAGGGCTACGCAGTTTGAGAGGAGATGGATCGGTGTTTCATCCTGTTCCCCACAAAATCTGCATTCAGGATCTTTTTCCAATCCAAGCTTACTCAGGTGTCCTTTCAGTCTATAATGGCCTGAAAGAATTCCTGTTAATATGCGAACGTTATTCTTACTCAGGTTGATGCATTCTGTAAACCGCTTCTGGTTATAAGTTCCCAGAAGAATTTTACTTTGCCTCATTCCCTGGAGATTTTCCCAGTAACTGGATTTTCTCTGCTCCATTTCCATTTTTAGTTTCTTCAGTATTGTACTGCTACTTAACCCGCAAAAGGGTTCAGGCCCTACAAAACGCATTCCAGCCCCTTTTTTTGCGAGGTTAGCCGTTATTTCGTTTCCTTCCACTCCTGTGTGACCCCGGAACCCACAGGAGGGTTACTTTATTTCTTTTGCCTAGCTCATTTAGTTTCCCTAGGCATTCCCAGACCATCTTGGAGCTGATTTCATATGAGTTCAGCGCCTTGATGGCTGCTTGACTATCAGACACGATGATAATCTCCTGCTTCCGATAGTTCCTATCCATAATGAACTGAGCACATCTTCCAATAGCAAGATCCAATACTACTTCAATAGCTGCTGTTGGGCAGGTTCTCATAGCCCCCGTTATGCATACACATGCTAATCCTTGCACTTTCGAGAGGTTAATTCTCGCGGTGGCCAGATTAGTTCCTTTGCTCCATGCTACTGATGCATAGGTGATGATCGGTCTTACTATCGCTGTATACATCCAAAGCAGTTTTTTTGGGTTGCATCCCCAATTTTTCCCTGCAAAGTTTCTGCACACCATCAGAGCTCTTTTGGCCTTGTTGGTTACTTCAAGTTCATGTTTGTTCCATAGAAGTTTATTGTCTAGGGTAAGGCCTAGATATAATAGATTAACTTCCGCTCTCCAGTCTATATTTTGCCCATGCAGTTTTATGGTTCTAAGATTGGATTTTCTTTTCCTGGTAACTTAGACCTTTTTTGTTTTTAAAAATTTGAAAAATTCAGTACTACCAACTGAAAACTTTAAACAGAAATAATTGATGATAATTGTTGGCAAAACTGATTATTAAAACAAGGTTGATAAATAAACCATAATGAGCACATAATAATTCGTCTTTCATTGTATTAATTGAAAATAAGAAGTGGATACCGTTACGTATCGTATGGACGTTCCGTTAGACCCGTGCATTAAAAATAACAGTGGTGGTGTTGAACATATCTTTTAAATGCTTTACTTACTTAAATTATGTTGTTTATGTACTATTTTAGTTGGTTCATTGTTTCTTATATTACTTATTATTATACAGAAAACGAATCACTCTATATATAAACTTGTATTCTTCAATGTGAATCCGAGCTAATATTTTTGGTTTTTTAGCATGATTTATGTTGCAATTCCTATACGTTTATAATTATTATACATTTAATATAATAAATACTACATTTATTGAGTATATTAAATATTTTTAGTATCATTATTTTAGTGTCAAATGTTAGCCCTTATAATGTATATATTAGTATCCGCAATAAAATAACCACATCTATAATGTTATTAGACAACAGTAATACATGCTTTAACATATTATTCCGTATGCGTTACGTACATATATTTATGTTATCGATACACGAAATTCAAATAAAGGTATAAACAGCATAATGCCACAGTCGAAACGCTGTTTTTCCCGTAACGAAGAATAAATTAACATTGACCGCGGCCAATGTTAACGCAAAATCTACATTATTAAAATTAATTCGTTATTCCGTTTTTGACCGGATGCTGCGCGCCGCTCTAACGATGATAAATTAAACAATACAAATTACAATTATTGAATTTTCCATAAACTACGCGTAAACTAAATTCCCGGAATAGATATATGTCACGTATGCGAAACGACATCAAAGCAGTGGGTGTTTTGAATTGGTGTTTGCACGTGAGTATAGGCTTTTTTTTAATTATGTGATTTGGTTAGATAAATTGGTTTACGCCAATTTATCCTAATAGATGGAGTATCAAATAATTTCAGTATTATTAAATAATATTGGATTCCACATGTATAGGTGTACCACCGAACAGATTCGTTACAATTTTCCGAGGTTTCAGTGTAGAAATTTGAGTTGAAAGCTTACAGAGTAGCCCGTCAAGATGATCTAGTTCTAGTTAAAGAGAAAATATGTTAACATTTTTTGGTATAAAAACAAGTATTTTTTTTAAGGTATTAGACAGCTGAGTCTTCTACTAATGTTGTTATAAGTAGAGATTACAAATCACATACAGTGTTTAATAATTCATCTACCACGTGGCTGCTTTTGAGCTAGCAAAACCTTTGGAACGTAACATTTTATGTCATCAATGCAGCACAACATTCTACACTTCTTGGTTTCAACATGGTAAATAAAACACTAAGCATCATGTGAGGGTTGCTAGCCCTTCATACAGTCGCTGCTAACAGCTATTCTAATCAGTACTACGGTATTTATCAAACGACGTCCATCGAACTTCATGTGGAGCAATCTACAGCTGCTATTCAGCTGCTATTAATTTGCTAGCTATCATTTATTATATTCTTGCAAGGGTGGCACGTTTCCTGCGGCGACAATTATAGAAACAACAGATCCTTTTCTTTGGGGAATGGTTAATGGTGAAGCCACAGCAAATATGTATTTTCCATTGTGAGCGCAATACGACATGTAGAATAGATCTATTGCAATTGTAGTAGTCGTGGTAAAATTGTTAGAATATGTATTAAAAGTAAGGATATTGAGAAACCAGAGGTTTATTTGTTAATTTCTCATTCAGTTGAAGGGGCAAGCCTTCTATAGAAAAAAGAATTCCTAGAGAATGAAGTAATTATAATTAAATATATTACACAATAACAGTTTTTCAAAAACAGTTTCGAGTATAAGAACTTTTCTTAATATACACTTCTCGCAGGAAAAATCGGGACACCAGCAATCGTCAATTTTAAAATTTCTTGGGTGTAAATGCAGCTTTTAGAGGATATATTCACTTATCAAAGCCATAAATCACATAAATGAACAGAGAAAAAAATATATATAGAATAAACAAATCGGAGTTTCGGTGGCGGCATTTCCTTAGAAATACCGAATACGGAAATATTCATGCAAAAAAAGATTCATAACAACAAAACGGCCTCTTGAAACGACTTCATTTAGAAATACAGTGTATGTATTTAACTTGTTTGATGTTATGCAGAGATAATTGTTTTTTAAGTAAACATTGATTATGGAATTTTAAAATTACATTACTTGTTAGTGCTACTTTGATATCAGTTGCTTACGTTAACAATTGACAATATGTCAATTGTTTAGTATTCTTAAATATTGTATTACTTTAATGTTTTCTTCTATCTATTAAAAAAAATACCAAAAACAGATTTAAGATTTAAAGCAATTAAGTTCGCGAAGAAATTATTTTTTTGTATTAATTCTCCGTTTATTGTATTTTCAAGAAATATATCTTAGTTATCGCCTGTGTAATCCAATATCTTTATTCTATTTTATTGAAACACTTTTGGTCTGTAGCGCAGCTCCAACCAGTAGAAATGAGAAAATATTAAAATTAAATGAATCAAATCCATTTCGTTTGTATCTTGATCTTGCCAGCCATACTCTTTTCGTCAGTCTTTCCTCTTCCATACGTATCATGTGTCCAAACCATTTCAATTTCTATCTCTCTATGCTTTCTAAAATCGGCTCTACTCCTAATCCTTCTCTTATCTTCTCATTCCTTATTCTATCACTTCGGGTGACCCCTTTAATCGCTCTTAAATACCTCATCTTTTGGCAATTTTTTAATACATAAAAACTTGATAGTAATGCAATATTTAAGAATATTAACCAACAATAATAGTTAATACATCAATAATTGTGTAGTCAATAAATCTATGAAAATCACACCTTCCCGAAACTAAGGAGACTGATTGATTGTCTATTGCTAAAGTTATACTTGCGCGCATAAATCGAACTAACAATAAGTGACTAATATCAAAGCAACACTAACAAGTAATATAATTTTAAAATCCCATCACCATGTTTTCTTAAAAAAGAATTATCTCTACATAACATCAAATACGTTAAATACATATACTACATTTCTAAATGAAGCCGTCTATTCAAGAGGTCTTTTTGTTGTTACGTATTTTTTTTGCATGAATATTTCCGTATTCGGTATCTCTAAAGGAAACGCCGCCACCGAAACTGCAATGTGTTTATTCAGTGTATAAACCTTTCTTCTCGTTTTTCTCTATACATTTATATTTCTGTTTAAAGCTGCATTTACACCCAAGAAATTTTAAAATTCTCGATTGCTGGTGTCCCGATTTTTCCTGCGAGAAGTGTACATATTTTTAATATTACTATTAAATCGCAGAATCATAATTTTTAAAGTTTTAAAGTCAAAACATCTAATTTTATGTTCAAATTTTAATAAGTGTAATTTGATTTGTGCTTGTCTTAAAAAGCAATAGAAATAATACAATAAAAAAGAATAATTACTTCTTTTTTTAAATAAACATTTTTTTTTCAAAGTGTGTAAATTGCCAATTAGCGCTTATGTCTTATAGGTTATTTTAGATACCTATCTATATTATAAAGTTCTTACAAAACTAAATCTTAAACAGCAAATAATTGCACAAGAATGCATTTTAAATATATGCAATTTATATCACCTGAATACCCGTTGGCAAAATAAACAACAAAAGACAAGTACCCCGCCACGTCATCCCAAATACGAACAATCATACTAAGTGAGTTTTTTATCTTGAGACAACGGAATATCTCTAAAATAACTTTGAAATCTTAAATGGGAACCCCCATTTTGTATTGCACATTCGGATTCTACGCCATCAAGTATGTAGATTTAAGATTTCAAAGTTGTCCCCCCTCCCACTCTGAGATATGCCTTCTGCTGTACATACTAGCAATCGTCCTGAAAATTAATCCTCTTGATAGTATGCGACAAATGACCGTAACCTTTTCGGTCACAGATTTACTTCGTAAAAGTTTATAGTTTTCGCCAAAGAATTGAATAAAAATATAATTCTTAGAATTTGCACGTACGCAATTGCTGGTAGATTAAAAAAGTTGTACCTTTCCTTATAGCTTATTTTTCTCTATGTCACCTTTTCTTGGGTCGAGTGTACATATTATATGTGGTCTAATCTCTTAGGCATGATATCATTAATTTGACAATGAGTTCCAAAAAACAACTGGGCATAACATTGTAGCAAAGCATTGCTAATGTGTTGTAGTTTGACATATTATACTCAGTAAATATTAAGTCTAAGCTTTATTTGATTTACATGATGGTAGCATCTCCACCGTAGTATAAAAGCTTTCTACACGCGTTAAGGACAGTGCAATGAAGACATAAAATATCATCATATAGTAAGAGGAATCCTGTCAAGAGTCATGTACCTACTTAGTTCTTCTATCAGAACGCGAGTAAAATTTAAAACGACTTGCATGGCCAATTCTTGTTCACATATTTGGCCTCTTTACGTTTACGATCGCAGTTTATGATCGCGCCGCGGGTCGTAGCGTCCTAAGAGTGAAATATTTCCTCCTTTTTGTACTCTCGTACACACGTAACCGGCAAGTCTCGGTTGCATTTCAATAAATTCCGCTTTAGAGGACTGGAAGCAATCGCCCAGGCGTTTGATATTTATCGTTCGCCATTTCCCCGGAATCAAAAGTGTTTTACGGTAATAACTCGCGGTAATATTTGCCCCGTTAGATCCCTCAATAAACGCCCCGCGGTGAATTTTGAAGCGGCGACACGCAAAAATACCAAACCCCCGTGATAAATGTAAATGGAGTTTGGGTACTACGTGAATTACGCTGTTTAAATTCGAAAATAAAACGACCGCGACCAATGTCGGCCGCATACGTATTGTATATACATATATGGAGTATGATTATTGAAATTTATTGCCGTGCCCCGTTCAAAAATCTTCAGTGTCATTAATCGTTCCGTGCACGCTAATCGCCACATCTAATCTGCCATCGATCACACGAACGGCGGATTGGTTTGGCACACGGAAAATCGCATTAATTAAAAGGCGGACGTCCAGCTAAAATTGGAACTCCGGCTTTCGATCAATACCGGAGACATTATTAGCTGTCCGATATTTATTTTTGGAGAACCCGTAAAATGGTAGGCACTTTAAATTTTCAGATTGCTTCTATAAACAATTTTCTTCTCTCTATACAATCGACCAAAGAGATACACTACACAAATAAAAAATTACATTTGTACAACAAATAGTAGAACTTGCCCAACAAATACGTTTGTTGAGTTGATCAAACAGTGTTAACAATTTTTTTTTATCTTGATTCATTGATTTTATGACCGATTTTTATTACTAAAAATATTTCAATTGCCTATTTTAATATACATACTGATGTGGTTTTGAACTCCGTAACCCATACTACCCTTTTATCGCTGAGGTGTATTTTAAGTTGCATATTATGGTTGCTGTGATTCTTTTGTCTGAACAAGTGATGTTCAATTTACCGAGAATTTTCACAATTTTGTTTTGTCTTGTATAAGTTTAGTTTAACAGTTTATTGTGTGATTTAATTATGTAGTGTTAAGGTTTTTAATTAATCTAGTCATTCAAATGTGTTTTGTTCGCTTGTGCTCATTTTATGCGTATTCTATTTAATATTGTCATTATAATGTTTTACGTCTGCGTTGTACGAATTTTGAGAGAGGGATTTTTGTAGGTAAAAGAATTGTAGGGTTTTGTTATGGACTTCCTTGTTCGATTATTGATGTAAGTAGACGTTTTTTTAAAATAATTGTTGCCATTTTGTTATTCATTTTGTATTGTTAAATTTAACTTTCTTGTTTAATATAGTCAATCAAGGAATCATTATTGTAATAATTGTTAATGTATTGAAGTGTACACTTGGTAGATATAAGATCAATTATTATTTTTGTTTAGGAAGATTTATTTTAGTTTTTTTCTCTCATTTATATTTTGTAAGAGTTAATTTTTCTGTTAATCTATTTTGCTTTATCATTTTTAATTTTTCTATCACCTCGTTTGGGTGAGTAGAAGCATTTTTCTATCATTTAGCTTTTTCCTTTTTTTTTAAATTTCTAGCATTTGTCCACGCTTAGATTATTTTAATTTGTGAAACCACGTGGATAGAAATTCAAAGGTTTTGTATATTGAATAATCTTCCTGAACAAATAAAACCTTTCGTTTTTTGCTTTGCATAGGAAATAGCATTGTTCTATTTTAAATTAGAGTCAAGTGTAGTTTTTATTTTAGGCCGGAACCTTCAGTTCAGGGTTTTTTTTCTGCACCGTTGTATTTTAGCCCATTTTGTTAAAATAGATTGATTGTTTAATTAGCGTCACTGGGTTAAAAATTCTGTTCTTTTATTTTATTTTAAACCTTTTCAATTTTTTGTGTGTTTAAGAAAGTTTGATTTCATTTACTCACAATTAACTTTTCATGGTTAGAACAAAGTTTTAATTTGCGAGGGTAACTCTGGGATTAATAGTTCTGTTGTTTTATTTAAAATCTTTTCCGTTGAGCTAGCTAATATTTTTTTCCTTTTCATTTTAAGAGTAATTTTTTTATTTATTTCAATTAATACATAGCTATACGTTTTTAACATAGGACAATAAACACAGAGCGAGGTCACCACTTCACAAACTCTTCTATTGGATGGAAATACGGTCGCAAGTATTTCAACTTTCTAAACACAATTTACATCATCAGGTCCCCTGGAAGACATCAAATTAAGCTATGAATGTATCAACGATGGGAAAGGAAGATTAACATATATCAAAATAACTTGACGATAACATAATAAAATAAGTAAAGGTCCAAATATTTAAATTTTGAGGTGAAGATACATAAGGATTGCAAAAATGATGTAGAAATAAATTATATTAGGGTCTAAGTGACCCCTTCCTACTTAAAAAAGAAATAAAAAAAAAACGGAAAAGCAGCTTTAAACCGGTCTTTAAACCAGTTTTAATATATGGAAGTAAGGGACGGGTTTTGACACAGGAAACAAAAAAGGACCACAAACAGCAGAAATGAAATACTTAAGGGGGCGTTTACAAACCTCTTTCGCGCCAACATAATGGCAGTATAACATGGGTTACTTTGTTCAAGTTATTTTCGCAACCATAGGCGGTTTTCTGGGAAAACAAGAGCATTTACACACTCTCCATGAATATGCGGAGTGAAACGATACATTTTCCATTGCATACTTAAAATATATTGTTTAATAATAGAAAGTGAAACATGCATGAATAGGCGATATAGAAAATTAACAAAAAATTTAAATGTGGAGCTGTAAAATGTAGATAAAATTGCATGGCTTCACTCGGGATTGTTGTAGAAATAAAATAAACATAAGAGTAGCTAATTAAACAATCTAATTATGATAAACAACTTGAAAAACAAAATTGGGATACACAGAAGAGAAGTTTACAGATATCTGCTACAACAGATATTACTTTAGTTTGGCATTCGTGACATAGATGGCACACCAAAAAGTATGGTTTTAATGTCATTAATTAGAAATACTTCATGCTTTTATATGTTCCGTAGTGCAATTCTCTGACGGAATGTATTCTATTGTAAAGCTTGTTCATTTCTTCTTATAAACTATGCAAAGGATATTAGATATTAGAGGAATTACAGTGTATGTATTATTCAATTAAAATAGAAATTGGAGTTTTATTGCAAAAAAAAGCGGGTTTTATTTTTTTTTGTAATTTTGCAGTGGAAAAAAAAACAATATTATGTAAAAAAGTTTATTTTAAAAATCCTACTATTTCGTCTTGAATCTCAAAGAGTAAAATGTGTATTTCACAGTGTAACAGTAAGGACATAATTGTTGGCACCTCTGATGTTTGTGGACACGCTTTCGTGACCTACAAATACAAAGTGAACTTAGGGGCATCTTCTAGCGATAGGGAAATAAATAATCTTAAGTATTATATTATATGTATACCATAATAGATATTATTTTATTAATTGATGTTTGCTTTGACGTTGAAATATTAAAAGAATCATGACTAGTAGTGGAAGTTATAAGCAAATAGCTTTATAAGTTTTTACAGAGACATAGAAATAACCGCATAATGTATTGTAAATAAAACAAGAAAAAGTTTTATTCACTGCTTTAATAATTTAATTTGTTTAATTATACCATTTTACTACTTCTAACAAAATTCTCTGTTCAAATCTTTTAGGTTTCCAATATCCTAATTGATATGTAATACTTGTTGGTACAAAAAAATCATGGAAAAACATTCATTGTTAAAATTATTGGCCTTGTCACATTTGTTTTTTTAATAATCTATTAAGCGTTTAAATTGCAAGTCTTCGGAATGTTTTTCAGAGTATTCAAGCAGTTTTCCATAAATTTGTCTATATAAATATCCTACTGTTTACATTTCTCTGTCCACTGTAAGAGCACTATAATACAAAATGGAAAATGAATATATTTGATATAGAAAACATATGTAGAGAATTTACCACATTTTATTTATCAGAAAGAAAACAAAACTACATCTTGTTTTTTTAGAATTATTGAAGCATATTTCCACAGCACAATGTATTGCAGTCTTTGATCACTTTTTATTCATTGTAAGAAGTTATTTTTGCACACTTTAGAGCAAATAAAAGCAAAACTGTATGGTACGATGAAACAATCTAATTATCTTTCGCAATAACTATACACACCACACAGAAATACACACGAACTAGTTATCTAATAAACAGTATACAAAATTAAAAAGATAAAATAATCTGAATAAAACAAATTTCGTTTATTTATAAAACATAAACAATAACATTACGCCATCTTGAAAAGATTTTGTGCACAAAATATTCGATACCACGAAGTCTGTCAACTGTAACTAGTATAATAATAATAAAATCACTAGTATCCCGGTATTTCAATTCAAATGCATAAGAGAAAGTGAATACGCACGCCGCGATGTATTAGGCAAGGGCCCCAAACGTATAATCATAAATCATAATTGAAGGAATTTCCCAAGGATGTTTACCAGATATTTACGGTCGAAACACGCACCATCTCTTTTCAGAACTACCCATCACTTTCTAAATTGTCATTTTAAACTTTTTCCCAACAATAGTAAGCGAATGGTACTAGTAGCGCCATCTATGTTCAATATATTCGACAGAGAGTTGCATTAGAGTGATTTATTCGTGTTACGAAAATAGAGGTATAGTGTACACCAAGAGACTTGCACGAGTAAGTAAAAATGTAGTCGATTAATAATCGGCGATTACCTTTCCCGACGATGCGAGTAGGTAATCATTAAGACCGGCATCGTAGGAATCGGCATCGTCGCATCGCAAGAATCGTACGATTCTTACTCGTAAGAATGAGGTACAATAATTGTGCATATATGGTGCTATTTGTTGGTTATCACTTATTATAGTGGCTGATTTTCCTAATGTATTGTATGTTTATAGTTTCTAATAAAAGTTTTCCAAATTTCGTGTTCCTGCTTTTTTATATGATATGGTTTCTGTCGAGATTAAATCATACTAGATCTATCTAAACAAACGTTAGTTTTATTGCTTTCTACCAGTAAACGAATAACAATGACACTATAAACTGCCCTAATCGCAAAACTTGAGAAAAAAAAAGAAAAAAAGCAAGTGCTCCTCAAGGTCCGTATATACAAGGTTACCTCATAACTTTTCAGCTAATCAAGAGAAAGAGCGCGAACGCGTCATCATGTATGCTGTTTTTAATAAATAAAGTGGTGCATATATGTAGAAACAAAATGGCGATTTGTACTTCCAAACTAAATATTTATTTTTTATAATAAAAAACGAATTTCTACTATTATGTAATAGTAAACATAAGTAAATCAAGTAAAAATATTATATAAATATAACACAAAACTTAGAACTACGCACATAGAGCATGACATTAAATTAGAAACTAAGAAAAAGTAAAGGAAAATGGTAAAAAGATAACCATTATATATTATCAAACTAAATATTTATTCTTCCTAATAAAAAGCAGTTTCTTATTATTATATAATCATAAGCATAAGTAAATTAAGCTAACAAAATAACATTAATTTAAAAACTAAGAAAACTAAAATTAATGTTTTTTTTTCTTTGTTTCTTGGCAAATTTGCGTCCTTCAGATTTTACTTCTCTCTTTCGAGTGATTTTTTTTTGTTTTAAGTTTAAATATTTATTTTTTTAAAAAAATCTTAATTTAGAAAAATTTTCAATTAATGTTTTACAGTGGCGGCTCGTGAGTTATGAATGAGAGTGGGCACAATATAAGAACTTGCCTATTTTTTGTACATAAAATTCATTCTCCTATTTTTCATGCTGGAAAAGACGTCAGTGACTTTGTTGTAAAAATGCGTTCAGTCGATCTTCTGACATTGTGCTTCTCAGAAATGTCTTAATGCGTTTGAGGGTGGAAAAACATCATTCACATACTGCTGTCGACATGGGGGTTGTACAAATAATATCCAACAGTTTATGTTTTCGTCAAAACTTTTTTTTAAGTTGTGTGTTATGAACACCAACAGCGGCAAAACACCACCTACATCTACGTCACACATGTCCTCGCGCTCATAAATTACTGAAAGCTCACTTTTCAATTTTACTCTATCCAACATAGGATAAGATTTCACATTATTTTTATACACATAATTAACCGACGCAAAATATGACGATTTTTTTCTACACCTTCGTTGTACTTAATTTTATGTCGCAAATAAGCATTGTCTAACTATTCACGTATGCCCACTTTGCCTAGAACATTGAAATCCACGCATGCATTCATGTAAGAAACGGAATTTTCGTGTTTCTTTGCCCTCTTTGCGATATGCTTTAAAATCTTTAACCCTTGTTTATTACTGAACTCTTTCCTAGAAATTAAGCAGATAAAACAAAATAGTTTATTTGTTAGTGAACATCCGCACATCCACTCATATTTTTATTAAATACTCTATTGTAAGTTCAAGTTTTACTTGTGGAAGTGTAGTTTATTTGAAGATCAGGAATAGGCCTTCCTTTCTCTTTAATTAAAAGTTTTTCCTCAAATAAGAGCGGGTTTTTTTTTCAAGATTTTGCACTCAATTAACTTCCATCATTAACAATAAACGTCACTTCAAGCCTTGAAATCACACATGCGCGGTACGCGTTGAAAACGATGCAGTCGCAACGAATGCAAGACGTTAACTGGGGACACGGCATTACGTGCCCCGTAGCGACCGTATAAGCGCATATAGCGAAGATAAACGGAGCCGTCCGATTCATACTCCAAATAGATACATCGGAAAGAGTGCCCCGGAACATAGTTCGCTTCGCATAGCGTTCGCATATACGCTAGCGTCTGCGGTGCGGAAGGATACTTTCATACCATCGTTATAAAAATACGTAAAAATAATAAAATAAAATAATGCACCGAAGTACATGCAAATTTCTTTTTGTGTGTACTTGGTGGCCGCCACTCATGTTTTATCAACAGGAACGTGTCTTGCAATATACTTTCAAGTTCTTTTTATTATAACAGAATACCCCAATACTAGCCTTTTAATGTAAACAAACACGGGAATGATCGGGAAGCGCGTCATCACAGCGTCAACGTATATTCACCCTCTCCTTTAACCGGGCCTCACCTTACGAGGTAACCATATGTATACGGACATTGAGTGCTCCTGACGATGCTGCGAGTAGTAATCATACGATGCCACGATGCCGATTGCTACTCATACCTGATATACACGATTATGCGTATTACTAGACGCATCGTTATACTCGTGAAATGCGTAAACGTACCTATACTCGCACGATGCCGTACTCACTCGTGCAGGTCTCTGGTGTACACCCCCTTAAGAGCAACAATAAGAGTTACTAGAAGAGACAGAATTAGCAATGAAGGAATCAGAGGAGTAGAATCCCAAAAGACATGAATTGAGGTGGCTTGGACATTTAATGCGCTCGAACGATGAACAACAGATGAAAATAATATTGTCCGGACTTTCCCTAAATGTCACGCCTCTTTGCTCAAGGTTTGGGGGTTTGAGCTGCTCGCTTCTCTAATCTTATATATAAATAGGGAATATTAAAAAGGTACTACACTTTATAAAAATATAATTACTAACTTTATTAACACCACGCGCTTCGGAGATCACAACCTGAATTGCCTATACCTCGTCGCCAATCCCCTCACGAGCGCGGTACTCGAAAATCGCCGATGAGTTCCGGTAATCCGATTGTCATCTCTGAACACATCTTTTTCTTAAATCTAACTTATTTCTATGTATTGGAGCTTTCCGTGGCAATATGACAAACAAAAACAATCAAGGGGCATACAGAGGAAGATATGGGATGAGCCAGTGACGGAGATCCTAAAAAAAAAACAAGGATTACGGATTATTGGATTACATTTGGATCCTGTTGTAATTGTGAAGCTTCGACGTCATTAATTTTAATAGTTTTCAATTTTTTTAATGTTTATTGTTTGATAGTTAGTCTGATGAAAGTTCAAGGTTAGAATCGAACTAATAGCACCATTTAGTATATGCAACAAAAATTGGAAAGTACCTTTTGGAATTTAATTACGAAATTTATCCAATTATAGACTCAAACACATATATCAATATATGTGATTCCAATGTCTCTTCCTTGATGCATCCATGCAGTTTTCTGATTTCTTTTGTGTTTGAATTTGGTGGTACAAATATATATTTCTCAGTAGACGGCCAATTGACATAGCATTTCTGCATTATAATTTGTTCTTTTATGAATCGTATTCATTCCTGCAACTTCTTCTAACCATTCTTCCTTCCCAATCTATGTCCTCTAGTAATATTTACGTCATTTTCTTGAATCTTGTTCAGCATGTTTCTAAATCTTCATTGAACTTTTGTTTTCCATTTTGCCCTACTTTTTGTATGAGCGCATAAACAAAACTATTGTTATTTTATAGGGTTTGCAACGTATTCTTATGAATGATATTCTTCCACTTATCGGTTTCAATTTTTCGATTTGCTCCATTATTTTTCGTTGCACTATGAATGTTGTTTCTCCATACACTTTTCTTTCCGCTATTGCATATCGTATTGTAAAGTTCTCCCTATGTATTTCCACTTCTGCTTTATATCTCATCTCTCGAAGATGGGCTATTTCCACTCTTCACACTTTTAGTTCATTTGCTGGTTGTTTATAGCTTCCAGGTGCTATGAACAATAATAAAGGTTTAGGTTAAGCAAATATGACACTTCCATCACAGTCTCTTTTTCGCTATCTCATTTTCTGCGTTAATTCCTACTACAGTGGTAAATGAAAATTATTGATTGATAAAAACGTGGAAATAATGATCAAATGAAATAAAATAGGAATGATACTCCGCCCATTATATCTATGAAACGAGAAATCCCCCCATCATCAAAATGCCTTGAGTATGTAAATTTTTTTAAAACGTGTATATTCAAACATGGCAGCACAAATAACAACGCCCTGTGATCAGAAGTTACATAGTCCATCACTCTAACATTCTGTGCATCTACAATGTTGGTGAATACATTATCAATAATAGTCGCAGGATTTTTACTAACTCGAGTTGGAGTTCTTATAAATTCTATCAAGTTATAACTAGACATTATATCCCTAACACAACATACCTGCTTCGAATTATACATAAAATTTATATTAAAATCTCCACAAAAAACAATTTTATGACCAACATTAGAAACAACATCTAGCAAACGGCATAAGGCGTCAACAAATACGTCAAAATCACCAGATGGAGACCTATAACACACAACCACATATACTTTTAAACCGTTAATATCAGTTTGAATACCACAAACTTCAATATGTTTTTCGTTATTAATAGAAGAAAAATCCAACGGTACAACTGAAAGACCCTCCCTTGACCATATTGCAACACCCCCACCCCTGAAATTTTTTCGACAAAAATTAGTACTCAAAGTAAAACCATTAATTTTATAAGAACTTACATTATTTTCATTTAACCATGTTTCTGATAAACACACAAATTTCAGATCATTTAAGTAGTGTAATACCGTCTCCAACTGGGTTATCTTACCTATATTTAAACATTGTACATTTAGTAAAAAAATATGAGGATTCAGTACAGAAAGTTCGTCGATGTTTCGAATAAAAAATCATTCCCCAAACAATTACTATCTAAAACATACCTGTCTTTAAAAGTACAGTCTTGAACATTGTGATTATATTCAAATTTTTGAGAAGAGTCCGTACAATTGAAAGTATTTTCTTTTATATAAACAAGATTACTAGTACAACAAACATTCTTTTTGTTAATACTTTTACATAATTGTACACTATACTCGAATATACCAAAAATGAATTTAGCCAATTTACATTTTCCATTATATGTCAAATGTAAACCATGTCTAGTGTAATCTCTACGTGTTAAAATATTATTACAATCGACATACTTAACATTACTATTGTCCCTAACAATTTTTTCAAATACTAGCTGATTGAAATTGTAAATGAATTTTTTTAAGACAGATCTGCTAGGCCAGTAAGGAGTTGATACCAACAGCACATTAGTAAAACATGAAACTCTCTTTATTGATTGAAGTTTACTTAGGTCAATTTTACCGTCACGTAATGCATTATTAGATCCTCCAAGTACCACAACACAATCTTCCCTGGAATAATCGGCAGCCAAAGAATCCAAATCGACAACCACATCGTCCAAGCCAGCGTTAGGTTTAAATATTGTGACAACGTCGTAACGATCCGTACTAGAGGCTTTCTTGATCGCTTCGCTGAAATTTCGACCATGACTATCGGCAGCTATTAAGATTTTAGGTTTGGCTTTGTGCTTCGTTGATATAAACTTATATCCACTCGATCTATCACAACTAATATAGGGCTGCTTTACACCGACTACATCATCGACACATCTTGAATCAACAGCCACAATCCCAGAGGTATCATCGCATGTTTCGTTCGTTTCACAATTATTGTTTTTAGTAGTAAACTTTTTACTTTTACTTTTTATTTTGTTTATCCTAAATTTACTTTTAATTAGTCGTCGTAGATTTTATTTTCCTTTATTAAGAAACTTATTTTTTGTTCAAGCATTTCAATCCTTTTCACAATGGAAAAAGCGTCATTTCTATACTTTGATTTTTTTGGAAGTTTAGTAGATGCAACCATCGTGGCAACACTACTATCACTGGAAAATGTGTCATTCGCATCTTCGTCAATATTTATTTCATTTTCGTACGATAAATAGTCCGAGTTCAATATCTGCTGCAAACGGGCAACGAGAACACTCTTTTTACCCGTAAAAACAGCATTGCGTTTTTGTAGTTCTTTCTTCAATTCGCACACCTTTAAGTCCGATATACTTTTGTACGACATAACTAATTCACTATTTAATGATTTACTACAACTAATAATTTCACAAGAACAGCGTCACACGAAAAACAACACTACAAAGTACCGGTATACAAATTTTAAAAATTTCTCTTTAGATATACACCTCAGAATTGTAAGATTAATTCAAGAGAGCACCGCACGTGCGTCTCTGTTGACTGACGGACATCGGACACCCAATTAGTTTGTTTTATAACTCATCATTTATTCAAAAGTTCATAATGCATAACAAAATCCATCTGCTCTCATGAACTATCAAAACAATCGACAAACCTTCACAAACCTCACGTTTCCCGAAATAACGTAACCGAAAACCGACAATTTTAATCAAAATTTCGCCACTCCGGTCACCGAATCGCAATTAAAATTTACTCTCATAGCGTCGCCCGGAATAATTTCCCCTTCTCTCACTAAAAACGTGCACGGCCTCAGGTGTCCGAGCACAGTTTTCCCCCGATAAAAACGACGGAACGCGAGCGCGGTAAAAGGTCGCGACACTTTCGCAAACAATTATAAAATACGAAGCGTGCCGTGCTCGGCTCTCGAGAATTCCGGGGCGAATTAACGGAGTTCGCATTCTAGAGTGCTACCGTGTTGCTGTTTTTGTACGGCGCCGACGATCTAACCGCAGTTCCGTTGCTAAAATAAAGCGACCACCGACTTGAAGTTTGCTCAAAGGGAACCACGCGAAGGGAATAGTGGAAATGGGCTTAATTCGCAACGACAATCCGGCGGTTAGATGGCAAAAGGCGAGATGGAGATGTTTTGGTAGTTGGCGTCGAAGTTTCATGGAGACGGCCAATTTTCCACATCAGTTAAATCGTATTTAGTATCAGTTATTACACGCAAAGGAAACAGGATAAGTTTTTCGAGAGAATCTTGAATTATTACATACCAATGGGATTAATTTTGCCTTCTAAAGCAAAGGTTTAGAAAGTGGTTAAGAACCGGTGTTATTGCGCAATGTTCAGTTTGCATTTAAACTTAAGCTGAACAGATGACAAAATTGTAAAGGGACATTGATGAGAACCAGTAGAATAACTGAAAAAAATAGAGATTGAAACGATGTATGTACGTGGGGAGGATGTTCTTACACTGCGACCTAAGAGACCCATTGTGGCCTTCCAATCCTATTCCTTTCAAAAAGTGTGGGATATCACAACACCCAAGATTAGTTAAATCTCTCTCTTTGATTTCACATGCTCCCAGGTACAATGCCCTTGAGTTGCACAGTGCTACGCAATTTGAGAGGAGATGGATGGGTATTCCCCACAAAATCTACATTCAGATTCCTTTGCGAATCCAGGCTTACTCAGATGTCCTTGCAGTTTACAAAGTAATCCTGTTAATACGCAAATACTGGAGATTCTCCCAATAATTAGATTTTCTCTGCTCTATTACTCTTTTCAGTTTCTTCAGTATTGTACTGCTGCTTAGTCCTGCAAAAAGGTTCAGGCCCTACGAAACGTATTCCAGCGTTCTTTTTGCCAGACTATCCGTTATTTCATTTCCTCCCGCTCCTGTGTGACCCGGAACCCACAAGAGGGTTACTTTATTCATTTTGCCTAGCTCGTTTAATTTCCCTAGGAATTTCCAGGCCATCTTGGAGTTGATTTCATGTGAGCTCAGCGCTTTGGTGGCTGCTTGACTCTCAGACATGATGATAATCTCCTGTTTTCGATAATTTCTATCAATATTGAAGTGGACGCATCTTTAAATAGCGCGTATTTCCGCCTGGCAGATACTTGGGTATTTTCCCAAGCTTTCAAAGTATTTCGTTCTAGACCCATATATTCCTATTCCAGTTCCCTCTACCGTTTTGGAGCCATCAGTGCACCATTTCCCTTGCTTGCTTCCCTTGGCCATTCTGAGTGTGGTTCTTTTTGCCACGCCCTCTACCACAATACTGAGAGGGATAAGATCCAATACTACCTAGAAAGCTACTCTTATGCAACTTCTCACAGCCCCAGTTATGCATGCTAATCTTCCGAAAGGTTAATTTTAGCGGTGGTCAGATTAGTTCTTTTGCTCTAAGCTACTGATGCATAAGTGATGATCGGTCTCACTATCGCTGTATACATCCAAAGCAGTATTTTTGGGAAACATCCCCAATTTCTCCCTGCAAAGTTTCTACACACCATCAGGGCTTTTTTAGCCTTGTTGGTTACTTCAAGTTCATGCTTGTTCCATAGAAGTTTATTGTCTAGGGTAAAGCCTAGGTATTTAACCTCCGTTCTCCAATCTATATTTTGCTTATCCATTTTTATGGTTTTGAGATTGAATTTCTCTTTTCTGGTGAATGCTACTAAGATAGTGTTAGCCCGCATAAGAGTTCGTTTACTATTAGGCTCCACATAAGTGGGGATGTAACTACCCCCTGTGGGATGCATCCCTCCCCTTCCACCGACCTGGTAGACAGCAGCTGCGATATCAGATTGAAACCATACATGATGTACTAATTATGCGCTGTAGTGGCAAAACCCATTTTAACTTATAGCTGCCTGATTTGATGGACCAAGACTACATAGAATGATGCAACAATTAAATTCGCAGAGGTGCAGAGATTATATTGCCTTTACAACACTGGAGCTGCAACAAGCTCGCCAGCAACTGCTATGGATATCATGTTGAATCTACTCTCCACCCTCGCCCCTTCTCCTTGAATATTTACACTTAGGAAGAATGCAAACTGAGATTCTGAAATGCGGTGAAATTGATAAACCCAGGTTACTACTGACACTGAGCCAGAACTCTATCTTTGAAATAAGCAGTACATATGGTGACTTTCAAACTCTCCTTCGACAAATCCTTCAAGCTTATCTTTGACTGGGATGGGTACAGAGCGCAACATAAACAGGCATTTAAAGCCAAAGCTGGTATGCTTAAAGATCTACATTAGTTATTCTCCTCCTACCTAACAGATTGTAAGGCTTACGTTTCAGTCAAGTCCGATGTGAATGGAGTGCGAACCAGTTATTATTCAAATGTCGCGGAAGTTTCAGTCGGCGTTCTGTAGGGCTTCGCCTTGGCTCCAAGATTTTTTTTGTGGTGGTTGTAAATGATCTGGGTTACTCTTTAATCGATTGCGTATTTTCTCAGTATGCAGATGATACAACCTGCGTCATCAGTGATCCTTCGATGGCCCACGTATCGATAGCTTTTCACGAATGTATAGGCCGGTTCAATGAGTGATGTGAAAATAATGGACTGGAAATGAAAAGAGAGAAAACGGGGCAAGAAAGGACTCTGAAACAATATCCATTGGGCCGGGTTTGGAGATAACCAAGAATGCGTTACGTGGTACAGTTGCTGATCAGATCAAAAGGAAACACCAGACTCACAGCAACAGCGTTGACGGATAGATACACAGCAACTGGATGATGAGGCAACCATTTCGGTATTTAGTAACAATTATGCTCTTAACGGAATACAAGTTAGAACGGTCACGACTCTATTAACAGGATACGGTTGCCTAATATGGTACCTGCATATAATAGCCGCTTAAATAGTACTGAACGATAGAGATTGCCATTGCTTAAAATAATCAACCCGTTGACAGACCTGTTAGAAAAGGTGTACCACATAGGCCACTAAACCTAATTGAAGGCACTAACCTCTTTATGTAAAAAGATATACTAAGTATGGAATAATACAATAGGCTCTAGACCACGATGTTAAGGAGATCATGAGAAGACCTGAACTGTACTTTGCGCCTAAAACCAATCAATCAATCAAGGCAAGCTTAGGCGAACCTAATTTACCTCAAATCTTGCCTTAGCTACCAAGCTGTATCTAATTATGGTTCATCTGAAGGATTTATTAGTCTATTGAATCTAATGGCACTTTATTTGGGGTATTTGTCAACATTGTTAAAGCATTCGACACCATAAATCACACTATAATAAAATCTAAGCTCTGGTGGATGGGTTTTCGCGTAATTTACAAATTACTAGCAAACTAAAGAGAAAGCACATTGCTGAGACTAATGGGAGGCCAAGCGGTTCGAGATCAAGAATGCTCGGAATACCACAGGGTACTGTATTAACCCCCCTTAAAATGTAAACAGTTTACTTGATATAAAATTAAACTGGAATATAGTTTCATTTGCAGATGATGCAATTCCTTAGTTTAGTTTATTTTAGATACTAATCGTAAACACACTACATTATGAGCAATGACCTTGTATCTATTAAAAAATGGTTTGATCACGACAAATTAGCTCTAAACATTGAGGAAGCTGAATTTGTGCCATTCTGCACCTGCCAAGAAAACTTATTTATGTATCAGAATATGGATGGAGCTTATTTAAAAATACATTCAATAGTTGCATAGATGCAAGTACAATGTTAGAAACTAACACAAAATAAGTGATTCTTATTCTTGTTAGCATTTATAAGACTAACTTATCTATCGAAAGTTTAAAAAGAATATAATCTTGCAGTAATTTTTTATGTATATGTATCAAATTAATTCTAATAACCCTTGGAATTGCTAATGTTAAAACACGGACTTATTTTTAAGACGCTGAATAGTATTTTGCAATGGGGTTTTTGCCAAGTTTCGGTAACATATTTGAAAAGTTCCTCATGGAAACAGCAGCCAGCTCTTCTATTAGGTCAACACTTAATACTTTAATATAAATTGTCAAAGTTACGATAACATTCAATGAAACTTTCACACGTTTCCTAAACGAAACGGAAATGGTTGTCATATTGATTTCTCTAACTCCAAAATATGCTGTGCGCTATTTAACGCTTCAAGTTTTAATAGAGAATAAATGCTTAAATATATAGAAAACTTAGTACACAAATAATAAACTTTTAAAAAGTAAAAAAGGAAAACACACTCTTTGTAAGCTTTAAAACTCTTAATTAACATTAATAACTCTTTGTTAATGGCTATTCTAGAATATATAATTAGCAGATTATCTCAACACAATATAAATTTTTCCATATGTGTTCAGTGTAGCATACATATATTAGAATCCTATCGATATTTATGTAATTCTATCAAACTTTGATTATTAAGTACGTTTAAACTGGACGATTCAGACATAAAATGCGTTTATGATATGATTGATGACTGAAAAATAGCTGAAGTGCTCTGAACTTAATTTAAATATGTATTGAAAAACCGGGCGTAAGTGTTTCTTGTTGAAACTTTAAGTGTACTTCGTAATGTTGTATGGTACCTTTATGTAATACTTGTCGCAACATATTCATAACTATTTTTATGCTGTGTGTGGATGTTCGTTTTTAAAGGCCTTCGCTTTACTAAATGTAAAAAAAAACAATTTAATTGGTAGTCTATCTTACATTAAATAAACTTAAAATCTATATTACCATGCCATGTTCTTAGTAAATTCTAAAGATCAAAGTTTGTACAGATCCATTCTACAAAACATCAAAGCAAAAAAAAAAACATTCATAACTAGCTGGTTGGCTAAATTGTAAAACTTAAGTTCATGAATGTGCCGTGTGTATTTTAAAAATTACGTGAACTTTATATGAGTAGTGGATTTTCTTTGTACCATAAACGTGAATTCCTCCAAAAGTAGAGCACTTCAGCTGAGTGCTTCCAAGTTTTCTTTTTTGTCTAGGTCTCTCCGTGCGTTGCATGAAAAGATAGGTAGTCTGGAGTATTTTTTAAAACAAATAATAGGGGGAAACACAACGAGCTTGCCAAGCAGTTATACCCAAGAAATTTATAATAGTTCCGTGAAAACATTGACTGACTAGAGGAGTTGAAAATTATAGAAAAAACTCACTTTAGAAAAAAAAAAAGTTTTATTGTAAACACCACTAAACCGAACTTTTATATGTGCACATTATAATCTTTGTTTAATGTAATATATTGTTGCTAATTTATGAATGCATTTAAAACATGGAGTATAGCCGCAGGTATGTTTTACCACAATTCAAGTGTGTATACTGTAGTATTGAGAACAAACGCATAGGCAATTTATATTCATCGTTAACTCTGGAATTGGCACACTATAGTTAAATAAATAAATAAATAAATAATGACTTTATTTCAATTACGTAACAATATATGTATATATTATTGTGATTTTCCCGGTTAATGTTTTTACAAAAAAGAAAAATAAATAAGCAACTTTCTAATTAGATCTGCCTTTTCTTTACAGACACCTTCCTCTATACCCTATAATGATAGACACAATGCAATCCCAATCCACTAGATGGCTATAAAATACCGTGTATGTCCAAGATATCTAAAGTTTACCACTCCAGATCATGCGCACTAGTGATCTCCCCTCTTACCGACCAATGAGTACTTATATCTTTATTATTTTTCCAGTTGTGAACTCGCTGCCCCGGTGGCTGTACAGCTGAGGTCCCCTAAATCCCTGCCTTGTATATTATTGTGCCTTTACTACTATTGAATTTGTAGTCTAATTCTTAATAATTCAATGTATCAAATGAGCTTTCATTAATAAAACAGTGTAACTACTAATAACATGTATAATTTATTATCAAGTTTATATCAAAACATATAAAGAGTATGAGAACTCTTACCCAAGGTGAGTATACTTATTAGGAATGTTCAAAACAAATATTATCAACTATCCAGTATATATTTTGGAATATCTAATTATCAAAAGCAACTTTTAAATATATCGCGCTATCATAAGAGAAAAGAAAACCACCAACCACGTCTACCAACTTATACAAACTAAAAATTTCAATCTCACAAGAAGTATACATTCATTTATACAAAAATTTACACAGACGCCAGAGTACCTCCAAATGGAATTTCCTTGCAGTGACAATCCAAATCAAACTCTAATGTTCTTGATGAGAAGTTCAGAACGCGAGGACAACACCGGCATCATAAAAATCCAGGGAAACAAACCTCCTTCCTAGCATTCAAGATGTGTGATCATATTCGAAACAGCAATCACATGTATGATTCTATGTAGAACATGAACCCAGCTATCGTAAACAGCAAATTTCTTATAATGTCGAATAATCCTGACGTTTCTTTCAAATATATTTAAATCGAAGGTAATTACGTGAATTTACATAGAAGATCCCCTTCAATAACCAGATATAACCATAAGAAATATCACTTAATTCATTACACTTGATAAATAAAACAACATTTTTAGAAAATTTTTTATCAACAACCTCGTAACCAGAGATCTTCATTCATTTTCTTTCAACGAATTACATTGAGTCACTACCCCATTCAAGTAAAGTGAAAACCTAGGATACCAGGATATCGTGCAGTTGTCAGACAATAAATTATATTCAATTTCCATGACTACTAATGCGAATTAATCCAAATTATACTAAACTTACAAACAGGTGCGTACATAAAATAATAATTACATCTAACATAGTTGACAGTTTTTCTCTTATGAAACACCGCAATATATATTATACATCATTGCAATATACTATAATTTAGAACGTAATTGAAACCATAGGGGGCAGTTCAGACGAACAGTAAAGAATACTGCTCTCTGCTCTATCACTGAACCCATAAATAAGTTAAATAAAGTGATAAAAACAAAATGCCTACTAACTAACTAAACTAAATTAAATTCTGTAATATCCACGCTTCCCAATAAATTATATTCCCCATTAACAATATTAATTATTAATAAAGATACAAAAAATCAAATTTAGAAATTATTTAATAAACATACTAATAAATAATAAACAGTAATTTACTGAAGTGCAAAAAGATATCTAGATGCAGCGCACCTGAATGACGCAATACCCAGAGCCCTAAGTTCACCTGGCAATCGATTATATTGCGAGTATATGGAATATATGAATCGCCTCTCAAATAATGAAGTTTTGTGTGCCGGAGGAGTAATTGGGTTTTTGTTGCGTCTATTAATATTATGGATTGTCATAGCAAAATTTTATTTTATTTAAAAGATACGGCGGACTTTTATTTACCAAAATCTTACGATAAAGGCACAAGGAACTTAGAAGAATTCTATTGTGCATATTTAACCATTTTAACTCAATTAACTTGTATGAAATGCGATCATTTTTACGAATTCCAAGAAATGTATCTCATACAAGAATTCTGCACCCGCTGCACCCTCTCTATGTCAACCACATCGAGACAAGGACCATATACCTCTGCACAATAATTAAATAATGATAAAACCATTGTTTCGCATAAGAGTGTCTTCAACTTAACGCTGAATACAGAACGAAAAGGATACAGTAGCCTCAGGTTATTGTACGCGTTACCAATAATTTTAGAGATGTACATCCTGTATCGAAAAGTATTGTCCAATGGGCCCAATACGGATCCCTGCGGAACACCTCGGCGAACAGGAAGGGGAGTGGAACACATTCCAGATAATCGCACAAATTGTCAACGGTCAGACAAGTAGGGTCGAAAAATGTTAATGGCAGGCCGACTGTAACCTATAAAATCCATTATTGCAATTAAAGTTTCATGATTAACCGTATCGAAAGCTTTACTGTAATCCAACAACACCGCGGCAGTCAATCTGCCATCGTCTCTGGCTTGAATAATATCATCCGTAACCCTCAAGAGTGCTGTACCACAACTATGCCCACGCCTAAATCCATATTGGCAACCAGGAATAATATTATACGAGAGAAGGCTCCGCAAGTTGATCAAACAATTTTCTCCAACAACTTACTGATTACAGGTAGAATGTTAATGGGTCTAAGGTGCTTATACCGAGTAGGAGACGAACATTTCGGTAGTGGCAATACAACAGCTAACTTCCACTGAACAGGAAATTCACTCAGCTCTATGCAATAATTGAGTATGTGACATGGATAGGGTAGAGTATAGGGAAGGGTTAATTACAACATGTCAATACCAATGCCGTCTGACCCAACAGCTTTACTCTTCATATTCAAAATATGTTTTATAATCGTTCCAGAATCCACATCCGAAACTGAAACACAGAACCATTGTTATTGATTGTAGAATTACGGCAAAGTTCGGTAGTCTGCATTTGATTCACCCGAAGCGTTATCATCGTTTGGGATATTACCAACAAAAGCCGCATTAATGCAATCCACATCGCTCAAGTGCGGAGGGATATCACGCGAACTATTATGGGAAATTGTTTAAGCTCCCGCCACATCCGTGGCTATCACCACTCACGTGCAAGTACTCAAAGTATGCTTTTTTTTTCATTTCGAAGGGCGAAGGTGGTATAATTCCGCAATTGTTTGTAATAATCCCAATGAGCTGCTAACTTGGTGCTTATTAGGTATCCACCCTGTTGATCACAGAAACTCTGCTGAAAGGAGGGATCTAAACAATCCAACATATGATGGAAACAGCTTAAACACCAACTCACATTCTGTAATCCAAGAGTTGGAACATAGCCTTGCTCAAAGCACAGCAGTTTGTTAAGACGATTATTACTGCAACCTTGAATAAAAGCATCAGCGACAAATCAATCAGAGTTTTCTGTTACAATCTGACCATGCTGAAAGCACCAGAGGCGCATAGATGCAATACAAATCAGATTCGGAATCGCAAACACCTACTTTGAATAATAAATATAAGTACACTAGAGGTCTAATCCCTTCCTAATCTGGGTCGCTCTCTTATTCAGGGTAATGAAATAACCACGGATGGTGCTGGGAAATATCTCTAGACACCAAAAGATGCTGTTGATATTTCACCTACAATAACTCTAATCCATTTCAGTACAACAGAACGTATTGAAATATTGGAGCAATTTATAGACCAAAGCCAAAAAATGATGTTTTTTCGACCGATTCTGATTTTAATGAAACCGTCCCGAAAATACGGCTGCTGATTTTATTTTAAAATAATAATTAAACAATGTATTCGTTATTGATTCGTAGTGTCACCGTTAATATCTATGTAATTATTTATTTAATTATTTATTCTATGCAAATAATAATAATAAATTTTATTAATGCTAACACATGTTTACGAAGCAAAAAGTAATAACAATAGAAATGTCAATAGGTACAAACATGGAATTAAATCATACTAAAGCACATTGCTGAAATTATAATTCAGAAATTCTTCAACTGAATAAAAACTTATGGAAATTAAGTATATTTTTATAATATTTTTGAATGAAATTAATGGTAAGTTTTTGAAAGAGCTACATAGGTGTCATAATGAAAAATTTGATGATAAAATAATGTATGCTGTTATGACTTTTTCTCAATCTTAATTGACATAATCTGATATTTTCGTTGAATCTAGTAATGTAATTATGGAAATCACTATTAAGAGTGTAGTTATCCAAATTTCTTTGATACATTCAAGATATAAACACATGGTGTAGTTAAAACTTTAAGTTTAATAAAAGTTGCTCTGCAATCAGCTCTATACTCAAATTCGCAACAAATTTGATACATCTTCTTTGCAGTTTAAATACTTTGAAAAGATGACTGGAATGACCCCAAACTAAAATAGCATAACTCATAACTGAAAAAAAAAAGTAAAATATACTGTTATTAAAGTCGTAATACGTTAGCTTATTTTTTAAAGTTCTAATTAAAAAAATTTTGCTTGAGAGTCTGTACACAGATCATCGATATGATTCCTCAAGTTAACTTCGGATCCAACAATGCACCCAGTAATTCTTGCCGGTTAAATTAGATGATTCCCAGTTGGTCTCAATGATAGTAGCTGTCTCTGTAGTTTAGTTGGATTCATCCACAATTTGTTAACTAGATACCAATTATTTATTGCTATATTTATGTTCTTAGTACTGGCACTGAGATCATTTTCTGAGGAGTCCGAGTTAACAGTTGTGGTATCATTAGCAAATAGAAAGAAATTGGTGTTAAGTCACTGATGTAAAGTAAAAGCAAATATGGTCCAAGGACGGATCCCTGTGGTACACCCTGCTTGATATTTATATTATATTGGGAGAGATATTATACCTTACGAAATGAGATCGTTCTGATAAAAACGATTTAACTAGTTGTAAGGAAGGTTGAGAGAAATAATAATGTTTTAAATTGCCAAATAGAATTTCATGATTTACACAATCAAAAGCCGGGCGGATGGTAGAGTGGCTTGCACGCTTGGCTATCAGTCGCGGGGTCCTCGGTTCGAGCCCGACGGACTGCTCTCAGAGTGAGGTTTTCGTGGTTTTCCTCACTCCTTGGCGAATGCTGAGAGACGAACACCTTAAGTCGCTTCACGGGCGCAGGCATAATAATAACTCATGGCTGGGCCGATGCCCCCTGTAATTGGCGAAAGTTGTTGGGGATGCCAAGGCATGAATTATTATTATTATTATTAAAAGCTTTTTTAAATCATATATAGTAATACATGCATGTTTCTTAAGTTCAAAATTTTCAAGTACAATGTTAGTCGTTGAGAGTTTGTTGCAAAAGCCAAATTAACAATTACCATAAAGTGAATTGAGTTCATATTTGACCTTTCAATACCTTTTCAAAAATAGGTGTAACAGAACTTCGAAAAAATGATGCAAATGAAAGTAATGTGCAATTATAATCCTAGATTGAAATTTTTCACCGATAAAATACCAAGTACGCGCCACCAAATAGTACCCGGAGTTTTAGTATTCGATATGTTTCGCAAAGCAAGTCTTTGAACTAAGGATATTTTATTCAGAAGGTATTTAGAAGCACTTCCTTAAATTATACAAGTTAGAATCACTGTGCAGCCCCAAGTAGCAGAAATCAGCAACCTGCTCAAACTCAGTACTACAGGTATAATCACTGCCATAAGTCCCACAGCACTACTAACGGCTATTTGCACCGGTTATACTTAAGCTTAACTTAAGACTTAAGTAGATCCTAAACTATGATTTTGTTCTGCACCGCTGTTTAAGGACCAGTTAAGTATTATTCAAAATAAGCCGAAGATTTGCCCGGCTTAAGGTCCAGTTAACCTTACTTTTGGTTTCAAATGACAAGTATTGCGGCAAGTGAGAGAAGACTTTTATTTGTTGTATTACGGCGTTTTCGAGGTGTTTTATTTATTGTTGTGGGGATATTTATTATTTGTACATTTTTGAAACAAAATGACACGTAATATCTTAATAAATAACATAATGTTTAAAGATGATGAATTGGACGAGTTAAATATCATTTTTTGTGGTATACCTAGACAAGTAAATGAAAGCGTAGAATATTTTCATACGTTTGACGAACTTACATTTTTCCGGCGATTTAAGGTAACCAAATGTACAGCATTATTTATACTAAATCTGATTGAAGCTGAAATTGAATATCCTTAATGTGTGAGTAAGTATAAAAAATAATTTTAAGTTTACCATGTAACCTAAGACGAAATAACTATTCCTATGACCACGAATGCATACAGTTTGTTATGTTTTATCTAATTAAACAACAAATTTTCAGCAATAACAGTGTTGCTTTTATGAATCAGCTGATAATATTCCTGAGACTGGCCTGACAACAATAATGAAAACTCGAAAACTCGTATCAAGAATTAAAAGTAACATTCTGCTTCCTTCAGTGTATTCTGTCAAAAACTGTTCATTACCTTGGTTACAAGTCACTTTCACACTGCTTGACACTGTTGCCATCCGTTTTCAATATTTAGCTAAGCTTTATTCCTAGTTTCGACGGTACAAAACATATTCACCTTAAGGTTCACCTTAAACTGAGCCTCTACTTAACTAAGTTTGTTATTAGGGAAAACTGGTGCAAATAACTGTAAGGCATCGATGCTCATGGTAGATTAACGCAGGTGTGTGTTCTATAATTTATGGTTAGTTTCTTGTTGTGAGACCAGCCTTGGAAGCCGCTAAAGAGCTACTTCGAATGGAGCAAATGTAATACTGACAACTACTTAACTAAGCCTCAACATCATTGATATGCAAGGAAAATAAAAGTAGTTCTAATATATCGCCCTACGCACTCCTTAAGCGATCATTATTTTTTGGGGTAAATGCATCAAAATTGAGGCATTTACAGCTTGCAATCTTTGCATATTCGCCGTCCTGTCCGGCTGTCGGGATCTGATATCGACATATGTCGATTTGTTTGTGGCAAGAACCTACATATTCCTCGCTAGCTCAAGTGGTAGAGCGTTCGTCCGGTAAACGGCGAATACTGTGTAGGTTCGAATCCTGCGTAAGAAGAAAATTTTTCTTGGGAAACATTCCTTTTGGTTATTACAGTTATTCTTAGAAATAGATTAATTCGTTAAATTCTGATTAGAATTATAATTTACCTTGAATTATTAAAAAAGCAGTCATGCCAGTTTCTAGCAGCTCTATTTAAAATGACAGTAAGGCGTAGCTTAAAGCTTTTAATATTCATTTAATCACAATTTACGCTTCTGGAAATATACACCGTCGAGGAATTAATAGCCGCGAACATTGTTATTTTCGCTTTTATTAATTCAGCGCTTTTGCCGAGGGGTATATATTTTCTCGCGAATTTCCATCCGGTTAATTAATTAAACGCCGAAAAGAAGTGGACTTAATTCGCGGAGATTAGCAACGACTAATGACGGTATACGCAACTAATATTAATGGGATTATATTGTCTACACGGAAAAAACGCATAAATCCCACGCCGTGACAGGTCAATTAGCGCCCGGGACAGCAACACGATGTCGGAACTCCACCTCCCCGGAACGCCGGCACATGCCGGCTGTTGCGGTCCGGCGTAATTCTCCGCTTGCACTTTATGACGGACTTTAGAAGTCGGAAGGAGAGAGGTCGCCTTGAGAGTCGGTCAGAAGGCGGCGAGGTCTTATTGCCCCCGGAGGGATCCAGTAATTCGCGTACATCCGTGGAAAGCTAAATACGGTACGTCCGAGGTAACTGACAATTAACTTTTACAGTCCTTGAGGAGAGCACATACGGTGGATGTGATCCTCCAGAGTTAGTGAGTTTCTTTTTTGACATGAGGATCTAAATCAGTTACGACCGCAACTGATTTACGACGTACTAGATTATAAGAACAATCTGGTAGGATAAAATGTCAGTAGAATTGATTAATTGTGGAAATTGGATAGAAAGTTTGCCCTAACAATTTACTATGTGTGCTGGGGAAAACAAATGCATATAGATTCAAAACACTATACAGGCATTACTATGTTTATACAATTCTAGATCAAATTAATATATTGTATAAAGTCGTGTGGGTGTAGGACTAATACATTTAAAATTAAATTGTTATCTCTCTCTCAGGGTCTTATCTGGGATCGTGTCCCGTAAATTTGGGAATGTGGTTTTTTTAACAAGACAACAAAAAAAAACAACAGTTTAAAATAATATAACATATGAGATTGTTTTATTAAATGTTAGAATAAATAAATGAAAAATAAATGTAACAGATGCATTAATTATTAATTAAATATGATGGATAATGTTTTGATATAATTATTTGAATTTCAAATTGAAAATTTCACACGTTAGTTTTCTTTTTAGAGCAATTAAATTTATTTATATGGTGAATTCTAGAATATCTACTATAATTCATTACCCGGTGGATGGCGCTGTTTCGAAATTGAATCTTATTCTTCAGGCACTAGTTAAATTTTTAATTGAAATGTTTAAATGATTTTTGAAACAATTAATAATAAATGTATTTCTAAATTCAAAGGTTTGTTTAAATAAAAGAATTTGCATCCATAAATTTACAAATGAAAATAACATCTACGTTCTACGTTACCGACCTGAATCTCGATGCTTACATCTTACATTACATTGACAGATCAAATATAATCAATATCAATCGGTGATCGAATAATTATCGGTGCAATTTATCGATATCAAAATCGTCGCGCTAAGTTATCTATGAACGGACTAACCTTTTCGCACTAGGTCCGATGTCTGGACAGGCTGGGAATGGAATCGTATCGGTTGTTGACGTAGATTCAGGAATTCTTCCGGATATTTTTTTTTTTTGGAATTCGTTCTTTTTTTTTAACGTAAGGATTCTTTCTTTAATCCGCGTTAGTGACTATTAGACTGAACTGATTCCTTAGTTTCAGGACACAATTTTAGAAAAGATTTAAACAAAATTAAGTGAGGTTAGAAGTCTCAAACTGGCGGTAAACATGCGTCTTATCTGCTTCACGGACAAAAGCTAATTGAATTCCTCGTTGCTATGGGAATTGGCTTCGATTTTGTAAAATGCTACGCTGTGATTGGTTGAAATTTCTGCGTCTTTTCAAAATAAAAGAGCAGCGTTTTGAATTCGGAAACTAGAGTAAATATCTTGGAAATTTATTTTTGAATAAGGTTTTCATTATCAAAATCGTTTTCTACAAGTAAAATTATGTATGTGTGCCAAATTTCGTAAATTAATTATCTGTTTTGAGATACCTGTCAGTGATGTTTTTAAAATAAAAAATTCTAATTTAAAATGAATTATATAGATAAACTAGTATTTCAAACCTTCTTTTGATCACCTGATGATCTGTTAATTACATGTTGATCATTCTGAAAATTGGTTTCCATAAAAATATCGCGTATGTGCACTTTCGAAGTTGCTTGACAAGAAATGTGAAATTTTCACTTTTTACAGATGTTTTATACAATAATGAATTTACAGTACAGGATTAGTGATTTGTGAGCTTCGAGATTCTGGTATTGCTCAACATTAAACATGTCAGAGAAGATAAAATCCTTTTACATACTTACGAAAGAAATGACATAAAACTTGGCCAAAATTCATACGACCCTGTGGCTGGTGAAATCCGACCGTCCTTGTCGAATACAAGAGTGCATATGACTGGCCATCCACACGATACAATTGATCGGTGTGTGTGTGATTGATTTTCTAAATTAGAGTGGTGTTTGACTCATTACAATATATATATATAGAATTAAGGAAAAATGCATCTCGATGAATCTCATTTGCTCATTAATTGATTTGCTGGTTAGCTACTCTTCTGGTTCCTGAAGTTGCTCCGCCTTTTTCCTCATTGTCCCGAATATGTGAGTGTCTATGGTACTCAGATAGGGATGGGGTATTAATAGAGTGGCGACGTTGTGTGCAGTTTGTTATTGGCGTTGTGACAGGCCAAGCTGATGACGGGGTGGCAACAAAGATGGGCAGCGGGCAAGTATGGACGATGGACGTACAGACTCATACCGGACGTGCGGAGCTGGGTGAATCGATCCTTCGGAGAAGTTGACTATTTTTTGACACAAGCCCTATCGGGACACGAGTTTTCGTCAGTATTTACATCAGCGAAAGAGACAGAAACAGAAAGCTGCCTATACTGTGGAGAATCAGACGATGCGACACATACCCTCTTTGTATGCGACAGATGGCAAGAAACAAGAGAGGCTTACCAGCAATCAGCAGCAAATCTTCAGTGAAACGAGCCTGAGAGAAGATTTAGCAACCACCGGAGAAACCTGAAGTAGAGCTTATAACGTTATAAGAACCATCACAGGAAGCCTAGAAAGGACAACGATTTAGTGCATAGAGATACTACAGATAACACCTGCCCTGAAGTAATGCGCGAGCGGTTCCCGGAGCAGAGTGCAGAGAGAGGAGGGGTTTGTAGTGGGTAAGAATCCTACACTATCTGCAACCAACATCCCAGCAGGTATCTTTCTGAAGATTTTCCCCTCGGTATAAAAAAAGGCTAAGCTTCACAGAGCCACAAAGTAGTCAGTATTCAAGTGGAGAGCATCAGCTTAAAATATCTATTTATTTCGTAAGCATTTAATTTTATAGGTTATTTTGTTAATGCGCGATTTTAAGAGAGCTTTTTTCATTTATTTTTGGTAGTTTTGGTGTATATTGTTGCTGCACCGTTTTAGAATTGTCTTCTTCGTTTATTTCGTCACTGCCCTTTTTGGAAGTTTAATTTTCTGGTTGCTTTGTTGGGTGCTCTCATATTATCTCATATTATAGTATTCTTTAGAGCTTATATTTCGTTGTATAGTTTTATAATATATTTGATCCTCATTTAATATATACTTGTTTCGCTATTTTAGTAGTTCTTAGTTAATAATTATTCAACAATTCCGAGAGTGTTAAGCATTGTTTCAGAATATGGCACCATTGTCACTATCATTAACAAAAAAGAAATGATTTGCCCATTTTTTCTGCGAAATTAGGATTCAGGTGCAAATATACTATTGAGCGGCATTTGAAAAGTACGGGGCATATTGAATGCCAAAGAAGTATTTAACATAATAAATTTATAATTGATTTATGTCCAGCTTTCCTTGATGCCAATACCCAATTAAATAAATTTCAGGATCCACTTTTGGGTGGATTTCTTAAAAAGTATACCAAGGAAGATAATCCCATCCTTCGAAAAAAACAAATCCCAGGTTTGCATCACCAGTCGTGTGGTACAAGATTCGAAATAGAAGACTCGGTGGATAACCATTCTTGACTAATGCAGTATATTTAAATTGACAGTATGAAACTGACGGTGTACTATACCACGGATTTTTTATAGCTTTAAGGGTGTTGACCTTCTGGCCCAGATGATGATTAGAGTAGTAATTAATATATCTCCCAGAATATGTTGGTTTTGTATACCCATTCAAAATGACGTTCTAATAAGAACAAGTTATCGTTATTTGACATCGAATTCCTTAAAAACTTTTTTTTTTAATCTTTGCAAATAAAAGGATCGCAGTAGTGAAAAGATTTTGGTAAATTTCCAGTTTTTGCAACTATCTAGTAAGCCATGCATTTCCTTAAATAGAAAAAAGCGTATCTAGAGTAGGCTTATAAAGATCCCCATACAAATAATCAATAAACTCAGGCTGTATATAGTAGTGAAATCATTAAACTCAACTTATTGATTTCGGCTAAAATCTCTAGGTTGAAGGTAACATTTTGGGCCTCATAATCAATTATAAGCACCGAACATCGTAGCAATATCAGCACCCCCAATATCATCTATAACATTAAGAATTTCATTCTACCGCAGTTCACAAAATTACCCTTTGAAGCAGCCAAGTTTTATCAAAAGTTTCAAATATAGAGAAGGATCTAACGGTATAATTCGTTTGACAATGCAAAACGTTTCGAACGAAGTTTCAGTATCCCCTTTCCAGAGACTATTTCCGTTTCCCGGTTCATTCCGATGCGCCCTTCGTCCGCTTAACGAAGCGAGCATCTTCGAATACCTACTTTAATTTTTACTTAAACAATGAGAGAACGTAAGAGCTTCCTTAACCTCCGAAGTCAGGTAACAATTTCATTCCGGTGTCGCTTATTTGTAACTCGGACACGTAAAGGGTTAGATTTTCCTCGGCACAGAGGGTGCGGTCGAAGTGGACTGAGTGAGTGAGTGAGTGAGTGAGTGGGGGCAAAGGTGATGGGGAAATAATGATCTTTCTCCCGTTTCGACGTGATATATTTTTCTGTGACGGAAAGGGTAGGCATATGGTGGAAGTTTCCTTTAACGTGTTGGTTGTAGAAGAATCTATCTGACAGTGTTGGGAGTAGTTTACTAATTTCCTAGTTACATAACACAGTCGACTAGCAACTACTGTTCCATTATAAAGTTGAAAGTAATATTTCAATTGGCGTGGTTCTAGAATCAATGTAACGGTAAATTAGAAAACATAAAAGGTAATCAGGAGTAAGCAAATTAACGTTATATTAAAAAAAAAAGATTTTACTGACTTTTTTTTATAAATTTACCACAGAAAAGAAAGCATATGAAATCAAGGTCCTATTACCTTTTATACTTTATTTTTTTTCAGCCGTGACAAAGGCGTTCAACCACAAATATTTCTTGTTAATGTGTTGTTTGAAAGAGCAATGAGTTAGATAAAAAAAAATAAATGCGAAATGGTATTGTTCACACAATTCACAATAATTGTAATTTTGATTTTAAAGGGTATAGCAGGATAAGCTACTGAAAAAGTGAGCGGGTGGTATGGAATTGTACACCCATACAGAAGCTGCGATTTATCAAAGTAATGACATGTAAACTCCCTACAATTGATACTAGAAGTAATTAACCCCCACAGTATTTACTTTTATCTCCATTGTTACACGTTAAAATCGCTTTCCTACAAAACACTCGTTTCAAACGTATTTTTTTAAGTTTTAAACCGTCTAATTATCATATCTAATCTGCCGCATCGCCCTGTTAAATTTCGTTAAAATTCATCCACAAATAGTTTCGCGATTAATTATTTTAGTTACCGGTTTGGCCGGAACAATGTACCGCATACCCTTTTCGCAGAAAATTCATTCAGACTCGATTCACATTAGCTGGATGTACGGCGATTGATTTTCTTCAACAATGCTTCTTGCACACCACTTGCCGCTGGCATAGTACCTTTAGGTGCGATCATCTGCGGAAGAAGATTCTTCTTGACATAGAAACATACTGGGTAAGCTTGAAGTAACATAGAAAATAAAGTTTACATTATAATTAATGCTATACTTAGCAGGTATTGCTAAGATAGTCCGTTTTTATAGTCATTCTTAACAAATTCAAAATTTGCCTGTAAAGTAGGCAACCGAATACACGCTTCACCTTTCAATTACTTCTTCATTTGGCTTTGAAACCTGTTTTAAATGACTCTAAATTATATTCCATATCCCTGATTCCATAGCAATATATATATTTATTTAAATGGTTGAATTTATTATTCAGTAGTATTACAGAATAATGTCAAAAATTGAAGTGTCAAACGAAGTATGTGCCAAAATTACATTTTAGACATACTTAATAAATAGGGTTTTCGATTTAACTGCTCGTAGCCCGCGATCATTCTTTGATGGTAACCAAACACGTTGGCGTTTTAAACGGTTTATGCGTGACCTATTAGTAGTGAATGCCTTTTATTCTCAACAGGAATTCTTAAATTTCAGAATTACTTAGAGCTTTTTAATCTAAGGTTTTTCTTATTTTAATGTCTTCACTCTTTATAATTTTATTTTTGTTTGAATGCTCTTGATAGAATTGTTATTATTATTGTTATTATTATTATTATTATTATTACCATTATTGTTATTATTATTATTAGTATTATTATTATTTATTATCATCATCTGCTGGGCAGATGCTCTCAGAAAAGAGCTATATCGCAAGAGACTAGCCCAAGTCCAGAGAAGGGCCGCGCTGCGAGTGGCCAGTGCTTACCGCACTGTGCCGGAGCCTGCGGTGCTCGTAGTAGCGGGAATCATCCCGGTGACGCTGCTCGCCCAGGAGAGAAAGCGTGTTTACACGAAGAAACGTGATACTGGGAAAGAATCTACCTCCAGGGAAAGAGATATCAGTGTGGCCACATGGCAAAAACTATGGGAAAGTGACGCGAGAGGACGTTGGACTCGCAGGCTGATCCCGAACCTCCGCCCTTGGATCATGTGAGTCCATGGGGAGATAGACTTCTATCTCACCCAATTTTTAACAGGGCATGGCTACTTCAGGTCTTACCTACATCGTATGGGGAAGACGGATTCTGGAGTATGTCTGTATTGCCCCAATGGACTGGATGATGCCCATCACACCTTCTTTGTATGCCGGAGATGGGCAGAGCGGAGAGAGCTGGTGGAGGCTGCGATTGACACTCTCTCTCCAGACTCAATAATTCAAAAGATGATAGAGAGCGAGGACTGCTGGACGAACGTCACCCGGTACGTTCATCACATCCTTCGCACGAAGAAACCCGACTTGGATCGCAACGTAGGAGCGGAGTATTAAATATTTATTTATTTACCTACTTATTTATATACTCATTAATGTGTTAGTCCGGTTCCCTATTGAACCCTAAAGTTGTGTGTGGCCCCTATACAGCCAAAATAAATAGACCCAGCCCGAAGTAATGTGGTAAACGGTTCCGGGCTGGTGTCTGGGAGACGGGAGGTGTTTTTAGCCGGTAGTCTTCCTCGGAAGGAGTCCGGCACTCCGTGCGTAAACGCATTTTCACCTCCCACAAAAAAAAAATATCATCATCTTCATCATTATTGTTATCACATTTATAAGTATTACATTTCACTATTTGCCTTAAGTTTGTAGTTCCTAAAAACAATGGGGTTAGCTTTCTTTTTTTGTAATTAGTTTTTCAACTATTCAACTGTATTCTTTTTCCTTTTGCATGACTTTTTCTATACCATTGTAATGGTCTTTGGAGATAATAAAAACTTACCTACTTACCCATTCCTAACTTTTAAGGTTGGGGTCTAGAATCGTTAAGAGTTGGTTATTAGGGCAAGTTATATAATTGTATATACAACAACAAGTATAATTGTTCGATGTTGATCTGTCTCGCGAGTTAGATCAATCTCAGAGTGCTTTTTAACAGGGCATCAGACGTACTCGAACACGCTAATCGTGGTGGAACAAGCTCACTAGACGAACCGAACACAGATTTTGCTGCCGGAGTGTTCATAGAGTGCTCTAGGGTGGTAAATAGAAGACGTTAGAAGCATAGAACAGAGAATAATCAGAAATGTCACTCCAATATTATTCCCTATGGTCATGATTTTATTTCTTGTTGTTGTTTATATGATGCCACGAGTCTGCGCACTAAAATAGAGCAATGCGTAGTCGCTCCGAAAAATCGCCAAGAGTTGATTGAAAAAGGGTCCATTTAATCACCGGAGTGAAACTTCTGTTGTTCTCTATTCTGTGCTAAAAGTGTAGTCTATTGCTGGTCTGTTTAGTTTCTATACGTCAATTTGCTACATTTAAAGATGGCGGAAGTTAAACCGTTTTTCAGTCACTACGTACATCCGAAAGCATTCGAGTTGAAACTCTTGCGCTTTAATCAGATTATTAATATCAAAATGACTTCTACATAAAATGACACTGAAACACACTCGATATTTAGATTTTAGCAATAAAAATAGCTGATTATTTATGAAGGTCTTGTTATATTAGTACTAACAATATTCGCATTTATGTTGGGCTGAAGAACCGATAAGAGCCTTGCACGCCATTCTCTTGGGGAGTGAATAAATAATAAATGAATTCTTCCTCGCGACAATTTGGTATCAGCACAAAGCGGATGATTTTTAGGTACATCTAAATGTTTTCAACCACCTATTGAGACGAAATTGTTGTCAATTACTTTTTTGAGATAAAAGAAAAGATAACTTTGGGGGCATATTCAAAAATTATAACGGAACATTGCATTTTGTATTGAGAAAACCAAAGATTTGAAATACGCGAAACCATAACAACACAACCTAGATATAAATCCTAAAAATATGATTTTTCTATAAAGGACAAAGCAATCCTTTATTCTTATTTACAAATTTTATTTGTATAACACGGACAATGAATCTATTCGAACAAATTTTGCCCATTTCTTCATACAACGCACCCTCGCAGTGATTTACAACCACGCCACTGGTCCTCACCCATAAAATCGGAACTGGAGAAAGGGAATGCGATGAAAACGCGCCTACAACTTCCCCCTTCCCCTTTCATTATTTTCGAATCGAGTATCGAGAAGCACGAAACAAGAGCGCATAAAGAACTTCTGTAAATTATACACCCCGCCGAACCCTTGGTACGCCTACCTCGTTGTTTGTACCGCTTACGGTAGAAAAGAGAGACGGACGAGCGAACGGGGAAGGGCAAAGTAGAGAATCAACATTCAATTGGCATCAAAAATCGAAAGCTCGTTATTTTAAAGAGACAATAGCCGAAACGTTCGGCTCCGATTCCCATAAAACAAGCAGCGTGAACGGGCAGTAACTCCAGTGTAGCGGGAGAGAGCGTAGCGTGGAATCGCCGTCTTTCCCTCTCCTCTGTTACTCTCTCGGGAAAGGGAAGCGTCATAACTTTGTAGCGTCCCGGAGCTTCGTTCCGATCATCGCGAAACGATATACCCGCTGAAACAATGGGAGAAACGATGCGCCGACGGTGTCGAGGGAGGGGGGAATAAAGTTTCTGAACAGCGAAGCTTACGGTGTACAGTAGAGGGAGAAAATATTCAAACAGATAGCCGAACAGTCTCACATGTATGCACAGTCGCCGTCTAAACATGGTTGTGTTCCTAAAAAGGGGATGGTAATAGACGATAGACATTTGTGGTAATGGACAGTCTACATTTCAGATAGTCAACGTGAAGATATTTTGTAGATGATATTAAATTTTAACGCAAACATCTGAAATATGTAGTGGCATGCGGAGGGAGAATTTCTGACTGCAACCGTCTAGACTAGAAGACGTTCTGTCATTAGAAGAATTACGAATAGTAAGATACCCCCTTGATCTTTAGCGTAACCGGGGACGCTGTGGGAGGTTGTTGCTCAATGTTACTTACTCCAATATTCAATGTTAAAATAGTTAATTTACTTGAAATTTTGTGCATGACACTCAGATACATAAATTATAATCGACTTTGTAAGATAAAGAAATCATTTAAGCGTAAATAAATGTGGTTTTATTTAATAAAGGTATAGCAGTGTAAAACAACGTAGATAAGGAAGTAAATATCAGGTGCGTAAAATCATTTCGTTTATTTGGTAACAAATAGGTTTTTTTAATGGTAATTAATGGTAATAAGTTTTGCAATATAAATATAAATACCTTTAATTTTAAATTTCAAAGTCCCCGCGTTTTGAGACATTTATCTGTGGGATTCTATCTTAAATTACGGGTATATCAGCTTATACAACATCAGATAATAAAAATTACTGGGTATTCGGTTCCGTGTCGTAAGTAGATACTTACTGATAAAACTCAAACTGCTACCTTATAAAAAAATTTAGGTGTAGAATACCTTTGGAGGGAGTAAATCGGTAAGCATCACAGCGGGCAGGTCTGGTCATGATATCGACTTGGGGGCTCCCTTACATGTAATTATGGAGAATGGCTCAGGAACGGGAACATTTCTCGGAAGAAATGTTGGAATTTGGAATAAATAGGATTTTGTTAGAAAAGCCGTTCAAATTTATCACATATTGCGTGAGACACGACCGTCTCTCACGGAGGTTGGCTAGTGAATAATTCGAATTACAAAATATGAAATATGAAATGAAAATGGACACATAGCGGTTATCTTCGAAAAGGCTGCAAACTGTCTCAGAAAAGTCTTTTAATTTCACCAATATATGATATTTGACATATGAGAATGCCCATGTGACCAAATATGAAACGTTTAAAATAAATTCAAATAAATAATTATTGCAAAATTCTGGAATCACCTTATATTCATTATAAAATAAAGGTAGGTATGTGTACATCATAGAAAGATTCTGAAGGAAAATGCCCTTGAATGACATGTCAAATGCAGAGATATTCTACACCGCCTGGACCGAGTGACTGTTTACTGCGACATTCTATATCCTTTTTTTTTTTTATTTTAAAATGGATAAAAGTAAATCTAATAACGTTACAATTAAATAATAAAAAAAAGAAATGTAATATAAACCTTTAACTAAATTATCTAATTTCAAAATTTATATTTCAATTTAATATTTAATATCCTAGTGTCATCTATATTCATTACTTTTAATTCTTAAGTGTGCCCTCACAACTGCTAGATGGCACGCAGAGTGAGCATTTCCAATTGAAACACGCTGGCATTAAAAGAAATACGAATAGCTTACGAATACCCACCTTATATTACTTCAGTACGTGAGGAGATGCTAGGGGGAGACTGTCACCAAAATGTCCTCTATTCCAATATGCGTGTTTACAATGCCCAGTTTTAAAGATATCATACGCATGAGACCTCTTGAACCTCGATTATGCTTAATCTTGTACGATAAAGAAAACATTTAAGTGCAATCAAAAGTGGTTTTTATTTAATGAAAGGTTCGAAATGTGAAAATGTGTAAAAACAACGTAAATAATGATATGTTTTTTGGCCAGTTCCGCTTTTTGCAATATACATTCATCGTAGAAAAATTATTACGGTTAAACTTAAATCTCAAAATTCCCGTGTCTTCGGGACGTTCATCTGAGTTATTCTATGCTTAAAAGACAGGTGAAACAGAATATCCAACATTGATGGTAAAATTACTGAATTTCGATTCGTGCAGCAAATACATATTAACTTTTAACATTGATAATTACCAATTTATAAACATTTTCCCCCAGTGGTCGTAAGCTGTTCAGCGGTTACACAAAATTTCTAACCCCAACATTTGCCGAACGTATAAAAATAAAATTTCTTATAAGTGTAATAAGATTTGGATTAGTATTACAGTAATACATTTATTTTTAGGTTGATTTGGACGCGGAATAACTTTGGAGGAATCTAATCAGCGGCCATCAATCAGGGCGGCAAGTCGGTACGTGACATCTAAATGAGGGACTCCATACTGGCTCTCATCACGGAGGATGGCTCAGAACAGGAACATATCTCGGGAAAATCGTCGTTGGACAAAATTACCCAAAAGTTATGGCTAAATTTGAATAAAATTAAAGTGATAAACTTTGTTTAAGAATTAGCAATCATTTTTAGGTCGGAATTTGGAATAAATTGGATTTTATCAAAATAGCCGTTAAAGTTTACAATATTAATCGAGACACGTCCGTCTCTCACGGAGGTAGGCTAGTATATCCTTTTGAATTGGAATTCTCTAGTAGACTTTGATAACGATTGTCTTTCGACAGGGAGACAAACTGCCTCAGAAAGTTAGTTAATTTCACCGAAGTGAGAAAAATATATGATATTTAATGCATGAGAATGTCCATGTGACCAAATAGACTATGGAATGTTTACACAAAATTAAAATAAATAATTATTGCAAAATTTTGGAATCACCTTATATTCATTATAAGATAAAGCTAGGTGTTTTTAGATTATGAGAAAAATACATTTAAAAATTTTTCAATACTTATCACTATGTCAAATTTACAATCTTAGAATTAATTACTGTATACAGAGTATGCAACCTCGTATGCACCGAAAATTTCGACGAAATTGAATTCAGCAATTTTCCATGTCTTTCTGTTGACATATTAATGCACTTGGATTGCAAGTACAGATAAAACCATTATTAGACTAAATTTAAGTAAAATAAGTACACTGTAAGAAAAATGTTCATTTGAACTGAACTTAGATCCAACTTTGATCTGTCAATCTCTGTTATAAAAATATACTATTCAAGTTCTAATATTTAATTTCGATGTGTAGGTATATCACTATTAATCATTTCTACTTCCTGAAGGGAATATTCTGAAGGAAAATGCCTTGAAGGGCTTGCCAAATGCGGAGATTCTCTACATCACCTGGAGATCGTCTGGCTATCTGCTGCTACACTTTATATCTTTCTCCTGTTATATCATATTATTTTTTAAAATACATAGAAGTAAAACTAGTAGCTTTACACTTAAATATTATCAAATGCTTATTCGATAATATATATGCTTAAAATCGTCTCGCAAGCTAATCCCCTTTATGGTATGCGACAAAGGTACAGAAACTTTCCCGGTTAGAAATTTATATTGGCAGAATGTGACTAGTTTCCGCCGAAGAATTCAATAACAAAATAATTCTTAGATTCTGCACACATACAATCGCTGGTAGATTAAAGGAGATATATCTTTCCTTAAGGCTTATTTTCTCTATGTCATCCTTTTTTGAGTTGAGTGCATATACCACAAAATATATGCCATAAAAGCGGTATGTCTGATGGATGCTTGAACCAGCTACATCTTCAATGGTTTTCCCTTACTTTTTCGCCATTGATTATATATAAGCATATTAATATATAATCAATGCCCTTGGCAAATGCTAGGAGATAACGAAAGTCGTTCCATGGGCGCATATAATAACAACTGATAGCTGATTGATTTACAGTAGACTCGCGATTCTGTGAGCTAGTCACATTTTTCTGTTGTTTACATATTTCAGCTTTTCACATAAATCAGTAATCACATAATAGCGAAGCTACTGTATTATTTTTTTTTGCTATTAACGCTTTAGCACTAGGTTAGGATGATTTGTTTTGCATAAAAGTGTTATATAATTTGTGCATAGATTATCAATATTTCTTGCCAAAAATATTTAAAAATATATAGCTGAGTATTTTTATTTAATAATTATTATTTGGGTTATACCTGGCATATTTAATAGATAAATCACCATATGTTGTTATAATAAAATCATCAGCAATCGTTAATTACAGCATTATTTGCCACAAGAGGTCATTATAAAATTTGGTGTTCATGAATAGATTTTACCAGCAAATTATATTGCACCGTATTCAACATGCGTCCGGGAGAGTTCACTTTCAATCAACTCGCCAAATTGCGCTGCCCTTCATCGGTACAAGAACAAAAAGCTCTGTTGTTCTATTTGTTAATACCGGCATAAGCTTAAACGATTAAAGTAACTGAACAGTAAACGAAACTAATCGACATTGAAAACGACAATCCCGCTTATTGTTACCGTAAACCGCGGAGTGCATTTCGACAGTGGCCAATGTGCAATACATCGGAACAGGCCGGTATTAAATTTGACAATGGGATTTGGCCGACTCGCACCACGGTAACCCACCGGTCGAATTGATTGAAAACAACGGCCGTTTCGAACGTCAACGAGTGACCGCAGGCCGACGGATGAAGAGAGAGAGAGAGGTAGTGACATTAACGAGCGGGAGAGCAAGAGGTTTAACTAACTTTTTAACAGCTCTATATCTATCCCTGTTCTCGCATGAATATAACGTATGTGTTTTATTATATTCTGTGTATGTATGTGCAATGTTTTAAACATAAATTGTTCTTTGTTTCGCGAAATATATTGTTGTTTTATCCTATTATGTTATCGATGTGTATACGTTTTATTCTATATTTATTCGTGCTGACAACTTAATCACCTGTACATAATTTGTAAATTAGTGATAGTGTCGTTAGGTAGGCAAAGTATAATAAAGGCCTGGAACTAGCGCCTGAAAAAACTGAGGCGGTTATCCTGTCCACTAGACGAAGGATGTGCGCTTTGTTGTTGGCAAGGAGACGATTACACCAAAGGAGGCTATAAAATACTTGGGGGTATGGGCTGGACAAAAAGCTTACTTTTGCTAATAATAATAATAATAATAATAATAATAATAGTCTTTATTTCAACTAAGCTACAGAAGAAACGTACAAAATACCGTCATAACAAAGGCAGAAAGAGTTTGAATGAATTTAAATATAAGACAAGACAGTTAGAAAGTAAGAATTCATTAAGTGAGTAACAGTTTGTGCTTAATAAATATTTTTTAACTTGTATAGTAAAACATTTGAAATTATTTATAGACTTAATATTACTTGGTAGCTTATTGAACAGCTTACATCCCAAGTAGGTGATGTCTTTTGATAGAGAGTCGTCCTATGAGACGGGGTAATAAATTTAGGGAATTTCTGATATCATACGTTGATGGAAGATTTGTAGAAAATTTAGATTTATGTTTGAAAACAAAACATAGTAATTCGTAGATGTAGCAATCATAAAAAGTTAGTAGCATATTTTCTTTGAAGGTTAGTTTACAAGATTCTCTATACTCTAAATCATAAATTATTCTAAGTACTCGTTTTTCTAAGATCATTATGCGATCAACATTTCCATTCATTCATTTATTCCATATATCATTTTAGAGTAGAAGTTAGAAAAATAAAGTGTTTTTAGCGTTAGCAAATTGCAAGATTTCTTTAAATTGTAAATAGCATAACAAATTTTCTATAGTTCCTTAGAAAGGTAATCCACATGATAGTTCCATTTTAAGTTTTCATCGATAAAAACACCGAGCAATTTTGTTGATTTAATAAAATTGATTCTGTTCATGTTCAAAAGAAAATCATTAATATTATATCTCAAACAATTACGAAAGAGTAGGCATTGGGTTATCCGAGTAAATAGTTAAATTGTTATAAGAAAGCCATTGCCACAATTTCGAGTATACAACATTTACATTTTCAATTAAGTTATGAAAACTAGTGCTTCTAAATAGAGGAGTGATGTCATCAACATAAAGAATTATATTGTCAGAATTAGTTATGTAACGTGATAAGTCATTTACATAAATTAAAAACAAAGTAGGGCCATGGATTGATCCCTGTGGCACACCTCTTCTGACATCAGATATTTTAGAATGATAATTATCTACAATAACTCTTTGTTTTCTGTTAGGCAAATAGCTTTCAAACCATGATAGTGCAATTCCTCGTATCCCATAACACTCAAGCTTATGTAGTAATATTTTGCTTATGTAGCAATATTTTGTGATCGAAGGCTTTAGACAAGTCGATAAACATAGCTAACGTAAAGTAGCCGCCATCAATATCACGAGAAATTTGGTTAATAAATTGAAATAAAGCAGTATTTATAGAATGTTTAGGCAAAAAAAAACATGTTGACAAGTCGAAAATAAATTATGCTTATTGAAAAAGCTTATTAGTTTTTGATTCATAATCGATTCATAGATTTTAGAAAAGGTCGGAAGTACACTAATGGGACGAAAGTTGTCCAAATTATTTACATCTCCTTTTTTATATATGGGAATGACATGGGTAAGTTTCAGAGAAATGGGGAAAATTCTCCTGTTAAATGAAAAGTTTATTAAATAAGACAAAGGTGATAGAATATGTTTTGAAAACTGTTTAACCAAAGAGCTAGAAATATAGTCATGAGTGTTGAATTTTTCAGACGGTTTATAACAGACTGTACATCGCTTTCAACAACTGGCGATATAAAAAAACAATTGTTTGGTTTGCCAATAATGGCAGACGATGCAAGTGTGAAATTGGGATCGCATGATATTACTGGTGATTGATTGAGAAATTTGTCATTAAAAGCATTACAAAGTTCGTAAGGATCTGTAAAACATCAGACATTTTTTTAGTTTTAGAATTACAGTTACTCTTGTTTCGTATAACTTCCCAAACAGCTTTACTTTTATTACTCGCTGTCAATATGTGTTTGTCGTTATTTTCTTTTTTAGCAAGAGTAATAATGTTTTTATAAAACTTTTCCTATTTTAAAAAATGAGGTTTAAAGATAGGACTTTTGGTACTGAGAGCCTTTAGGTAGAGTAGGTTATCTTTAAGTTCAGTAATTTCAGGTGTAATCCATTCATTATGAGTATTGATTCTTAAACATCGTACAAATGGAAAACAGATGTCCGTATAATAAATAATAATGTTCAAAAAGCAACTAAAGGCTATATTAGGACATTTGACTTCATACACTGATCCATACGAATATTGTTTATCGCTAATGTTAAGTTTTAGTGTCAATAATTGAGAAGAATGATCAAACAAACAGAAATCACAATTAACAGTACTAAACATTTCATTGCTAAGCACGTGAAACAGTCCCTAAGGCGGAAAAAACCACTAGGGCCTTATCTAGCATAATGCCCAATATTGCTGGGCTTAGAGCTTGCAAACGGAGAGTTCTGGCATCCGTCGTCCAGAGTCAGATGCTGTACGCTGTAACCGTTTGGGACGCTGCTGTCGCTAATCAGAGACTCTTGCAAAGGATACATGCAACCCAATGAAGGTGCTGCATTCGTGTGTGCAGCGCGTACACATCAATATCGGCGGAGGGAGCTTGTATCTTGCCGGGGGTTCCCCCCTATTGAGTTACTGGTTAAGGAGAGATTAGACATACATTGTGGTGTCCAAGCTAAGGAGGCAAGAGCGCGGCTGATGCGAGCATGGCAAGACCAATAGGACACGAGCGCCAAGACAAGATGAATCTATGAACTAATCCGTGAGTGACTGGCAGGACACCACGGAAGCCATACGAAGCATCATTCGTCGAAAGAAGCTAGATGAGAGACAAGCTAGACACATGTAATATGTAAGCTGCCCCTACAGAGTTGGGGTGGTTTTAGTGGGTGCCCGAGCTCTAGAGAATTTCGGAAACCTACACTACTAGGGAAGGGCAGAACCACCTAGTGCCTATAAAAGGTTTCCACACACTAAAAAAATGGCAAGTATAATAACATAATCATTTGGTAAAACAACGAAAGCCACAAAATAAAAATTCCTTAACGGCATATAAGACCTTCGTATTGCTGTGGTGGACACCCCGTTTTTCGCGAGTGTATTTTTAGTTGCATAGATTTTGTCTTGTTTACCCCGGTCTTCCATTTATCAATGTTCCGAGAGGGTTTTCGCAAATTTAGATTTATTTTATTTAATAATTAAGTAAATGAGTTTATTGTTTGATTTATTTAATTAAATGTTCAGTTTTTGAATTAATTCCATTCAATTATTTTTCTTTTGAATGTTGGCGTATTGTTTGTACGTCTGCGTTGTTTTTGTTAGAAAAACGACTGTAGAATTTTGTCAGGCAGTTCCTTGGTCGACTGTTAGCGTGAGTAGACGTATTTTTGTAAATCTTTGCTGCCATTTTGCTAATTCATTTGATATAGAGATTTGTTTTCTGTGAATTTTTCGTTCATCAAGGAATTTGCTTTACAATAATTGTTATTATATTGATGTGTGCACATTATGGATATAAGATCATTTATTATTTCTGTGCAGGAAGATATGTTTTCAGTTTAATTTTTCTCATTATATTTTAAAGTGTTAATTTTTCCGTTTTTCTATTTTGCTGTTTCGTTTTTAATTATCAATCACCTCGGTTGGGTGAATAGAAGCATTGTTCTTGCATTTAGTTTTTATTTTTGTATAATTTCGTGTGGTTGTCCACGCATTTATTTTATTTTGTTGAAACCACGTGGATTGTGTTGGTAGAATTAGGATTATCTTCCTGAACAAACTAATCTTTTGCTTTGTATAGGAAATAGCATTGTCCTATTGTAATTTAGATTCAAGTGCAGTTTTTAAATTTAGGCCAGAACCCTCAGCTTACGGTTTTTTTTGCACAAATTGTAATTAACCCTTTTTGTATAATAAATTTTGGTAGTTAATTATCTTCGTTGGGTTAAAAAAAAATCTGTTCTTTTATTTTTAATTTAACCTTTTCAATTTTTTTCGGGTTTTCAAAGAAAGTCAGATTTCTTTCACTCACAATTTACTTTTCGTGATTAGATTCAAGTTTTAATTCGCGAGGGTAACTCTGAGGTTATTTATTCTTTTGCGTTCAATTTTAAATTTTTATCCGTTGAGCTAACTAATTTAATTTTCTTTTTCCTTGTTAATTTCATTTTGCAAGTTCATTTGTTACCATCAGTACACAGCACTATGTATACACTTGAGTGATAACTACCAGGCATTCATTTTAAAATTAGCCTCCCGGAATAACTTTTAAAATAGTTTGAACTGAATTTAACAAGAAAACAAGTCAACTTTGATTTGTGGAGGGACAAACTTTACATGTATCTGAAACCCCGTAGTTTCAACCTCTAATAGGGGGCGAAAATCATATCGAAATTCAATTATGTAACAGTATCCCGTAAGACAAAACATTCACTGTAAGTAATATGGATATTCGTTGGAAAATTTGAATATAAAGTAACTAGTACCAGCAAAGCAAACATTAACTCTAAATAATACAAAACATTTGGAGTGAATAATGTTTTTCATTTACTAGGAGAACTAAAATTATTCCTGCTTAGCCAAAACAATGACCTATCAATAATTTGTCAGCGCTTTTATACTACATAAAACACTCAGAATGATCAAGGAAGGAAAGATTAGTCATAGGCAATCTCCTGACGATGATCAAACCTGGAACATGTCAAGAAAATCAGTTTTGTAAAAGAATTCACCACAAAGCGAGAGGCATCACAGCATCATCCCGAAATTGAATAAAAATGCCATCAAATGATTTACTGATGGCTCCAAAGCGTCAAAAAAAAACCGGAATATTGGGCCTAGAACCAAGTACTTTGAATACTTGAGGAATACGCGAGCATTTTCCAAGCAAAAATACACGCTATTGAAAGATACTCACAGTTTACTATTGACAGGAATTACCAAAAGCAGGAAATTCATTATGTTTAACTTTCAAGTAGCAACCAAGACGCTGAGCTCACGCAAAATTAGTTCCAAGATGGTCTGGGTTGCCTAGGGAAAATTAAACGAGCTAGGCAAAAGGAGTAAAGTAACCTTCCTGTGAGTTTCGGGCCACTCAAGAGTGGAAGGAAACTCAATAACGCATAATCTTGCGAAAAAAGGGACTGGAATACCATTTGTAGGGCTCAAACCCTTTTGTGAAATAAGTAGCAGTACAATGCTGAAGAAATTAGAAAAGGAAATAGAGCAGAGATCCAATTATTGGGAAAATCTCCAGGAAATCAGGCAAGCTAAAACTCTTCTGGGAACCTGTAACCAGAAGAGGTTTACAGAATGTATCAACCTGAGTACGAACAATATTCGCATATTAAGAGGAATACTTTGAGACCATTGTAAACTGCAAAGATATCGGTGTAAGTTTGGATTAGCAAAGGAATCTAAATGTAGATTTTGTGGTGAATAGAGTGAAACACTCATCTATTGCCCCTTAAATTGCGTAGCACGATGTAACTTAAGGGCGTTGCATCTGGGAGCATGCGAAATTGAAAAGGCAGACTTACCTAACCTGGAGTCTTCTCATGTCCTGCATTTCCTGAAAGGAATATTATTGGAAGTGTAGCTGCAAAACAGTAAGAATAGGAGACACAATAGATTTCTTATGTCGCAGAGTAATATCAACCTCCATTCAGGATTAATTTTAATATTTTCTCACATTCTTTTTAACTGTCACACACAGGACTTATACAAAAAAAAATATAATAAAGTGGAAATCTTTCATTATGGTTTAAAAAAAGGTTCGATGCCGTTTCCTAAATTTTCAGACGCACTGTTTATGCACAAACGCGATACTGTGTTCCTTTTACATCATAGATTCATTTGAAAACGTTCTGCATTTGTTTCGCGTCTGTCCGCATCAATGACGCATAAATCGATCGGCAAATTTGGTTATTGCGTCGCAATAAACAGACATATTCGCCCGTTAACGATGACTTCTTGTTGTTGCAATTGACGTTGATTGACTGCAGCCATAGATCGTCCGGCGCAACCGATGCGCGCGGACCAATTGGATCGAGCATAGCTGTTATAATAAATTATTTTTAATGAGCCGACAATGCAATTTGTAACGGACAATCTCCAGGTTCCTTTGAATCGCAGGAATTTTTTCTATTTTCCAAAAAAAAAAAGAATGCAGCTACTGTTAAAACAAAAGTGTTCGTTTTTGTTCACAATAAGATGTTTGCAAATACGTCTAAACTGAAAACTATAATTATGACACCATACAGATATTAACCATCGATTTATTTGAAATCTGCATTTATTTCATGAAATGCAAAGGGGAATAAAACTTTTAAAAAACAAATTTGATACAGTAGTGTATGTTGGAGATGATATATAATATTTTTGCGACAGGCCAAAACAAACCGTATCAATTTACCGTATGAGGACCATTGAAACTTAAAATAGTGCTAGAATCTTCTAAAATGGAAACCCTAAGCCTAAAAGAAAGTGGAGGCGAACAGCTCATCAATGCTCAACGCTATGAGATCAAAACCCCCCCGTAACATATCCCAAGTATCTAACAACAAATCAGTTTTTTTTTTTAATTTCCTAACGCCTAATACAGTTAAAGTATCAGTTATAATTTGCACGTCCCAAATAAAATCCACTCCGCCAATGTAAATACTGCCTGATGTATTGCAACTAATTCTGCTTCAAGATTACTGCAATGACCTCCCAATTTAAACTTTGGATTATATATTTAAATATATATTTAATTTCGCAGAATGAATTCGCCCGCTATGTCTACTCGTCTTTATAAATAATGCGGTTTTAATTTAATATGAGGGTTAATTAAATCCTCAAACCCTATTTTATTAGCGTTCCTACGAAATTTAAGTTCCGTCAAACGTCAATCTACTCTTAATATACCCGAAATAACGCACGCTGCGTCTTCCGAAATAGATGAATACGCGTTCGCGGCCCTAACTGCTATAATTTTCGCGCCACAAACAATTTTTTGTTTCATATCCGCCCATCTCACATGCCGCGTTACCGTTTAAACCCCACCGAGATATTTGACAAATCCTTTGTAATAAATTTTACCCCCTCCCTCTCCTCCCTAATTTAAATGTGGGCTTTCGTTACCTCGGTTTGTTAAGAAAAGGAGCGTACATAAAGCTAATTAAGATGTTGACCGCTACTCCAGTTTTGGGGCAAGCTGAGCGTTCTACGAAGGATACAAGAGTGCGCCTGGTGCTTGTAATTGGGTGCTCTACACCTGTAAATATATGCCAGTTGATTGCTGCAAGTAAAATGAATTACACTGCGATAGAGAGGGAGAGGATTTGGCTATCGTTTGGGCTATTCTTTATTACAGCGTTTTCTTGATAACACTTCACTATCTTTTCCTGAATTCTTGAAAAGCTGTAGAATAAAATCAATATGTAAAGATTGTTCACACTATTTGGTTTATAAATTCCACAACAATAAACACTTTTCTGGGCATTAAACATGTAAATATGGTTATTACAATAATGTTTAGTGATAACAATAAAGAATTGTGATGTCGAAATCACAGCTTACTAGGTAAAAATTATTTAGCCATTTGATTTTGATCAGATAGTTACACAGATAGTTACAAAACATTCATTTCTGTCCAGGTGAAGCTTTGATGCAACACCCTGACTTATTGCATCAGAGCAGTTTTTAACAAATTGCTTATAACTTGGTACTTCGTCGAAAACTCTGTGTATTGTGACGAACGCCAAATTTTAAACTGGCGGTTTCGATAGGCGCCCCTAGATGGCGCTAGCATAGCGTAAGAAAGGCCTACGTACGACGTTCCAAAAAGGAACGACAGAGGGCAGTACCGGGTCGAAGATTATTCTCCTGAATCTAGAAGGACGCCCTAGATGTGACTGGAGAAATCTCGTAATATCGCGCCAAATATAAATAACGTGTGGGGATTGGCCGGTTAGTCAGTCAGTGGATACGAGTTGAATTGTGCAGATAAGCAAATAGTGGGTGGAAATAAATACGAGCGAATTAGTACGTGTGATGTAAATATCCGTGGAAATAAATCGTTTACATAAATTAAGACATTAGTAATAGTGATTACAGGTTGTTTGGTTTTTTAGTAGTAAGTAGTGGAGTGATTTAATTTTAGTGTTTATTGGATCTTAATTAATAGATTTTAAGTAGTCCGTGAGTGCGTTAATAAATCAAGTTAATTTAAATATATCGCCTGTGTATTTTTCTAAACCCCGACAACGTTTTAAGAATAGAAAAAACGTTACAGTATTATAGTAAACATTTTATGTAACTTGCAAAAAAAAAATTATGTATCCCGTAAATAAACAGCAAAACACCATAAACATTGAACAAATTGTTGAATGAATGTTTATTCCGGGTTTATACCTAGTACAGTAAAAAGTAAAATTAATTTCAAACCTTAAATGTAGTTTCTTTCATATACCAAACATGAGAACATTTTTACGTTTATTATACTGGATATAAACCAATATTAAACGTTTATTCAACTATTTTGCCCATTTTAGACTACGCAAAGATTATGATGTTTGCTTTAACTTAACGCTTTTAATAATTGGAATTTCAAAAACCTGATGTATAAACTTGAAATTCGCTGTATACAAGCCACATAAACTTTTTCTAACGCGTAATTTGAAGAGCAAATCTTATTGCCCGAATGACAGATTCAAGAGCAGGATTTAGATCCTTACATCTAAGAGATAGCGTTGTTTAGCGCAACCGATGAAGGTAAAACGCCGACAAACATCAGCCAAATCAGAGCTGAGTACCTAATGTAGAATAGGCTATTAATTTTTATTTTTCTCAAAATTAATTGCCCTTCTAAATGGAATCTCAAAAACGTGACGAGTAAACTTGAACGTAGTTCTATACAAGCCACACTAAATTTCTTTCTATTCTCCGGAAAAATCTAATTGCTTGAGTGGCAGATTCGAGAATAGGCTGTGGATCCAAACATATGAGAGATAGCGTCGCTCTGCGCCGAATAAAAACCAAGCAAGTTAGTTGTAAAAGAGACTGTTAATATTTTTCGAAATTCTCCGAACGAGTAATACATTATATAAAGTTTGACACAATGACGTACGCCATTTAACGGATGCGTTTCGGTAAAAAAAAAAATCTACGGTAAAAGATCTTAAGGCGCTCGGATTTGCGGGTTCGTAAAATTCGAACGGGTGGACAGAGTCGGTCGCACCGGAGCAGGGGTATCGAGAATTCGCGAAAGACTTTCCGAGAAACTAGAATATTCGCCGAATTTTCGACCGAAACAGACTTCGCCTAACACAAACCACTGCGATCTCCCGTCTGAAGTTGAAGCCGAACGGCGAATGGCGTACCTTCGCTAACTTAGTTTTGTTCGACTCCGTTCCTTTGGCAGGGGCTGAACCCTCGGGAAGTCGCTGGCGCCTCACAACCGCCATTTTGGCGTGCTCCTAGCTCCTATTCTACTATCGAGAAATAGAAGCTATATAATAGAGCTAAATAGAAATATGCATGCTTTGCCTGGTCGTTTTGCCGCTGAAACGGTACAGAAACACTTACATTTTTAAAAAAAAAATAGTATTCCTTGTCCAAACAAAAATAAATTCATTTTTGTTGTTTTCGGTAAAAGTGACAAAGGATTTAAAATTTAAATAAACGCAAATAGTGAACTTGTGAAAGAAAATACTAAGAATAATATTACAGGCTTTCTTAGAGACAAAAAAAACTGTAACTTTCTGCAAGTAGTTGAGTCAAATTACCTAACGTAACAGTAATAGTAATTCTAAACTGACAGGCGATAACTCACAATCTGACGCTAAATTGTTAGTTAGCACCGTGATATTAGTTCCGGCAATCGCGCTAAACGTTCTCTTAGTGACCGGATGTTTCAGGATGTCACCGACAGTCACGTCCAACCCCTCCAAATGTACATTTACATAGATAGCAAATATCAAATATCGATGCAATACCACATCACACATATACTGTTGCATGGCTTGTGTGTCTGTATGTGTACCAGTGCACTGATTGGTAATGCAATTGACTTGATTCCAAGTTGTAATTCGCTAGCCGTCTGCTGGATTCGCACTTGTATGTGGGTTTGATTTTTGATCGGATGGTTACACAACGAATTTCATTTCTGTCCAGGTAAAATTTTGTAACGTAACGCCTACTGTTATTACAGCAGAGTTGTTCAGATTAAATCAGTTTTTCGTTACAAATCGCATGGAAATTCGCAAGAAATTGGTTTATATAGGGCGTGTACATGATGCAAATTCAGTGAATTGCCGGTGTTTAGTTATATAAATATTTTGGTGATTTGGAAGGCTCGCATTATTTTGACGCACTTGTCAATTTCCCCCGTTTAAGTTTTAATTTTTTAGTTTGTTAATTAAATTTTCATCAATAACTAGAATTTCAAAAACCTGATGTATAAACCTGAATTTCGCTGTATACAGCTACATAAACTTCTTCTAACGCGTAATTTGAGGTGCAAATCTGATTGCTTGCAGATTCAAGAGCAGGGTGTGGATCCGAATATCTAAGAGATAGCGTTGTTTTGTGCAACAAATAAAGGTAAAACACCGACAAACATCAGCCAAATCAGAGTCGAGTACCCAGTGTAAAATAGGTTATTAATCTTTATTTATCTCAATTTCAAAAACGTCACGAGAAAACTTGAACGTAGTTCTGTACAAGCCACACTATACTTCTTTCTCTTCTCCGGAGAAACCTAATTGCTTGAGTGGTAGATTCAAGAACAAGCTGTGTATCCGAACATCTGAGAGACAGCGTCGCAAAAAGTCAAGGTTGAAGCCAGACCTGTGTATTCAATGTAAAAGAAGTTGTTGATGTCTTCTTTTTTTTTCGAAATTAATTGCCCTTCTAATTGTAAGTGGAATTTCAAAAACGTGACGGGGAAACTTGAACATCGTTGTATAGAAGCCACATTAAACTTCTTCCTCTTCTCCGAACGAGGAATACATTATATAAAATTTCAGACAATGGCGTACGTCATTTAGCGGGTGCGTTGCGGTAAAAAAAATCTGCGGTAAACAATCTTAAGGCACTCGGATTTGCGGGTTCGTACAATTCAAACGGGTGGGCAGAGAGCGTTAGAAATTAGGAATGCGAACAGCGAGATGGCGTAATTCTTTGCTACTCACTTTTGTTCGAATCCGTTGTTCCTTTCACAGGGCTTAACCCTCGGGAAGTTGCTGGCACCTCACATGCCATTTAGCATGCGGCCTCCTATGCTATTATCGATGTGCGCCCTCTGCAGGTATCAAGCAGACGTAACTTACGAAGTTGCCCAGAGAAGCATGTCGCTTCACGCTTATGAATAGTTAAATATTTCAAATTCGACTACTGTTTTATCGGCCTGTAATATTGTTCCACCCAACAAAACATATATTTTGGTGTGCAAAATTGCAAATTTCTGGCTCATTTTACAATAAGATGATCAGTTAAGGTACGTACTGCTGTGGACGGACACCCAATTTTCGCGAGAGTTTTTTTTTTAATTTGCATAGATTTTGTCATGTTTACTCCGTTCAGCCTTTGTCAATGTTTCGAGGGAATTTTCATAGATGTAGATTTTTTATATAAGATTAAGTTAATGAGTTAATTGTTTAATTTATTTATTTCAGTGCTCAGTTTTTTTAAATTAATTTCATTTATTTAGATGTCTTTTATTTGCTCATGTATGTTAGCGCCTTTTCTTCTAAATGTTGGCGCGATGGTTGTGCAGCTGCGTTGTACGTAATCGAGAGTAGGATTTTTGTTACAAAAACGACTGTTGAATTGTATGAAGCAATTCCTTGGTCGACTGTCAGCGTGAGTACATGTATTTTTAAATTGTTTGCTGCCATTTTGTTAATACTTTTGATATCTTAATTTGATTCGTATAATTTGAATATATTTCGTCCATCAAGGAATTCGCTTAATAATAATTGTTATTATATTGATGTGTGCACATTATAGATATAAGTTCATTTATTATTTTTGTTCGGGAAGATATTTAGTTTAAAGAATTAATTTCTCCGTTTTTCTAATTTACTGTTTCGATTTTAATTATTAATCACTTCGGGTTGGCTGAATAGAAGCATTGTGCTCGCTTTTAGTTTACAATTTTGTAAATTTTTAGTGTTCCACGAATTTATTTTATTGTGTTGAAACCACGTGGATTGATTTGAAAGATATTGGATTATCTTCCTGGACAACTAAATCTTTTGTTTGATATAGGAAATAGCATTGTCCTATTGTAATTTAGAATCACGTGCAGTTTTTGATTTAGGCCAGAACCCTCTGTTCATGGTTTTTTTCTGCAATATTGTAATTAACTTGTTTTTTTTCTCTGTTTTTTTTTATAATAAATTTTTGATTGTGAATTAACGTTGTTGAGTTAAGATTATGTTCTTTTATTTTTAATTAAACCTTTTCAATTTTTTTGGGGTAATTAAGAAAGTCAGATTTCATTCACCCACATTTTACTTGTCGTGGTTAGATTCAAATTTTAATTTGCGAGGGTAACTCTGAGATTAATTGTTCTTTTGCGCCTTTTAAATTTTTTATCCGTTGAGCTAGCTAATTTAATGTTTCATTCTTAATATTCATTTTGCATTTTCAATTCAGTCAGTACACAGCAGTACGTAATTGCATATATATTAAATACGAATTTAGACTTCTATTTGGAATACCTAAAGTACGACAGACATGAGAATGACATGTTTGCTTACAGAGAGGTTCTGTGAATCTTTACAGCAATATTGAAGCCTACAATTACTGATAAAAGTATAGAAATTGTAGCTTATACATGGACCTATTAATAGGATTAGAGATAAGCAAATAAATTTCCCTGCTACTGTCTACGTTGCAATTGACGTTATGAAATCTTTGAGCATATCAAACAGTTAGCGAAATGAAAATCGAAGAGATTTAATGCAAAAAACGGATATTATTTTGTGCATATGAAGGTAACTTATTTGCTTAGTGATTAATATCTATCTGGAAGATAAAATCTGATTGTTTGAGTGGTAGATTCAAGAATAGGCTGTGAATGCGAATATCTTTATAATCCTACAATAGATCAAATAGCTTTCTCGATTTGTAATCCATTGATATGCTAGTTAACTTGGATACCCGCGGTGTTATCACCTTCTAAAACGACCACTGAGCCACTTCATAATATAATGTGCAATTGGATCATCAATGCACAATCCAACAATTAAGCAAGTGGAATAGGAGCAACGTAAGAAAAGAATCCTACAAATCGTAACAGATGATTACTATGTGCCTTTTGCAAAAAAAAATAATATACTATTGGTAAAATATAATTTTGAAAAATAAGCTGTTTAAATGTAGAATAGGTAATATTTTTCAGATGATAAGGAAGTAAATTTATTAAAAATATATAATTAATTGTGAGTGATTACCTAGTTGTTCTAAGGTTCACTTTTGTGGCTGCCACGTACAACAAGCGAAAGGGATGAATGCCAATTCAGATGGCTGCATCTATTCTCAATACAATTATTGTACGCTATAACGCAAAAATACGATATACAACTATGTAACGGAACGGGTTTTCTTACTTCTTTGGGGGATGGTCAGCCCAAAATCAATCGAGCATGACTTAGCCTCGTTTTACAGGCCTCCTGCCTTTTGACCGGCGAGCCACTGCTGGGAAACAAACTTTTTGTTCGGTAGCGAATGGTTTTAGTAATTTTACCAAAAGATGTTTCCCAACTGTGTTCTCACCGTCAGTCGAAGCAGGCCGTTAGTTAGCCTAATGATTGTCGACTTACCCTTCTCGTCGGCTTTCTCTTACAAAAATGTCTTCCTCATCGGGTCTTTACTAAGGTTCAACTGAACTTCTTTAAAATGGCGAAATAATAGAATGACTTATATTTATAACTATATATTGAAAATTTGAGACATTGAGATTGACTAAACAAGCTACACAATTAAATGAAATAACAAGTGAACAAAAAACAAAAATCACAATTATTTATGAATTTTTTTTAACATACTATATTGTTGTTTAACATAAGCAGAAGTATTTTTTTCACTACAATAATAATTTATTGAGGGAGAGAGAGAGAGCGAACGAGTTACTGTTTTCACGTAATTGCTTTGGTTAGTTTTAAGCAGAAATTTTGAACATCTTACCAGCCGAGTGGGAAAAATAATTCTTCTCGTAATCCAAATTTTAAGTCACAAAACTTTACACAACACCCACAAAAAAATTAAGCCAAGAAAAGGGAGTAATTTTCATGAATTTTATCACAAAACAAAACACCTCTCGAGAAAAGCTTGTGCTTCCTGTTCTCGAATTTTAAGCGTATTTTGATTGCAAAAACTAAGATGAGAAGTTTTAATTTTAAAATTTGGAAACGCCCGATACGAAATTAGAGATGCGTGCTTTTACTTTAGCTGTAACGAAGACCACGGAATTAATTAAATTAAAACAGTGATGTAAAGGGTTTTTATAAACTTTGATTCTGACGTCATTTCGCACCGATAACTAGTTTCGCTTCTCTTTACAGGAGGGCGCAAGTATGACCGAAGGCGTTATTTTTCTGACTTTCAGACGTCCCACTTGAGAGGAACGTGGGATTGCTGAACGCAAATGATAACTACAATAAACAAAGAGGCAGATAACATACAAATATACCATATTATTTTAATTACGCGAGTCTTTAAACGAAATAGACTATTATTTCTACTTAAGAAGACGCTACCCAGCAATGCCACGGTACCTATCACTAACGTATTAATAAAATGAATTTAAATTCTCGCATTATACAGGATGGAATTTCGAATTCTTACATCTATATGAATTTAATAAACAAATTTAGAATATTGAAAACATAGACAAAATCTTAATGAAGTGGTTTTAATGCTATGTACATTAAAATAGTTGAAAGATGAAAAACAATTCGAAATAAATGCTTTCTCGAAGTTTTCGAAGAATTTATACAAGATTTTGTTGAGGGCCAGAAAGGATAGTTTAAGAGCTTTACTTACTTCCTCTAAGTATTTTTTTATGGTAGCCTGTACAAATAATCATGTAATAAACCATTTATTCACGTCATCTTACTTTGGCCAATTCTAGAACCGATCACAAAAAGTCGTTTGCGTCTACAGTAGAAGAGACTAAGTCCTCAAAAGCTGCAACACAGGAAATAACGTTTCAATTTCAATGCCCGGGTGGCAAGTACAAGATCGAACTCGGCCTCAATAAAATAACGTTTTCCGGCTACGTATTTACAAATCCGGACTGGCTTAAACTTTCAAACTCATTCCATCTCGGGCTCTTCTCCATTCTTTTCTCCCGGACCTATTTCCGAAGGAACACAGCCGCTTCCCTAACCCCATTCCGCGTTCCCGATTTCTGTCGAAAACGATCGCCTGTATTAACTCCGGATTGAGCAGTTCTCCCGGAAACGGCACTAGTGGAAGAAAAAAGGGAATGCGAAAGAAGGTCTCCCGCGATTGCACGTCATCGTCGACGTCGGGTAGGAAAAAGGAGATTTCGCGTCGGCTGTCGACGCGAATCGAACGCATCCAGGCGAACGGACGAAGCTGAGTTTTAATAAAGATCCGAACAGGTGCGCGAGGTCCCTCCAAGTGGATGTCGACAGTTGTTCGTGTGTTTCTGCTCTGAAATCACTAATATCGCTAATTGGATAGCGAGTGTCGAAGATTGTACAGGCAACTCGACAAGTTGGATGTTGAGCGAAGGGCTTCCTAATTCCAGTGGAAATATAATTGGCTTTAATTGAGATATGTCGATGCGAAGTGATACCCTAATATGCAATTAAGCTTTTCGAAGTCTATTGTTGGAGTCTAGCAGGTGCTTAACTGTTAACAAGAATGAAGTTAGGTACCTAAATAAATAATAAGAAACATTGAGAAGGTAAAAAATAGAAAAGCTGGTCCATTTTCTCACAAAATTCTTTAATGAAAGCTATCGGACATCCTCAAAGCAGCTGAAGAAATGTATAATGACGAGAATTGTAACAATAAAAGTGAAATCAACATTTAAAATAATTAATAAATTATCTTCACTTTTCTTTATTCATTAAATAAAATCAAGTCACGTTGAAATTAAAAATTTTTAAAAAAAATATGCTTACAATTACTGAATTCAAAAATGACGAAATTGGATTGTATTATAATTAAAATATTTGTGTAAAACTTATAACACACAAACATTAAAGCACAAACAAACTTTAAAACTGAATAAATTATTATTGATGAAATAATCAGACCATTATTACGTAGAGACACAGCGGTTAACATGTTTCTAGAAATCTGAGGAACAAAAATATAAAACTAGAAATTCAGAAAAGGTATTAGTTGCGTTAAGCCCCATCTATTTTTGAGGGAGAAATACAGCTGAGTAGGGTAAGGAAAAGCAAAACATGAATGACAACTTCAAGAAAGGAAATTTGAACACTATTGAAACCTGTCATCTGCAAGCACGATTTGAAAAGTTGTCGTGATCAGAGTATAAAGATTAAGGACAATGAGGAGACATCGCGGTCTGAATTTCTAAAGTTAACACTTCACTTCAAACAACAGTTTCTCAATGTGGCAGTTTATTATTGTTTACATGAGCTCGATAAATTAGTTTAATCATCCGTTTAATCTCAATAATTTGCTTGTTTTATTTATTTGTTTTAAATTACCCCTACAATAGTTTTAAAAACAATTAATTTGATGAATATTTGTTCGTAACCGTTAATTATATATGGTTTTTCTTCTTTTTCCGTGAGGGTAGCGGCTAATTTCTAATGATGACTTAAATTTTTAAAAAGTTAAACAACTCATTTTTAACGTTTCGACAATCTTTATTTTTCGTTGTCTTCTTCAGAATAATGTATATTTTATAATTTAACTTTTTTATTTAAAAATATATATATTTAGGAGCATTCACAAACATTAAAAAAAAAAAACTTATTTAATACTTACATTTTTTTTTTAACAATTACTGGAAACGTCGTCATTTTTACAATACTGTTAACAAAACTATTTTAAATCAACTGTCAAAAACAATTAATGAAACTTGATAAGGTGCATTGTGTAGAAGACAGTGGCGGCTGGTACTAAAGGGCACAAGGGCATGTGCCCACCCAACTACCAAGATAAACACAGAAGAAATTCGCATGTAATTACTGCATTATTTAATTTTATTATTTTTACGTATTTTTATAACGATGGTATCAAAGTTTCCTTCCGCACCATAAACACTAGCGCATGTGCGAACGCTCAAAACTATGTTCTGGGGCACTATTTCTGATGTACCTATTTCGCGTATGAATCGGACGGCTCCGTTTATCTTCGCCATATACCCTTATACGGTCGCTTGGGGGCACGCAAAGCCGCGACATTTGGTGGAGGCGCCGGGCATTTCCACTTTCAGTTTTATCGTCAAACTTCACCATTTGTGAGAAATTTGCGAATAGGATTTATTTCAGCGTTCAAGCTGGTATCATCGGTTGTTACCTGAGAAATATCGGACTTCATGATGTTTCCCAAGCGTCGCCTCTCCCCTCCTTCCGAAGGTCCAATGTTTCCCAGGTAACCAATGATGTTCACAGTACGTAAAATACTGTTATTTCAATGAAAGAGAAGTACCCAGGTAACCAATGATGTTCACAGTACGTAAAATACTGTTATTTCAATGAAAGAAAATGTTATTGCGGCCAACAACCATCTGTCGAGTGCGCCAGGAACGTCATCTCCAGCTACCTTAGCTCTGAAGAAGGCGAAAAACACGTGCCCATCCAGAAGCTTTGTCTAAATGGGATGAAGATGGGTAACTATGCTGTGGATTGCACCCGGGTTTTCGAAATTAAAGTTATATTTTTGTCAAGCCCGGATTGTTTGTCAGAGCAAGGATAGAGTTTCCGCTATTCTAATATTTGTTTATTTTGAAAAGATTTTATAATTGATTTTAATTGTTAGTATTATTTTATTTGTTCAGTTGTGTAAAGTTAATTTCATTTATTTGTACATTTGCGTACACCAGTATTGTATATAGTTTATATGCTAGCATTTTCTTGGCGATGCGTTGCGGCTTCATCGCACGCAGATGTAAATTTCACATATATGACTGTGTTACCTTGAGGCCCTCTCAGTTACCAGATTGACGAGCGAGTACTGTTTTGTTTTAGTTTCTTGGTACCGTATTTGGTATTCATTTTTATTTTAAGATGTAGTCGTTGTTTTGAAATTTTAAAATCGTCCATCTAGGCAACTCAGTTTATTAATAGGTGCTATATCGTTGTGCACAATTTTTATGTAAGGCTCTTTAATAAGTTCTTTTAGAAGTGATCGCGTTTAGAGTTTAAATTTCCCGTTTTTTTGTTAGTTTTCAATGTATTGTATTTTATCACCTCGGGTAGGTGAAGAGAAGCTGTGAGCTTATTTAAATTTCATTTTGATTTTTTTTGTTCATGCACGTGTAAGTTAATTTAATTGTAGTTTGTTTTGAATTGTTGAGACCGTGGGATTTTTGTGGTATAGAAATTCCTTCTAGAACGAATCTACCATTTTGTTTGCTAAAGGATTTGCATTGTCCTTTTAATGTAAATTCACGAAGGGTTATTTTAATCCAAGACATTCAGTCTAAAGGTTTTTCCCCTGTNATCATTTTAAAAATGAAATAAAATAGTAGAGTGTGTCTTACAATGACCTTTTAGGAAAATAAGAAAAAAAAGTGCCATTAATTTGTTTTATAACTCATTCATTTATTCAAAATTCATACTCCACACCTCTCAATCCATCTGCTCTCATGAAACTATCCCCAAAACAATTCGACGAACCCTTCACAAAACCTCACGTTTCCCGAAATAACGTACGAAAACCGACAAATTGAATCAAAAATTTCGCCACCGTCACCGATCGCATTAAAATTACTTCATAGCGTCGCCCGGAATAATTTCCCCTTACTCTCACTGAAAAACGTGCGCGGGCCGCAGGTGTCCAGCACAGTTTATCCCCGATAAAAACGACCGGAACGCTGAGCGCGGTTAAAGGTTCGCGACACTTTCGCAAACAAATTTATAAAATACAAAGCGTGCCGTGCTCGGCTTCGAGAAACTTTCCGGGCGAATTACGAGTTCGCATTCTAGAGTTACCGCTGTTGCTGTTTTTGTACGGCGCCGACGATCTAACCCAGTTCCGTTCTAAATAAGCGACCACCGACTTGAAGTTTGCTCAAAGGAACCACGCGAGGGAATAGTGGAAATGGCTTAATTCGACGACAATCCGGCGGTTAGATGGCAAAGGCGAGATGGAGATGTTTTGTAGGTTGGCGTCGAAGTTTCATGGAGACGGCCAATTTTCCACATCAGTTAAATCTGTATAGTATCATTATTACACGCAAAGCGGACCAGGATAAGTTTTTTCGAGAGATCTTGAATTATTACATCCAATGGGTATTATTTTGCCTTCTAAAGCAAGGTTTAGAAAGTGGTTAAGAACCGGTGTTTTCGCGCAATGTTCAGTTTGCATAAACGTAAACTAACAGATGAGAAAATCTGAAAGACATTGATGAGACCAGGTAGAATAACTGAAAAAAAATACGAGATTGAAACGATGTATGTATGCACGTGGGAGGATGTTCTTACACACGACCTAAGAGACCATTGTGGCCTTCATCCTATTCTTTCAGAAGATGGGATATCACACACCAAGTTAGTTAATCTCTCTCTTTTGATTTGACATGCTTCCCAGGTAATGCCTTGATTGCACAGTGCTACCGCAATTTGGAGGAGATGGATGGTGTTCCCGACAAATCTACATTTCAGATCCTTTGCAATCCAAGCTTACTAGATGCCCTTGCATTTACAAAGTAATTCCTTTAATACGCAAATCCTGGAGATTCTCCCAATAATTAGATTTTCTCTGCTCCAACTCTTTTCAGTTTCTTCATATTGTCGCGCTTATCCGCAAAAGGTTCAGGCCCTACGAACGTAGTCCAGCGTCTTTTTGCAAACTATCCGCTTTTTCGTTTCCTCCGCTCCTGTGTGACTCGGAACCCACAGGAGGTTACTTTATTTCTTTTGCCTAGCTCATTAGTTTTCCTAGGCATTCCCAGACCATCTTGGCTGATTCATATGAGTGCTTATTGCTGCTTGCGATAGTTTCTATCTTCTTGAAGTGGACGCATCTTTTAGTAGCGTTATTTCCGCCTGGCATATACTTGGGTATTTTTTCCAACCTTCAAAGTTATTTCGTTCTAGACCCATATATTGCCTATTCCAGTTCCCCTCTGCCGTTTTGGGCCATCAGTGCCACCATTTGATGGCATTTTCTATTCAATTCGAGATTGTGTTGTATAATCCCACGTGCTCTTGTTACTAAGCTCTGTGGTAAATTCCTTCACGAAGCTGAATTCTTTTGACGTGTCATCCCGGGGCGATGTCCAAGTTTTGATCACCGTCAGGAGATTGAGGCCTATACCTAATCATTCCCTTGGCCATTCTGAGTGTGGTTCTTTTTGCCACGCCCTCTATCCATATATGGAGAGGATAAGATCCAATACTACTTTGATAGGCTGCTGTTGGCAGGTTCTCATAGCCCCCGTTATGCATACACATGCTAATCTTTGCACTTCGAGAGGTTCATTCTAGCGGTGGTCAGATTAGTTCTTTTGCTCTAAGCTACTGATGCATAAGTGATGATCGGTCTCACTATCGCTGTATACATCCAAAGTAGTATTTTTGGGAAACATCCCAATTTCTCTGCCTGCAAAGTTTCTCCCACACCATCAGGGCTTTTTTAGCCTTTTTGGTTACTTCAAGTTCATGCTTGTTCCATAGAAGTTTATGTTAGAGTGTAAGCCTAGGTATTTAACCTCCGTTCTCCAATCTATATTTAGCTATCCATTTTTATGATTTTGAGATTGAATTTCTCTTTTCTGGTGAATGTTACTAAGATATTGTTAGCCCGCATAAGAGTTCGTTTACTATTAGGCTCCACATAAGTGGGGATGTAACTACCCCCTGTGGGCATCCTCTGGTCGTATTAACCGAGATAGTCTTACGTACCACCGACCTGGTAGACAGCAACTGCGATATCCAGATTGAAACCATACATGATGTACTAATTATGCGCTGTAGTGGCAAAACCCATTTTAACTTATAGCTGCCTGATTTGATGGACCAAGACTACATAGAATGATGCAACAATTAAATTCGCGAGGTGCAGAGATTATATTGCCTTTGCATACACTGGAGCTGCAACAAGCTCGCCAGCAACTGCTATGGATATCATGTTGAATCTACTCTCCACCCTCGCCCCTTCTCCTTGAATATTTACACTAAGGAAGAATGCAAACTGAGATTCTGAAATGCGGTGAAATTGATAAACCCAGATTACTACTGACACTGAGTCAGAACTCTATCTTTGAAATAAGCAGTACATATGATGACTTTCAAACTCTCCTTCGACAAATCTTTCAAGCTTATCTTTGACTGGGATGGGTACAGAGCGCAACATAAACAGGCATTTAAAGCCAAAGCTGGTATGCTTAAAGATCTACATTAGTTATTCTTCTCCTACCTAACAGATTGTAAGGCTTACGTTTCAGTCAAGTCCGATGTGAATGGAGTGCGAACCACTTATTATTCAAATGTCACGGAAGTTTCAGTCGACGCTCTGTAGGGCTTCGCCTTGGTTCCAAGATTTTTTTGTGGTGGTCGTAAATGATCTGGGTTACACTTTAAACGATTGCGTACTTTCTCAGTATGTAGATGATACAACCTGCGTCATCAGTGATCCTTCGATGGCCAACGTATCGATAGCTTTTCACGAATATATAGGCCAGTTCAATAAGTGATGTGAAAATAATGGACTGGAAATGAAAAGAGAGAAAACGGGGCAAGAAAGGTCTCTGAAACAATATCCATTGGGCCCGAGCTGGGTTTGGAGATAACCAAAAATGCGTTACGTGGTGCAGTTGCTGATCAGATCAAAAGGAAACACCAGACTCACTGCAACAGCGTTGACGGATAGATACACAGCAACTGGATGATGAGGCAACCATTTCGGTATTTAGTAACAATTATGCTCTTAACGGAATACAAGTTAGAACGGTCACGACTCTATTAACAGGATACGGTTGCCTAATATGGTACCTGCATATAATAGCCGCTTAAATAGTACTGAACGATAGAGATTGCCATCGCTTAAAATAATCAACCCGTTGACAGACCTGTTAGAAAAGGTGTACCACCATAGGCCACTAAACCTAATTGAAGGCACTAACCTCTTTATGTAAAAAGATATACTAAGTATGGAATAATACAATAGGCTCTAGACCACGATGTTAAGGAGATCATGAGAAGACCTGAACTGTACTTTGCACCTAAAACCTATCAATCAATCAAGGCAAGCTTAGGCGAACCTAATTTAACCTCAAATCTTGCCTTAGCTACCAAGCTGTATCTAATTATGGTTCATCTGAAGGATTTATTAGTCTATTGAATCTAATGGCACCTTATTTGGGGTATTTGTCAACATTGTTAAAGCATTCGACACCATAAATCACACTATAATAAAATCTAAGCTCTGGTGGATGGGTTTTCGCGTAATTTACAAATTACTAGCAAACTAAAGAGAAAGCACATTGCTGAGACTAATGGGAGGCCAAGCGGTTCGAGATCAAGAATGCTCGGAATACCACAGGGTACTGTATTAACCCCCCTTAAAATATAAACAGTTTACTTGATATAAAATTAAACTGGAATATAGTTTCATTTGCAGATGATGCAATTCCTTAGTTTAGTTTGATTTAGATACTAACGTAAAACACACTTATATTAGGAGCAATGACCTTAACGTAACTATTAAAAAAATGGTTTCATCACGACAAATTAGCTCTAAACATTGAGGAAGCTGAATTTGTGCCATTCTGCACCTGCCAAGGAAACTTATTTAAGTATCAGAATATAGATGGGGCTTATTTAAAAATAAATTTAATAGTTGCATAGATGCAAATACAATGTTATAAACTAACACAAAATTTATTCTTATTCTTGTTAGTATTTATAAGACTAAGTTATCTATCGAAAGTTTAAAAAGAATATAATCTTGCAGTAATTTTTATGTATATGTATCAAATTAATTCTAATAACCCTTGAATTGCTAATGTTAAAAACACGGACTTATTTTTAAGACGCTTAATAGTATTTTGCAATGGGGTTTTTGCCAAGTTTCGGTAACATATTTGAAAAGTTCCTCATGGAAACAGCAGTCTGCTCTTCTATTAGGTCAACACTTAATACTTTAATACAAATTGTCAAAGTTGCGATAACATTCAATGAAACTTTCACACGTTTCCTAAACGAAACGGAAATGGTTGTCATATTGATTTCTCTAACTCCAAAATATGCTGTACGCTATTTAACGCTTCTAGTTTTTAATAGAAATAAATGCTCTAATATATAGAAACTTAATTCACGAATAATAAACTTTTAAAAAGTAAAAATGGAAAACACACTCTTTGTGAGCTTTAAAACTCTTAATTAACATTAATAATTCAAATATTGTTTAATGGCTATTCTGGAATATACAATTAGCAGATTATCTCAACACAATATAAATTTTCCATATGTGTTCAGTTAGTACATATTATATTAGAATCCTTCAATATTTATGTAATTCTATCAAACTTTATTATAAGTACGCTTTAACTGGACGATTCAGACATAAAATGCGTTCTATGATATGATTGATTGACTGAAAATAGCTGAAGTGCTCTGAACTTAATTTTAATATGTATTGAAAAACCGGGCGTAAGTGTTTCTTGTTGAAACTTTAAGTGTACTTCGTAATGTCGTATGGTATCTTGTATGTCATACTTTCGCAACATATTCATAACTATTTTTATGCTGTGTGTGGATGTTCGTTTTTAAAGGCCTTCGCTTTACTAAATGTAAAAAAAAAAACAATTTAATTGGTAGTCTATCTTACATTAAATTAACTTAAAATCTATATTACCATGCCATGTTCTTAGTAAATTCTAAAGATCAAAGTTTGTACAGATCCATTCTTCAAAACATCAAAGCAAAAAAAAAACATTCATAACTAGTTGGTTGGCTAAATTGTAAAACTTAAGTTCATGAATGTGCCGTGTGTATTTTAAAAATTACGTGAACTTTATGTGAGTAATGGATTTTCTTTGTACCATAAACGTGAATTCCTCCAAAGAAGATAGAGCACTTCAGCTGAGTGCTTCCAACGTTTTCTTTTTTGTCTAGGTTTCTCCGTGCGTCGCATGAAAAGATAGGTAGCCTCGAGTATTTTTAAAACAAATAATAGCGAGAAACAAGGAGCTTGCCAAGCAGTTATACCCAAGAAATTTATAATAGTTCAGTGAAAACGTTGAATGACTAGAGGAGTTGAAAGATATAGAAAAAAAAATCTTTAGAAAAAAAAGGTTTTATTGCAAACACAACCAAACTGAACTTTTAATGTAGGTACACACTATAATCTTTGTTTAATGTAATTTATTGTTGCTAATTTATGAATGCATTTAAAACATAGCGTATAGCCACAGGTATGTTTTTACCACAATTCAAATGTGTATACTGTATAATTGAGAACAAACGCACAGGCAATTTATATTCATCATCAACTCTGGAATTGGTACACTATAGTCCTTATTAAGCATCCACCCTGATAATCGTAGAAACTCTGCTGAAAGGAGGGATCTAAACAATCCAACATACGATGGAACACTAAATTACCAACTCCACAGTTCTGTATCCAGAAGTTGGAACATAGCCTTGCTCAAAGCACAGCAGTTTGCCAAGACGAATATTACTGCAACCTTGAATAAAAGCATCAATGACAAATCAATCAGAGTTTTCTGTCACAATCTGACTATGTTGACAGCACCAGAGGTGCATAGATGCAATACAAACCAGATTCGGAATCGCAAACACCTACTCTGAATAATACATATAAAGTCACTAGAGGTCTAATCCCGTTCTAATCTGGGTCCGCTCTCTATTCGCAGCGGGTAATGAAATAACCAACGAATGGTGCTGCGAAATATCTCTAGAGACCAAAAGATGCTGTTGATATTTCATCTACAATAACCTTTTCAGTACAACAGAACGTATTGAAATATTAGAGCAATTTATAGACCAAAGCCAAAAAATGATATTTTTTCGACCGATTCTGATTTTAATGAAACCGCCCCGAAAATACGGCTGCTGATTTTATTTTTAAAATATAATTAATTAATGTATTATCGTTATTGATTCGTAGTGTCACCGTTAATATCTATGTAATTGATTTATTTTAATTATTTATTCTAGCAATAATAATAATAAATTTTATTGAATTTCTAAAACAGTTCATGTTTATGAAGCAAAAAGATATAACAATAGAAATGTCAATAGGTACAAACATGGAATTAAATCATACTAAATCACATTACTGAAATTATAATTCAGAAATTCTTCAACTGAATAAAAGCTTTTGGAAATTAAGTATATTTTTATAATATTTTTGAATGAAATTAATGGTAAGTTTTTGATAGAGCTAGGTGAAATAGTGAAAAATTTGATGACAAAATAATTTATGTTATTATGACATTTTCTCAATCTTAATTGATATAATCTGATATTTTCGTGCAATCTAGTAGGGTAATTATGGAAATCACTATTAGAGATGTATTATCCAAATTTTTTTATAAAAGTGACACATGGTTGTAGTTAAAACTTTAAGTTTTAATAAAAGTTGCTCTGCAATCAGCTCTATACTCAAATTCGCAACCAATCTGATACATCTTCTTTGCAGTTTGAAATACTTTGAATAAGTGACTGGAATGACCCCAAACTAAAAATGGCATAGCTCATATGAATGAAAAAATGAAAATATACTGTTAATAATACATTACGGGATGTTTATTCTTTAAAGTTCTAATCAAGAAAATTTTGCTTTGAGAGTCTTTACACAGATCATCGATAAGATTCTTTCAAGTTAACTTCGGATCCAACAATACACCGAGTAATCTTACAGGTTTAATTAGGTGATTCCCAGTTGGTCTCTCAGTGACAGTATCTGCCTCTGCAGTTTGGTTGGATTCAAACCACAATTTATTGCTAAAGATACCAATTATTTATTATTGCCATATTCATGTTCTTAGTACTGGCACTGAGACTGCTTTCTGAGGAATCCGAGTTAACAGCTGTGGTATCATTAGCAAATAGAAAGAAATCGGCGTTAATATCACAATGCTCTAAATCACTGATGTAAATTAAATGCAAATACGGTCCAAGGACGGATCCCTGTGGTACACCGTGCTTGATATTTATTTTATATTGGGGGAGATATTATATCTTACGAAGTGAGATCGTTGTGATAAAAACAATTTAACTAGTTTTAAGAAAGGTTGAGAGAAATAATAATGTTTTAAATTGCCAACTAGAATTTCATGATTTACGCAATCAAAAAATCGACTGATGGTAGAATGGCTTGCACGCTTGGCTGTCTGTCGTGGGGTCCTCGCTTCGAGCCCGACGGACTGCTCTCAGTGTGAGGTTTTCGTGGTTTCCTCACTTCTTGGCGAAAGCTGAAAGACAAACACCTTAAGTTGCTTCACGTGCGCACGCGTAATAATAATTCATTGGCTGGTGCAATTAACAGTACAGCGACTGCCTCTTTGGAGACCATTGTGGGCCTCCCCCCGCTGGAGCTTTATGTGAGAGCGGAGACAATGAATGCGATCTTTAGACTGAAAGCCAACAACCTGTGGCGCATCCCAACTTCAGGTGGTGTGGGCACACTTATACTATAGGCATATGCTGACGGGGCCATGCTGCCAAATGCCCACGACCAGCATGGCAGCCGAAATTATCTGCACTGAAAAGGTGAAAATCTCCATACCGAACAGAGTCCAGGCACGTAGTGAGATCACTGTTAATGATAAATGATGCACGGACGTATACAAATCCAGCCAGGGCACAGGACCCGGTATTTGTAGGCCCAGTCCTAACCAAAGTATATCCATAAGCCTGGGGAAACAGAACGGTCTTCCATGTAGAGGTATCCGCCCTTGTAGCCAGTGCAGAAATGATTGCAAAAGGGGGCTACATGAGGAGGAAAATTAATGTAATGACTGACAGCCAGGATTCATGGCTGGGCCGATTGCCGAAAGTTGTTGGGGATGCCAAGGCATGAATTATTATTATTATTATTATTATTATTAAAAGCTTTTTTTAAATCATATATAGTAATACATGTATGTTTCTTAAGTTCAAAATTTTCAAGTACAACGTTAGTCGTTGAGAGTTTGTTGTGAAAGTCAAATTAACAATTATCATAAAGTAAATTGAGTTCAAATTTGACCTTTCAATACCTTTTCAAAAATAGGTGTAATAGAACTCCGAAAAAAATGTTGCAAATGAAAGTAATGTGCAATTATAATGCTGGATCGAAATTTTCCACCGATAAAATATCAAGTACGCGCCATCAAGTAGTACCCGGTATTTTAGTATTCGATATGTTTCGTAAAGCAAGTCTTTGAACTAAGGATATTTTATCCAGAAGGTATTTAGAAGCACTTCCTTAAATTATGATGTTCCATAACAAGTTGGAATCACTGTGTAGCCCCAAGTAGCAGAAATCAGCTACCTGCTTAAACTCAGTACTACAGGTACAATCACTGCCATAAATCCCACAGCATCACTAAGGCATCGATGCTCATGGTAAATTAACGCAGATGTGTGTTCAAACCTCATGTGTGGCGAACATATATGCATAAAGTTCGTTTCTTTTTCTATAATTTATGGTTAGTTTCTTGTTGTGAGACCAGCCTTGGAAGCCGCTAAAGAGCTACTGGAGATATTCGAATGAAGCAAATGTAATACTGACAACTACTTAACTCAGCCTCAACATTATTGATATGCAAGGAAAATAAAAGTAGTTTTAATATATCGCCCTACGCACTCCTTAATCCCTTAAGCGATCATTATTTTTGGGGTAAATTTACAGTTTGCAATCTTTGCATATTCGCCGTCCTGCTGGGCTTTCAGAATCTGATATCGACATATGTCGATTTGTCGCACGAACCTACATATTCCTCGCTAGCTCAAATGGTAGAGCGTTCGTCCGGTAAACGACGAAGAGTGTATAGGTTCGAATCCTGCGTGAGGAGAAATTTTTTCGTGAGAAAAATTTCTCTTGATTATTACAGTTATTCTCAGAAATAGATTAATTCGTTAAATTCTGATTAGAATTATAATTTACCTTGAATTAGTAAAAAAGCAGTCATGCCAGTTTCTAGCAGCTCTATTTAAAATGACAGTAAGGCGTAGCTTAAAGCTTTTAATATTCATTTAATCACAATTTACGCTTCTGGAAATACACACCGTCGAGGAATTAATAGCCGCGAACATTGTTATTTTCGCTTTTATTAATTCAGCGCTTTTGCCGAGGGGTATATATTTTCTCGCGAATTTCCATCCGGTTAATTAATTAAACGCCGAAAAGAAGTGGACTTAATTCGCGGAGATTAGCAACGACTAATGACGGTATACGCAACTAATATTAATGGGATTATATTGTCTACACGGAAAAAACGCATAAATCCCACGCCGTGACAGGTCAATTAGCGCCCGGGACAGCAACACGATGTCGGAACTCCACCTCCCCGGAACGCCGGCACATGCCGGCTGTTGCGGTCCGGCGTAATTCTCGCTTGCACTTTATGACGGACTTTAGAAGTCGGAAGGAGGAGTCGGTCAGGAGGCGGCGAGGTCTTATTGCCCCCGGGGGGATCTAGTAATTCGCGTACATCCGTGGAAAGCTAAATACGGTACGTCCGAGGTAACTGACAATTAACTTTTACAGTCCTTGAGGAGAGCACATACGGTGGATGTGATCCTCCAGAGTTAGTGAGTTTCTTTTTTGACATGAGGATCTAAATCAGTTACGACCGCAGCTGATTTACGACGTACTAGATTATAAGAACAATCTGGTAGGATAAAATTGTCAGTAGAATTGATTACATTGTGGAAATTGGATAGAAAGTTGCCCTAACTTTTACTATGTGTGCTGGGGAAAACAAATGCATACAGATTCAAAACACTATACAGGCAGTACTATGTTTATACAATCCTAGATCAAATTAATATATATATAGAATTAAGGAAAAATGCATCTCCATGAATCTCATTTGCACATTAACTGATTTGCTGTTTAGCTACTGTTCTGGTGCCTGAAGTGGCTCCGCCTTTTTCCACAAAGATGTTCCTCATTGTCCCGAATGTGTGAGTGTCCAGGTACTGTTACCTAAATTTCCGGCACCGAAAGTGACGATCGAGTACCGTGAAAAATCGCGAGGCGAGAACTCAAAATAAAAAGACAAAAGGTGGTGCACCTCCGTTTTACAAACCTTCGAAGAAGTGGGTGGATATTCGGCAATCATGCAGGGTGCCAGCCGGCTCGTCGGCGAGGGAGTGGGTTGATCGAAATACAAACCGAAGATGGATAATAAATTTCGGCGCCACCTGCTTAGGAATTACTTACCCTGTCATGCCCCCTGATAAGCAGGAATCCAAGGTGATAATTAAAATTTGAGGGGTAAAACGGTTTGCAAATAAACTCATACACAAAGAAAATAAAAGAATGAATTCACTGATAAAACAGTTAAAGTTTTATTCATAAAGTTGTTAGTAAAAAAAAGTTGGTGAAATATGACATAAAATTCAAGAAAATAACTATGATACTCTGTATCAGTAAATGTTAATAACGACAAAAAACTAAGAATGAAATATTGTAAAACTATAACAGAAAATCCTGCGGTAGGATTCGAACACCAAACGCTTTGGCCAACGCAATCAGTTCACACACGTTGTATAAAGAAAATTCTTAGCCTAAGTTAATTTTAAATTTAAGAAAAGTTTTACAGTACAAAAAATAAACTATTAAAATAGAACTAAATATTTGACTCGATTATACTAGTGGTGAATGAGCCACCCTGTATATTACAGCCCGATATTTAATCGGTTGATGTTATAAAATATATTTTGAAGTCGTTAAAAAAATTAAAAGATATCTGAATATTACAGTTAACTATTTTTCTGAACTAGTGACCCCTCCGATCTTCGATATAACATAAAAATTTACAGTAACGTTGAATAAAACATAAAAAAACTAAGTGATCGGGGTTGATAATTTACTAATGAAAATTTTAAACGCGGACAAAATTACAAATAAAAAGAAACGTGCAAACTTAGCTTTTGTTCTCCAATCAGCTGTTACGCCTTGGAAATCCTCTCCTACACGAACAGATCGTAGCCTCTGGGCAGACTCGTACTATCCGAAGCACATGGTCCACTTAATTCAAGGAAAGTAGGATTCTCCAAAGGGACTTAAAAAGGTCGCAGAAGTCCTCAGCCGCACGGGGGTGTTCAAAATCTCACACAAAACGAAGATACAAAAATTCAACGAAATAAGGGGTATTGAAAAAAAAACCTCGTTAAATAACGAGGTTTTACAACGGAGAGAAGAAAGAAACAGATATGGCGGTGCAGACGCGTGTGTTCTCAAATTATATCCCAATTTATCGGGATATTCACAAAAATTCCATACCAAACACAAGCGAAGATACGGCCAATGATTAATTCAAGCAATCTTCCAGTTAAATCCACAGATGTGTGAAAATATCTAAAATTTCCAAAATAGGAGATGTACTCGTAAGAACAAGTCTGAACAACAACCCAGAATGGCCATCAAGCCGGAAGGAAGGAAACGTCACACAACCAATCAGAAAACAGATAAATAAAATAAGAAAACAGACATAGAGGTGCCCTCTGACGTCGAAAAGATGTAAACACAAAATAAAATGATCTAAATAGACGGTCAATTGGGCAATACGAACAGATCGATCAATGCGTGGGAATCGATAATACCGGCATGTGCAGAACAAACATATCTTAACCTACCTAGAAATGAAGCGTCAACTGTCAAACATGGGAATTGAAGGAATTTACTAAAATTGAAAGAAATTAAACGAAAATCTAAGACCGTATTAAGTAAGAGAAACTAACTGTAAGCAAATGAGACTAAAAGATACAAATTCTAGCTAGACCGCACTAACGTGGGGAATAAAACACAATTTTAAAGCCAAAAATTAAACGATAATGTTTACGTTGTGAAAATACAAGACGTAGGAGCATCTCTGAAAGTAAAAGAAGGTGGAGTACGGAAATAGGGGAAAATAGGATTACAAAAGAGAACTAATTCGAGGTAAGCGAAGAAAAAAACCGTACAGTACGCAGATAGGGATGAGGTATTAATAGAGTGGCAACGTTGTGTGCAGTTTGTCATTGGCCTTGTGACAGGCTAAGCTGATGACGGAGTGGATTGGCAGCGGGCAAATATGGACGATGGACGTACAGACTCATACCGGACGTGCGGAGCTGGGTGAATCGATCCTTCGGAGAAGTTGATTATTTTTTGACACAAGCCCTATCGGGATAGGGGTGTTTTCGTCAGTATTTACATCAGCGAAAGAGACAGAAACAGACAGCTGCCTATACTGTGGAGAATCAGACGATGCGACACATACCCTCTTTGTATGCGACAGATGGCAAGAAACAAGAGAGGCTTACCAGCAATCAGCAGGGCAAATCTTCAGTGAAACGAGCCTGAGAAAAGATTTAGCAACCACCGGAGAAACCTGAAGTAGAGCTTACAACGTTATAAGAACCATCACAGGAAGCCTAGAAAGGACAACGATTTAGTGCCTAGAGATACTACAGATAACACCTGCCCTGAAGTAATGCGCGAGCGGTTCCCGGAGCAGAGTGCAGGGAGAGGAGGGGTTTGTAGTGGGTAAGAATCCTACACTATCTGCAACCAACATCCCAGCAGGTGTCTTTCTGAAGGTTTTCCCCTCGGTACAAAAAAAAAGGCTAAGCTTCACAGAGCCACAAAGTAGTCAGTATTCAAGTGGAGAGCATCAGTTTAAAATATCTATTTATTTCATAAGCATTTAATTTTATAGGTGCTCTTTTTGGTATATTTTGTTAATGCGCGATTTTAAGAGGGATTTTTTCATTTATTTTTGGTAGTTTTGGTGTATATTGTTGCTGCACCGTTTTAGAATTGTCTTTTTCGTTTATTTCGTCACTGCCTTTTTGGAAGTTTAATTTTCTGTTTACTTTGTTAGGTGCTTTCATATTGTCTCATATCATAGTATTCTTTAGAGCTTATACTTCGTTGTATAATTTTATAATATATTTGATCCTCATTTAATATATACTTGTTTCGTTATTTTAGTAGTTCTTAGTTAATAATTTTCCAACAATGTCGAGAATGTCAAGCATTGTTTCAGAATATGGCACCATTGTCACTTTCAATAACAAAAAAGAAATGATTTGCACCATTTTTTTCTGCGAAATTAGGATTCAGGGGCAAATATACTATTGAGCAGCATCTGAAAAGTACGGGGCATATTGAATGCCAAAGAAGTATTTAACATAATAAATTTATAATTGATTTATGTCCAGCTTTCCTTGATGCCAATACCCAATTAAATAAATTTCAGGATCCACTTTTGGGTGGATTTCTTAAAAAGTATACCAAGGAAGATAATCCCATCCTTCGAAAAAAACAAATCCCAGGTTTGCATCACCAGTCGTGTTGTACAAGATTCGAAATACAAGACTTGGTGGATAACCATTCTTGACTAATGCAGTATACTTAAATTGACAGTATGAAACTGAAGGTATACCCAACATTGGATTTTTTATAACTTTAAGGGTGTTGACCTTCTGGCCCAGATGATGATTAGAGTAGTAATTAATGTACCTCCCAGAATATGTTAGTTTTGTATACCAATCCAAAATGACATTTTAATAAGACCAAGTTATCTTTATTTGACATCAAATTCCCTAAAAACATTTTTTTTTCAATCTTTACAAATAAAAGCATGCAATGGTTCGGCAAAACACAGTTTAGAAATAGAATTTTAAAATAATATATATCTGATTTCATTTTTTCTAAATTGACTAAAATGAAGTAAGATGAATAAAAATAAATTAGCATGAGATCTCTTAATTTTTTTTATCTTCCTCAGGGTTGCGGTTCAGTGAGTATCTTAATGGTGATTTTACCGAACTGTTCAGAGATAGAAAGAAAAAAATTGATAACACTTTTGCACTGGGTTTTATTTATGTGAATTAAACAATAAACTTACAGAAACTACACCAGTGAAAGTTGCTAACTAAATAAACAAAACAACTAGGGAATTCCCAAAATGCTTAGATTCTATTTACTAAATTAATCTCCGAGGAGGCAATACAAATAGAGTTCGATTTGATTCAAATACACAAAGGAAAGTAAAATACAACTTGCTGTTTGATGCCAACACGAAGGTATTTCCTAATGGCGTGTATCCTCTTAGGCGGTCGTGGTCTCCAACACGAAGATATTTCCTGATGCAGATTTGCTGAGCAGCTTTCCGGCGTCCTACGGACCTCACCGGCCTACAGCCTGAATTTATGGTGATTACTTTTGTTCGGTGGCCTATATACCACCAACACTAACACTTTTGGCGTGCCGGGACTAATAATAGCGGATCTCACGAGCTGTTTTACTTTTGCCCTTGTTTGGCCAAGTCCCACTATGACGGCCCGCTTAGTCTCTGCTCAAAACACCTCCGCGAGTCTTGCCAGTCTCAACTCATCTCCCTCTTATTACCCTCTCGATTAGTTTTTATAGACCGCTATAACGTGGTGTGACGTAGATCGCGTTGTCTCCTCCGATTGGTGTCGGGGTAAACGCCACACGGTTTGCTATGACGAATAATGGGTAATCCCCGAACTGCGCGAAATACAGTCTTATCCAAAAGGCAGATACATTTAAAATAGGTACAGAAAAACAACTTAAACATACATGGCATCAATTCTTTTCCTTTTAGCATAGATAAAATAAACTAGTTTAAAATATATTATATAGGTATTTAACTAAATTACGGTGTCCCATTACAAGCATCACAGAACTGAAACGATTTTGGTAAATTTCCATTCTTCGCAACTATCTAGTATACCATGCATTTCCTTAAATAGAAAAAAGCGTATCTAGAGTAGGCTTATAAAGATGCAAATCATTCTTCGTTTAACTTAATCTCTTATGGTTTTCGAGATCCCCATACAAATAATTAATACACTCACCCTGTATATAGTAGTGAAATCATTAAACTCGACTTGTTGGCGGGTAAAATCTCTAGGTTGAAGGTAACATTTTGGGTCTCATAATCAATTATAAGCACCGAACATCGTAGCAATATCAGCACCCCCAATATCATCTATAACATTACAAATTTCATTCTACCGCAGTTCACAAAATTACCCTTTGAAGCGGCGAAGTTTTATCAAAAGTTTCAAATATAGAGAAGGATCTAACGGTATAATTCGTTTGACAATGCAAAACGTTTCGAACGAAGTTTCAGTGCTCCCTTTCCAGAGACTATTTCCGTTTCCCGGTTCATTCCGATGCGCCCTTCGTCCGCTTAACGAAGCGAGCATCTTCGAATACCTACTTTAATTTTTACTTAAACAATGAGAGAACGTAAGAGATCCCTTAACCTCCGAAGTCAGGTAACAATTTCATTCCGGTGTCGCTTATTTGTAACTCCGACACGTAAAGGGTTAGATTTTGCTCGGCACAGAGGGTGCGGTCGAAGTGGACTGAGTGAGTGAGTGAGTGAGTGGGGGCAAAGGTGATGGGGGAATAATGATCTTTCTCCCGTTTCGACGTGATATATTTTTCTGTGACGGAAAGGGTAGGCATATGGTGGAAGTTTCCTTTAACGTGTTGGTTGTAGAAGAATCTATCTGACAGTGTTGGGAGTAGTTTACTAATTTCCTAGTTACATAACACAGTCGACTAGCAACTACTGTTCCATTATAAAGTTGAAAGTAATATTTCAATTGGCGTGGTTCTAGAATAAATGTAACGGTAAATTAGAAAACATAAAAGGTAATCAGGAGTAAGCAAATTAACGTTATATTAAAAAAAAAGATTTACCGACTTTTTTTTATAAATTTACCAAAAAGAAAGCATATGAAATCAAGGTCCTATTACCTTTTATACTTTATTTTTTTTCAGCCGTGACAAAGGCGTTCAACCACAAATATTTCTTGTTAATGTGTTGTTTGAAAGAGCAACGAGTTAGATAAAAAAAAAATAAATGCGAAATGGTATTGTTGACACAATTCACAATAATTGTAATTTTAATTTTAAAGGGTATAGCAGGATAAGCTACTGAAAAAGTGAGCGGATGGTATGGAATTGTACACCCATACAGAAGCTGCGATTTATCAAAGTAATGACATGTCAGCTCCCTACAATTGATACTAGAAGTAATTAACCCCCACAGTATTTACTTTTATCTCCGTTGTTACACGTTAAAATCGCTTTCCTACAAAACACTCGCTTCAAACGTATTTTTTTAAGTTTTAAACCGTCTAATTATCATATCTAATCTGCTGCATCACCCTGTTAAATTTCGTTAAATTCATCCACAAATAGTTTCGCGATTAATTATTTTAGTTACCGGTTTGGCCGGAACAATGTACCGTATACCTTTTCGCAGAAAATTCATTCAGACTCGATTCACATTAGCTAGATGTACGGCGATTGATCTTCTTCAACAATGCTTCTTGCACACCACTTGCCGCTGGCATAGTACCTTTAGGGTGCGATCATCTGCGGAAGAAGATTCTTCTTGACATAGAAACATACTGGGTAAGCTTGAAGTAACATAGAAAATAAAGTTTACATTATAATTAATGCTATACTTAGCACGTATTGCTAAGATAGTCCGTTTTTATAGTCATTCTTAACAAATTCAAAATTTGCCTGTAAAGTAGGCAACCGAATACACGCTTCACCTTTCAATTACTTCTTCATTTGGCTTTGAAACCTGTTTTAAATGACTCTAAATTATATTCCATATCCCTGATTCCATAGCAATATATATATTTATTTAAATGGTTGAATTTATTATTCAGTAGTATTACAGAATAATGTCAAAAATTGAAGTGTCAAACGAAGTATGTGCCAAAATTACATTTTAGACATACTTAATAAATAGGGTTTTCGATTTAACTGCTCGTAGCCCGCGATCATTCTTTGATGGTAACCAAACACGTTGGCGTTTTAAACGGTTTATGCGTGACCTATTAGTAGTGAATGCCTTTTATTCTCAACAGGAATTCTTAAATTTCAGAATTACTTAGAGCTTTTTAATCTAAGGTTTTTCTTATTTTAATGTCTTCACTCTTTATAATTTTATTTTTGTTTGAATACTCTTGATAGAATTGTTATTATTATGATTACCATTATTGTTATTATTGTTATTAGTATTATTATTATTATTATTATCATCATCTTCTGGGCAGATGCTCTCAGAAAAGAGCTATATCGCAAGAGACTAGCCCAAGTCCAGAGAAGGGCCGCGCTGCGAGTGGCCAGTGCTTACCGCACTGTGTCGGAGCCTGCGGTGCTCGTAGTAGCGGGAATCATCCCGGTGGCGCTGCTCGCCCAAGAGAGAAAGCGTGTTTACACGAAGAAACGTGATACTGGGAAAGAATCTACCTCCAGGGAAAGAGATATCAGTGTGGCCACATGGCAAAAACTATGGGAAAGTGACGCGAGAGGGCGTTGGACTCGCAGGCTGATCCCGAACCTCCGCCCTTCGATCATGTGAGCCCATGGGGAGATAGACTTCTATCTCACCCAATTTTTAACAGGGCATGGCTACTTCAGGTCTTACCTACATCGTATGGGGAAGACGGATTCTGGAGTATGTCTGTATTGCCCCAATGGACTGGATGATGCCCATCACACCTTCTTTGTATGCCGGAGATGGGCAGAGCGGAGAGAGCTGGTGGAGGCTGCAATTGACACTCTCTCTCCAGACTCAATAATTCAAAAGATGATAGAGAGCGAGGACTGCTGGACGAACGTCACCCGGTACGTTCATCACATCCTTCGCACGAAGAAACCCGACTTGGATCGCAACGTAGGAGCGGAGTATTAAATATTTATTTATTTACCTATTTATTTATATACTCATTAATGTGTTAGTCCGGTTCCCTATTGAACCCTAAAGTTGTGTGTGGCCCCTATACAGCCAAAATAAATAGATCCAGCCCGAAGTAATGTAGTAAACGGTTCCGGGCTGGTGTCTGGGAGACGGGAGGTGTTTTTAGCCGGTAGTCTTCCTCGGAAGAAGTCCGGCACGCCGTGCGTAAACGCATTTTCACCTCCCACAAAAAAAAATATCATCATCTTCATCATTATTGTTATCACATTTATAAGTATTACATTTCACTATTTGCCTTAAGTTTGTAGTTCCTAAAAACAATGAGGTTAGCTTTCTTTTTTTCTAATTAGTTTTTCAACTGTTCAACTGTATTCTTTTTCCTTTTGCATGACTTTTTCTATACCATTGTAATGGTCTTTGGAGATAATAAAAACTTACCTACTTACCCATTCCTAACTTTTAAGGTTGGGGTCTAGAATCGTTAAGAGTTGGTTATTAGAGCAAGTTATATAATTGTATATACAACAACAAGTATAATTGTTCGATGTTGATCTGTCTCGCGAGTTAGATCAATCTCAGAGTGCTTTTTAACAGGGCATCAGACGTACTCGAACACGCTAATCGTGGTGGAACAAGCTCACTAGACGAACCGAACACAGATTTTGCTGCCGGAGTGTTCATAGAGTGCTCTAGGGTGGTAAATAGAAGACGTTAGAAGCATAGAACAGAGAATAATCAGAAATGTCACTCCAATATTATTCCCTATGGTCATGATTTTATTTCTTGTTGTTGTTTATATGATGCCACGAGTCTGCGCACTAAAATAGAGCAATGCGTAGTCGCTCCGAAAAATCGCCAAGAGTTGATTGAAAAAGGATATTAACATCGCCAGAATTTAATTGAAAAAGGGGTCCATTTAATCACCGGAGTGAAACTTCTGTTGTTCTCTATTCTGTGCTAAAAGTGTAGTCTATTGCTGGTCTGTTTAGTTTCTATACGTCAATTTGCTACATTCAAAGATGGCGGAAGTTAAACCGTTTTTCAGTCACTACGTACATCCGAAAGCATTCGAGTTGAAACTCTTGCGCTTTAATCAGATTATTAATATCAAAATGACTTCTACATAAAATGACACTGAAACACACTCGATATTTAGATTTTAGCAATAAAAATAGCTGATTATTTATGAAGGTCTTGTTATATTAGTACTAACAATATTCGCATTTATGTTGGGCTGAAGAACCGATAAGAGCCTTGCACGCCATTCTCTTGGGGAGTGAATAAATAATAAAAATAATAAATGAATTCTTCCTCGCGACAATTTGGTATCAGCACAAAGCGGATGATTTTTAGGTACATCTAAAAGTTTTCAACCACCTATTGAGACGAAATTGTTGTCAATTACTTTTTTGAGATAAAAAAAAAAGATAACTTTGGGGACATATTCAAAAATTATAACGGAACATTGCATTTTGTATTGAGAAAACCAAAGATTTGAAATACGCGAAACCATAACAACACAACCTAGATATAAATCCTAAAAATATGATTTTTCTATAAAGCACAAAGCAATCCTTTATTCTTATTTACAAATTTTATTTGTATAACACGGACAATGAATCTATTCGAACAACTTTTGCCCATTTCTTCATACAACGCACCCTCGCAGTGATTTACAACCACGCCACTGGTCCTCACCCATAAAATTGGAACTGGAGAAAGGGAATGCGATGAAAACGCGCCTACAACTTTCCCCTTCCCCTTTCATTATTTTCGAATCGAGTATCGAGAAGCACGAAACAAGAGCACATAAAGAACTTCTGTAAATTATACACCCCGCCGAACCCTTGGTACGCCTACCTCGTTGTTTGTACCGCTTACGGTAGAAAAGAGAGACGGACGAGCGAACGGGGAAGGGCAAAGTAGAGAATCAACATTCAATTGGCATCAAAAATCGAAAGCTCGTTATTTTAAAGAGACAATAGCCGAAACGTTCGGCTCCGATTCCCATAAAACAAGCAGCGTGAACGGGCAGTAACTCCAGTGTAGCGGGAGAGCGTAGCGTGGAATCGCCGTCTTTCCCTCTTCTCTGTTACTCTCTCGGGAGAGGGAAGCGTCATAACTTTGTAGCGTCCCGGAGCTTCGTTCCGATCATCGCGAAACGATATACCCGCTGAAACAATGGGAGAAACGATGCGCCGACGGTGTCGAGGGAGGGGGGAATAAAGTTTCTGAACAGCGAAGCTTACGGTGTACAGTAGAGGGAGAAAATATTCAAACAGATAGCCGAACAGTCTCACGTGTATGCACAGCCGCCATCTAAGCATGGTTGTGCTCATAAAAATGGGATGGTAATAGACGGTAGACATTTGTGGTTGTAATGGACAGTCTACATTTCAGATAATCAACGCGAAGATATTTTGTAGATGATATTAAATTTTAACGCAAACATCTGAAATATGTAGTAGCATGCGGAGGGAGAATTTCTTACTGCAAAATCACGAATAGTAAGATACCCTTTGATCTTTAGCGTAACCGGGGACGCTGTGGGAGGTTGTTGCCCAATGTCCTCTACTCTAATATTTAATGTTAAAGTAGTTAATTTACGTGAAATTTTGTGCATGAGACTCAGATACATAACTTATAATCGACTTTGTACGATGAAGAAATCATTTAAGTGTAAACAAATGTGGTTTTATTTAATAAAGGTATAGCAGTGTAAAACAACGTAGATATCAGGTATCACATGTTTTCGCTTATTTGGTAACAAATACGTTTTTTAATGGTAATTTCAAGCTTTGCAATATAAATATAAATACCTTTAATTTTAAATTTCAAAATTCCCGCGTTTTGAGACATCTATCTGTGGGATTCTATGCTTAAATGTCGGGTATATCAGCATATGCAACATCAGATCGTAAAAATTACAGGGTATTCGGTTGTGTGTCGTCAGTACATACTAATTACTAAAATTGAAACTGTCACCTTATAAAAATTCTTCACAAGTGCTCGCAAACTGATTGGCGGTTGTGTACAAAATTTTGCCGAACATATTAAAATAAAATTTCTTATAAGTATATTAAAATTTAGATAAGAATTAAAGTAATACGTTTAGTTTAGAATACCTTTGGAGGGAGTAAATCGGTAAGCATCACAACGGGCAGATCTGGTCATGGTATGGACTTGGGGGCTCTCGTATATGTAATTACGGAAAATTGCTCAGGAACGGGAACATTTCTCTGGAAAATCGTTGTTGGAGAAAATTTACCCAAATTACATAAATTGTGGATAAAATACTCATATTCTTTGTTTTAAAATAACAATTATTTCATGTTGGAATTTGTACTAAATAGAATTTTGTTAGAAAAACCGTTCAAATTTATCAAATATTGCTTGAGACACTACCGTCTCTCACGGAGGTTGGCTAGTGAATGATTCGAATTACAAAATATTAAATATGAAATGAAAATGGATGCATAGCGATTGTCTTCGCAAAGGCTGCAAACTGCCTCAGAAAAGTCTTTTAATTTCACCAATATTCGATATTTGACATATGAGAATGCCCATATGACCAAATATGAAACGTTTAAAATAAATTCAAATAAATAATTTTTACAAAATTCTGGAATCACCTTACATTCATTATAAAATAAAGGTAGGTATGTTTACATCATAGAAAGATTCTGAAGGAAAATGCCCTTGAATGACATGTCAAATGCAGAGATATTCTACACCGCCTGGACCGACTGACTGTTTACTGTGACATTCTATATCCTTTTTTTTTATTTTAAAATGGATAAAAGTAAATCTAATAACGTTACAATTAAATAATAAAAAAAGAAATGTAATATAAAACTTTAACTAAATTATCTAATTTCAAAATTTGTATTTCAATTTAATATTTAATATCCTAGTGTCATCTATATTCATTACTTTTAATTCTTAAGCGTGCCCTCACAACTGCTAGATGGCACGCAGAGTGAGAATTTCCAATTGGAACACGCTGGCATTAAAAGAAATACGAATAGCTTACGAATACCCACCTTATGTTACTTCAGTACGTGAGGAGATGCTAGGGGAGACTGTCACCAAAATGTCCTCTATCCCAATATGCGTGTTTACAATGTCCAGTTTTAAAGATATCATACGCATAAGACTCTTGTACCTCGATTATGATTAATCTTGTACGATAAAGAAAACATTTAAGTGCAATCAAAAGTGGTTTTTATTTAATGAAAGGTTTGAAATGTGAAACTGTGTAAAAACAATGTAAATAATGATATTATGATCTCAGGTAAGTTAAATGGGTTCGCTTAACAAATAACAAATATGTTTTTTTGATCAGCAATTCCACTTTTTGCAATATAAATTCATCATAGAAAAATTAATATGGTTAAAGTTAAGTAAATCTCAAAATTGTGAGTTATTCTATGCTTAAAAGACGGGTGAAACAGAATATCTAACATTGATGTATAATTACTGAATTTCGGTTCGTGCAGTGAATACATATTAACTTTTAGCATTGATAACTACCAATTTTCCCTCAGTGGTCGTAAGCTGTTCAGCGGTTACACAAAATTTCCAACCCCAACATTTGCCGAACATATTAAAATGAAATTTCTTATAAGTGTAATAAGATTTGGATTAGGATTAAAAAATACTTTTATTTTTAGGTTGATTTGGACGTGGAATACCTTTGGAGGAATCAAATTAGCGGGTACCAGGGCAGCAGGTCGGAACGGGACATTTAAATGGGGGCCTTCATATTCGTTCTCGGACATACGAACATATCTCGGAAAAATAGTCGTTTCAGAAAATTATCCAAAGGTTACGGCTAAATTTCGATAAAATTAAAGTTCACTTTAAACTTTATTTAAGAATTAACAATCATTTTTAGGTTGGAATTTGGAATAAATTAGATTTTATCAAAATAGCCGTTAAGGTTTACAATATTAATCGAGACACGTCTGTCTCTCACGAAGGTTGGATAATATATCCTTTTGAATTGGAATTCTCTAACAGACTTGATAGCGATTGTCTTTCGACAGGGATAGAGAAGCCTCAGAAAGTCGGTTAATTTCATCTAATTGAGGGGAATATATATGATATTTAATACATGGACACATACACAATCCAAATGGACTAGGGAATGTTTACACAAAATTAAAATAAATAATTATTACAAAATTTTGGAATCACCTTACATTCATTATAAGATAAAGCTAGGTGTTGTTAGATTATGAGAAAAATACATTTAAAATTTTTCAATACTTATCATTATGACAAATTTACAATCTTAAAATTAATTATTGTATAGAGAGTATGCAACCTCGTATGCACCTCAAATTTCGACGAAATCAAATTCAGCAATTTTCCATGTCTTTCTGTTGACATATTAATGCACTTGGATTGCAAATACAGATAAAACCATTATTAGACTAAATTTAAGTAAAATAAGTACACTGTAAGAAAAATGTTCATTTGAACTGAACTTAGATCCAACTTTGATCTGTCAATCTCTGTTATAAAAATATACTATTCAAGTTCTAATATTTAATTTCGATCTGTAGGTATATCACCACTGATCATCTCTATTTCCTGAAGGGAACATTCTGAAGGAAAATGCCATGAAGGACTTGCCAAATGCAGAGATTCCTACATCACCTGGACATCGTCTGGCTGTCTGCTGCTACATTTTATATCCTTTTCTTGTTATATCATATTATCTTTTAAAATACATAAAAGTAAAACTAGTAACTTTACACTTAAATATTATCAAATGCTTATTCGTCAATATATATGCTCAGAATCGTCTCCAAAGCTAATCCCCTTTATGGTATGCGACAAAGGTACAGAAACGTTCCCGGTTAGAAATTTCTATTGGCAGAATGTGACTTTATAGTTTTCCGTCGAAGAATTCAATAACAAAATAATTCTTAGATTCTGCACACACGCAATCGCTGGTAGATTAAAGGAGATGTATCTTTCCTTAACGCTTATTTTCTCTATGTCATCCTTTTTTGAGTTGAGTGCACATACCACAAAATATATGCCGTAAAAGTAGTGTGTCTGACGGATGCTTGAACCAGCTACATCTTCAATGGTTTTCCCTTACTTTTTGGCCATTGATTATATATAAGCATATTAATATATAATCAATGCCCTTGGCAAATGCTAGGAGATAACGAAAGTCGTTCCATGGGCGCATATAATAACAGCTGATAGCTGATTGATTTACAGTAGACTCGCGATTCTGTGAGCTAGTCACATTTTTCTGTTGTTTACATATTTCAGCTTTTCACATAAATCAGTAATCACATAATAGCGAGGCTAGTGTATTATTTTTTTTGTTATTAACGCTTTAGCACTAGGTTAGGATGATTTGTTTTGCATAAAAGTGTTATATAATTTGTGCATAGATTATCAATATTTCTTGCCGAAAATATTTAAAAATATATAGCTGAGTATTTTTATTTAATAATTATTATTTGGGTTATACCTGGCATATTTAATCGGTAAATCACCATATGTTGTTATAATAAAATCATCAGCAATCATTAATTACAACATTATTTGCTACAAGAGGTCATTATAAAATTTGGTGCTCATTAATAGATTTTACCAGCAAAATCATATTGCACCGTATTCAACATGCGTCCGGGAGAGTTCACTTTCAATATACTCGCCAAATTGCGCTGCCCTTCATCGGTACAAGAACAAAAAGCTCTGTTGTTCTATTTGTTAATACCGGCATAAGCTTAAACGATTAAAGTAACTGAACAGTAAACGAAACTAATCGACATTGAAAACGACAATCCCGCTTATTGTTACCGTAAACCGCGGAGTGCATTTCGACAGTGGCCAATGTGCAATACATCGGAACAGGCCGGTATTAAATTTGACAATGGGATTTGGCGGACTCGCACCACAGTAACCCACCGGTCGAATTGATTGAAAACAACGGCCGTTTCGAACGTCAACGAGTGACCGCAGGCCGACGGATGAAAAGAGAGAGAGGTAGTGACATTAACGGGCGGAGAGCAAGAGGTTTAACTAACTTTTTAACGGCTCCATATCCATCTCTGTCCTCGCATGAACATAACGTATGTGTTTTATTATATTCTGTGTATGTATGTGCAATGTTTTAAACATAAATTGTTCTTTGTTTCGCGAAATATATTGTTTGTTTTATCCTATTATGTTATCGATGTGATGTATACGTTTTATTCTATATTTATTCGTGCTGACAACTTAATCACCTGTACATAATTTGTAAATTAGTGATAGTGTTGTTAGGTAGGCAAAGTATAATAAAGGCCTGGAACTGGCGCCTGAAAAAACTGAGGTGGTTATCCTGCCCACTAAACGAAGGATGTGCGCTTTGTTGTTGGCAAGGACACGATTGCACCAAAGGAGGCCATAAAATACTTGAGGGTATGGGCTGGACAAGAAGCTTACTTTTACTAAACAGGTGAAACAGTCCTTAAGTCCTCTACAATTACGAATTTAACCTCTTTTACGCAGTTTGTTGGTCAGGTTATGGACAAACGTGGACAAGTCGACGCTATATACACAGACCTTTCGAAAGCATTTGACACCATAGATCATGGCCTGCTAATCTCTAAGTTTGCATCTTTTGTTACGTATATCAGAATGGGCACAATTCAGAGGAGTTTACGTCTGATTCTGGAGTACCACAGGGCTCCAATTTGAGTCCGTTATTGTTCAACATCTTTATCGATGAGTTGTTACACTGTCTTACTTGTCCAGTTCTGGCATACGCAAAAGATATTTTGAACTGTTTACTGGCCTTTCTTTCAATTCGCATGTCTGCAGCCTGCAAGAAAATCTGAATAAATTTGCCTATTGGTGTGACACTCATAAACTGAAGCTGAATGTTGATAAGTGTTTTGTTGTCTCTTACACTCGAACGTCCTCTCCTGTCATATCAGTATACAATATTAATGGTACTCTTGTACGGAGAAAATTGGATATTAAAGATCTTGGAGTGGTATTTGACTGTCAACTTACCTTTAAGTCTCACATTGATACTCTTTGTACGAGTCCTTTAAGATCACTAGGATTTTTGATGCGTGTTTCCCGCTACTTCAAAGACGGCAACCTCATTGAAACTTTATATTACGCGCATGTAATGAGCAAGTTGGAATACGCTCCTCTGGTGTGGTACTCGGTCTATGCCTGTGACTCCATACAGCTGGAACGTATACATCGCAAGTTCCTGAAATTCCTGAGCTTCAAACAAGATGGTATATATCCAGAGAGAGGTATCTCACAGTCTCAGCTATTAGAACGTCACAAAATGTTATCTCTTTCCGCAAGAAGAAATACCCTCTGTGAGAAATTTTTAATAAAATTACAAACTAATAGAATTGATTGCCCATTTCTATTGGGCAGAATTGCTTTACATGTGCCTCGTCCCAATTCAAGGACAGAAATCACTTTTAGTTTGCCGCTAACCAGGACAAACATTCTAAAAAGGGCGCCGGTAACAGTTATGATGAGGTTGGGGAATGCTGGAAACGTCGGGTTTTAGTACCTTAAAATCTATATGCAGAAATTACTCGTGCATTATACTATTTATTATATTTTCTTAATATTATTTATATTATATACATAATTTATCTTTGTTTTGTTAATGTGCATAACGCTAGATAAAAAATATGTACTGCATATTTATATTATATTCCATATTCAATCCAAAAAACTACTAGGGGCCTTATCTGGCATAATGCCGAATATTGCTGGGCCTAGAGTGCCCAAACGGAAAGTTCTAGCACCCGTCGTCCAGACTCAGATGCTGTACGCTGCGCCAGTGTGGGACGCTGCTGTCGCTAATCAGAGGCATGGGTTACCTGCAAGCCAAAGAAGATGCTGCATTAGTGTATGCAGCGGGTATACATCAATATCGGCGGAGGGAGCTTGTATCTTGGCGGGGGCTACTGGTTAAGTAGAGATTAGACATACATCAGGGTGTCCAGGCCAAGGAGGCAAGAGCGCGACTGATGCGGGCATGACAAGACCAATAGGACACGAGCACCAAGGCAAGGTGGACCTATGAACTAATCCCGAGTATAGATCCTTGACTGCAGAAGGACGTTGAGATCGACTACTACGTGACGCAGGCTCTATCCGGACACGGTTGTTTTCGTGATTACCTTTGGAGGAAACGGCGGGCAGACACCTACAAATGCCCATACTGTGGAGAACGTGACACGGCCGAACACAATCTCTTCATCTGTCATCGGTGAGCGGACGTGCGACATACTTTCAAAACTAAAACAACCAAGGAGTTCACGAAATCATCTGTATGGTCTTGCATGGAAATTCCCGGAGTGACTTGCAGGACATCACGGAAGCCATACGAAGCATCATTCATCGAAAGGAGCTAGATGAGAGTCAAGTTAGACACATGTAATATATAGGCTGCCCTTGCAGAGTTGGGGTGGTTTTAGTGGGTGCACGAGCTCTAAAGAGGTATAAAAGGTTTCCATCCACTAAAAAAAAAAACATAGTCATTTGGTAAAACAACGAAAACCCATAAGATAAAAATTTCTTAACGGTATATAAGACCTTCGTGTGTATATGCTTGAATGATAACTAGCGGGCATTTCTTTTAAAACTAGCCTCCGGAATAACTTGAAATAGCTTGAACTGAACTTAACAAGAAAACAGGTTAATTTCGATTTACGGGGGGAAAAACTGTACATGTATCTGAAACCCCGTAGTTTCAACCTCTAATGGAGGGCGAAAAACATGTTTTTGAAAAGGTCCTGTTAGTTAGGGTCTTTATTTTTTAAAATCGGCAGTTTTGTCAGGAAATCGTGGATGAGATTGATCATAATGGAAGTAAAGATGTTAATAGCCAACGTTTTATTTTAATATCTCAAGCCGTATACCAACCAAGCCGTATATCATACTTCTTGTGTCCATTCGAAAATATGAAGAGGTACAGGGTGATCCATTTAAAAAAAGGACTGATGATATCATATCTCGAAACATATGATAGTTGTTGGAAATCAAAGTATGTTACAAACTAGAACAAAAATACAACAAAAACTTTTCTTAAGGTTATTCCCTAACAGAACCCATAATTTTGTCAAATATCAGGTGTTCCCACATATTTGCCTAACCCTGCATAACGAGGTTTCGATTTATTTCAAACCTTTATCACGGTATTACAAAAGAATTATTTTTTGTTTTTGTTCTATATTTTCTTTTATTTATTTATGTTTTTATTGTAAAAACCTTTTATAATCTAAATAGATGAAAAAAAACGACGTAAATTAGTGTATAATTAACCCTTTCTGGTCCCAAAACGCAAGCTGACTGACGAAAAAATCGTCCCGTGTACGGACGTACAAATCTTGAGTCGCATAGATCCTACATGACGCATATACCGCTTCAATTCCGAGTCGCACGCGTGTCGAGTGGCAGTCGACTCGTGTGCGCTGGCTCTAAGTAATATGGATATTCAGTGGAAAAAAATAATACAAAGTAACTTGTACCAGCTAAGCATACATTAACTCTAAATAATACAAAACATTTGGAGTGAATAATGTTTTTCATTTACTAGGAAAAATAAAATTATTCCTGCTAAGCTAAAACAATGAACTATCAATAATTTGTCAGCGCTTTTATTGTACATAAAACACTTAGAATGATCAAGGAAGGAAAGATTAGTCATAGGCAATCTCCTGACGATGATGTCAAAAAAAAAACAGTTTTGTGAAAGAATTTATCACAAAGTTTAGCAACAAGAGCGAGTGGGATCGCAGCATCATCCCGAAATTGAATAAAAATGCCATCAAATGATTTACTGATGGCTCCAAAGCGTCAAAAAAAAAACCGGAATATTGGGCCTAGAACCAAGTACTTTGAAATCTTGAGGAATACGCGAGTATTTTCCAAGCAAAAATACACGCTATTGAAAGATACTCACAGCTTACTATTGACAGGAATTATCAAAAGCAGGAAATTCATTATGTTTAACAAGCAAGTAGCCATCAAGGAGTTGAGCTCAAGCAAAATTAATTCCAAGCTGGTCTGTTGCCTAGGGGAAATTAAACGAGCTAGGCAAAAGGAGTAGAGTAACCTGTGAGTTCTGAGCCACTCAAGAGTGGAAGGAAATTAAATAACGGATAATCTTGCGAAAAAAGAGACTAGAATACCATTCGTAGGGCTCAAACTCTTTTGCGAAATAAGTAGCAGTACAATACTGAAGAAATTAGAAAAGGAAATTAAGTAGAGAAGATCTAATTATTGGGAAAATCTCCAGGGAATCAGGCAAGCTAAAACTCTTCTGGGAACCTGTAAGCAGAAGAGATTTTTAGAATGCATCAACTTGGGTGCGAACAATATTAGAAGCATATTGCATACATATTAGAAGCAATACTTTGAGGCCATTGTAAACTGCAAAGACATCGGTGTAAGTTTGGATTAGCAAAGGAATTTAAATGTAGATTTTCTGGTGAACAAAATGAAACAATTGCATCTGGGAGCATGTGAAATCGAAAAGGGAGACTTACCTAACCTGAAACCTTTTCATATGCTGCATTTCCTGAAAGGAATTTTATTGGAACTGCAGCTGTAAAATAGTAAGAATAGGAGACACAATAGATTTCTTATGTCGCAGTGTAATATCAATCTCCATTCAGGATTAATTTTAATATTTTCTTCCAAAATTTTCTTATATTCTTTTTAACTGTCACACACAGGACTTATACAAAAAAAAATATATAATAAAGTGCAAATCTTTCATTATAGTTTAAAAAAAGGTAGATGTCGTTTCCTAACTTTTCAGACGCACTGTTTATGCACAAACGCAATATTGTGTTCCTTTTACATCATAGATTCATTTGAAAACGTTCTGCATTTGTTTCGCGTCTGTCCGCATCAATGACGCATAAATCGACCGGCAAATTTGTTATTGCGTGCAATAAAACAGACATATTCGCCCGTTAACGATGACTTCTTGTTGTTGCAATTGGACGTGATTGACTGCAGCCATAGATCGTCCGGCGAACCGATGCGCGCGGACCAATTGGATCGAGCATAGCTGTTATAATAAATTATTTTTAATGAGCCGACAATGCAATTTGTAACGGACAAACGTCGATCATTGGTAACAATCTCCAGGTTCCTTTGAATCGCAGGATTTTTTTCTATTTTACAAGAAAAAGAATGCAGCTACTGTTAAAACAAAAGTGTTCGTTTTTGTTCACAGTAAGATGTTTGCAAATACGTCTAAACTGAAAACTATAATTATGATACCATACAGATATTAACCATCGATTTATTTGGAATCTGCATTTATTTCATGAAATGCAAAGGGGAGTAAAACTTTTAAAAAACAAATTTGATACAGTAGTGTATGTTGGAGATGATATATAATATTTTTGCGACAGGCCAAAACAAACCGTATCAATTTACCGTATGAGGACCATTGAAACTTAAAATAGTGCTAGAATCTTCTAAAATGGAAACCCTAAGCCTAAAAGAAAGTGGAGGCGAACAGCTCATCAGTGCTCAACGCTCTGAGATCAAAACCCCCTTTACGTAACATATCCCAAGTATCTAACAACAAATCAGTTTTTTTTTTAAATTTCCTAACGCCTAATACAGTTAAAGTATCAGTTATAATTTGCACGTCCCAAATAAAATCCTACTCGCGCCTAATACAACATACTGCCTGATGTATTGCAACTAATTCTGCCTGAAGATTACTGCAATGACCTCCCAATTTAAACTTTGGATTATATATTTAAATATGCCTATTATAAAAACAAAAGCTGCCTGTGCAACACCTTTACGCATCCATCCATCTGTAAAAAATCTAAACAAATGTACCTACAAATTTGCTGTAAGTAAAACTTTTTAATTTCGCAGAATGAATTCGCCCGCTATGTCTACTCGTCTTTATAAATCATCCGGTTTTAATTTAATTTGAGGGTTAATTAAACCCTCAAACCCTACTTCATTAACGTTCCTACGAGATTTAAGTTCCGTCAAACGTCAATCTACTGTTAATATACTCGAAATAACGTACGCCGCGTCTTCCGAAATAGATGAATACGCGTTCGCGGCTAACTAATACTGCTAATAATCTTCGCGCCGCAAACAATTTTTTTGTTGCATATCCGCCCATCTCACACGCCGCGTTACCGTTTAAACCCCAACGAGATATTTGACAAATCCTTTGCAATAAATTTTACAACCCCCTCCTATCTAATTTAAGTATAGGTTTTCGTTACCTCGGTTTGTCAAAAAAAGAGGAGCGTACAGGAAGCTAAATAAGATGTTGACCGCTACTCCAGTTTTGGGAAAAGCTGATCGTTCTACGAAGTGATACCAAGAGCTGCGCACTTGGTGCTGTATTGGTGCTACACCAAGGTAAAATATGCCAGTTGATTGCTACAAGTAAAATGAATTACACTGCGATAGAAAGGGAGAGGTTTTGGCGATCGTTTGGGCTATTCTTTATTACAGTGTCTTCTTGATAACACTTCACTATCTTTTCCTGAATTCTTGAAAAGCTGTAGAATAAAATCAATACGTAAAGATTGTTCACACTATTTGGATTATAAATTCCACAACAATAAACACTTTTTCTGGGCGTTAAACATGTAAATATGGTTATCACAATAATGTTTAGTGATAACATTAAAGAATTGTGACGTCAAAATCACAGCTTACTAGGTAAAAATTATTTAGCCATTTTATTTTGATCCGATAGTTACACAACAAACTTTTGTCCAGGTGAAGCTTTGATGCAACACCCAGACTTATTGCATTAAAGCAGTTTTTAACAAATTGCTTATAACTTGCCACTTCGTCGAAAACTCTGTATTATTGTAAACAACATTTTATGTAATTCGCAAACAAAATTTTATGTATCCTGCAAATAAACAGTAGAACCCCATAAACATTAAACAAGTTGTTGAATGAATGTTTATTCCAGGTTTATACTTGGTACAGTAAAAAGTAAAATTGGTTTCAAACCTTAAATGTAGTTTCTCATGTACCAAATATGATAACATTTTTACGTTTATTATACTGGCCATAAACTAATATTAAACGTTTATTCAACTATTTTGCCCATTTTAGACTACGCAAAGATTATGATGTTTGCTTTAACTTAACGCTTTTAATAATTGGAATTTCAAAAACGTATAAACTTGAAATTCGCTGTATACAAGCCACATAAACTTCTTCTAACGCGTAATTTGAAGAGCAAATCTTATTGCCCGAATGACAGATTCAAGAGCAGGATTTAGATCCTTACATCTAAGAGATAGCGTTGTTTAGCGCAACCGATGAAGGTAAAACGCCGACAAACATCAGCCAAATCAGAGCTGAGTACCCAATGTAGAATAGGCTATTAATTTTTATTTTTCTCAAAATTAATTGCCTTTCTAAATGGAATCTCAAAAATGTGACGAAAAAACTTGAACGTAGTTCTATATACACTAAATTTCTTTCTATTCTCCGGAAAAATCTAATTGCTTGAGTGGTAGATTCGAGAACAGGCTGTGGATCCAAACATGTGAGAGATAGCGTCGCTCTACGCCGAATAACATCCAAGCAAGTTAGTTGTAAAAGAGGTCTTTTTTTTAATTAATTGTCTATCTAAATAGAATTTCAAAAACGTGATGGTGAAACTTGAATATCGTTGTACAGAAGCCACACTAAACTTCTTTCTCTTCTCCGAACGACTAAAAAAAAATCTACGGTAAAAGATTAATTAAAATCGTAAAATTCGAACGGGTCGGCAGAATCGGTCGCACCGGAGGAGGGGTATTCGAGAATTCACGAAAGACTTTCCGAGACACTAGAATATTCGCCGAATTTTCGACCGAAACAGACTTCGCCTAACACAAACCACTGCGATCTCCCGTTTGAAGTTAGAAGCGCGAACGGCGAGATGGCGTAATCCTTCGCTACTTAGTTTTGTTCGACTCCGTTCCTTTCGCAGGGCTTAACCCTCGGGAAGTCGCTGGCACCTCACAGCCGCCATTTAGCGTGCTCCTAGCTCCTATTCTACTATCGAGAAATAGAAGCTATATAATAGCGCTAAATAGAAATATATATGCTTTGCCTGGTCGTTTTGCCGCTACAACGGTACAGAAACACTTACATTTTTACAAAAATAGTATTCTTTGTCCAAACAAAAATAAATTCATTTTTGTTGTTTTCGGTAAAAGTGTCGGTAAAAGTGACAAAGGATTTAAAATTTAAATAACGCATAATAGTGAACTTGTGAAAGAAATACTAAGAATTAATATTGCAGGGCTTTCTTAAGACAAAAAAAAACTGTAACTTTCTGCAAGTAGTTGAGTCAAATTACCTAACGTAACAGTAATAGTAATTCTAAACTGACAGGCGATTAACTCACAATCTGACGGCCAAATTGTTTAGTTAGCACCGTGATATTAGTTCCGGCAATCGCGCTAAACGTTCTCTTAGTGACCGGATGTTTCAGGATGTCACCGACAGTCACGTCCAACCCCTCCAAATGTACATTTACATAGATAGCAAATATCAAATATCGATGCAATACCACATCACACATATACTGTTGCATGGCTTGTGTGTCTGTATGTGTACCAGTGCACTGATTGGTAATGCAATTGACTTTGATTCCAAGTTGTAATTTCGCTAGCCGTCTGCTGGATTCGCACGTGTATGTGGGATTTGATTTTGATCGGATGGTTACACAACGAATTTCATTTCTGTCCAGGTAAAGCTTTGTACGTAACGCCTACTGTTATTACAGCAGAGTTGTTCAGATTAAATCAGTTTTTCGACAAATCGCATGGAAAATTCGCAGAATTGGTTTATATAGGGCGTGTATATGATGCAAATTCAGGGAATTGCGGTGTTAGTTATATAATATTTTGGTGATTTTTGGAAGGCTCGCATTATTTTCACGCATTTGTCAATCTCCCTCGTTTAAGTTTTAATTTCTTAGTTTGTTAATTAAATTTTCATCAATAACTGGAGTTTCAAAAACCTGATGTATAAATTTGAACTTCGCTGTATATAAGTTACATAAACTTCTTCTATCCCGTAATTTGAGAGCAATCTAATTGCTAGAATGACAGATTCAAGAGCAGGATGTGGATCTAGACATCTAAGAGATAGCGTTGTTTTGGCAACAAATGAAGGTAAAACGACGACAAAAATCAGCCAAATCAGAGCTGAGTACCCAGTGTAAAATAGGTTATTAATTTTTATTTCTATCAAAATTTAATTGCCCTTCCAAAACGTGCATGAGAAAAACCTTGAACGTAGTTCTAAAACAAGCCACACTAAACTTCTTTCTCTTTTCGGAGAAATCTAATTGCTTGAGTGATAGATTCAAGAACAAGCTGTGGATCCGAACACCTGAGAGATAGCGTCGCTCTGCGCCGAACAACAACCAAGCAAGTTACTCAATGTAACAGAGGTTGTTAATAAATCTTTTAAAATTATCTTTCTAAATGTAATTTCAAAAACCGGACGTGGAAACTTGAACAACGCTGTATGCAAAGCACGCTAAACTTCTTTTACTTCTCTAGTGAGTAACCTGAAACACTAACTCTGATTGTTTGAATGAAAAATTCAAGGCCAGGCTGTGTCTCCGAACATCTGAGAGATAGTGTCGCTACAAGTCAAGGTAGAAGCCAGACCTGTGTACTCAATGTAAGAGAAGTTGTTGATGTCTTCTTCTTTTCTCGAAATTAATTGCCCTTCTAAGTGGAATTTCAAAAACGCGACGGGAAAACTTGAACATTGTTGTATAGAAGCCACATTAAACTTCTTCCTCTTCTCCGAACGAGGAATATATTATATAAAGTTTGACACAATGGCGTACGTCATTTAGCGGGTGCGTTGCGGTAAAAAAAATCTGCGGTAAAGAATCCTAAGGCGCTCGGAATTGCGGGTTGGTAAAATTCAAACGGGTGGGCAGAGGGCGTTAGAAGTTAGGAACACGAACAGCGAGATGGCGTAATCCTTTGCTATTCATTTTTGTTCGAATCCGTTGTTCCTTTCACGCGGCTTAACCCCCGGGAAGTTGCTGGCACCTCACAGGCTATTTAGCGTGCGGCCTCCTATGCTATTATTAGCAGAAGTAACTGCTGTGTACTGAAGGTACAAAAGAAAATGCAAAATGAATTTACAAAAATGAAAAATTAAATTAACTAGCTTAGCGGATAATAATTAAAGGGCACAAGAACAATTAAGCTCAGGGTTACCTTCGCAATTAAAACTTGAATTTAATCATGAAAAGTAAAATTGTGGGTGAAGGAAAACCGACTTTCTTTAATGACTCCAAAAATTGAAAAGATTTCATCAAAAATAAAAGAACAGAAATTTTGAATGAAAATTAACTCTTTAAACTTAAAATATACTTTCCAGAACTGAAATAATAAATGATCCTATATCTAATATGTGTACACAGTAATATAATACCAAATATTATATAATTGAGTTCTTTTGATGGCATGGATAATTATCAAAATTAACGCAACAAAACTTAAAATCAAAATGAAATACCAAAATGGCAGCTAACAATATAATTTTACATGTACTTACTCGGGCAACTCGTCAAAGAACTCGCCCCTCAGGGTAAAACAGTCGCATATATATAAAATATAACAACTGAGTGCGCTGCACCTAATGCACAATGATCATAGAAAACAACTACAAGAAAGGACGTGAGCTAACATGAACAAATGAAAATATATTAAAGAGTGAAAACAATTTAAACAACTGAACATTGAAATAAATAATTAACCAATCAATTCATTAACTAAATCTTATTTAAATATATACAAATAAATTCTGAAATCAATTTCTCGAAACATTAAGAAAAACAGATCGTAATAAAATAAGATCACTGAATTTACAAAAACCCAGATGCCAAGCCACAGCAGTATGAAGTTGCCCAGAGAAGCATGTCGCTTCATGCTTATGAATAGTTAAATGTTTCAAATTCGACTACTGTTTTATCGGCCTGTAATATCATTCCACCCAACAAAACACATTTTTTGGTAAGCAAAATTGCAAATTTCTGACTCATTTTACAATCAGATGATCAGTTAGGATACGTACTGCAAAAATGAAATTTTAAAGTGGAAAAGGAAATAAAATTCTACAACGCAGACGTATAACATTACAACAACAATATTTAATAGAATCCGCATAAAATCAGCACAAGCGAACAATAGACAATTGAATGAATAGATTAAATAAAAAAAATCTTAACACTACAAAATTAACATGATACAATAAACCCTTAAACTAAACTTATTCAAAACAAAATCTAATTGTGAAAACTCTCGGTAAATTGAAAAACAGCTGTACAAGGAAAACAATAAATAACCAGATTAGGCAACTTAAAATACACTCAGCGGAAAATGGGTTGTCTAACCACAGCAGTACGTAATCGCATATATATGTTAAATACGAATTTCGAATTCTATTTGGAATACCTAAAGTACGACAGCCATCAGAATGACATGTTTGTTTACAGAGAGGTTCCATCAATCTTTTCAGCAATATTGAAGCCTACAATTACTGATAAAATTATAGAAATTGTAGCTTATACATGGACCCGTTAATAAGATTAGAGATAAGCAAATAAATTTCCCTTCTACTGTCTACGTTGCCATTGACGTTATGAAATCTTTGAGCGTATCAAACAGTTAGCGGAATGAAAATCGGAGAGATTTAATGCAAAAAACGGATATTATTTTGTGCATATGAAGGTAATTTATTTGCTTAGTGATTCATATCTATCTGGAAGATAAAATCTGATTGCTTGAGTGGCAGATTCAAGAATAGGCTGTGAATGCGAATATAGTTACAATCCTCCAATAGATCAAATAGCTTCCTCAATTTGTAATCCATTGATATACTAGTTAACTTGGATACCCGCGGTGTTATCACCTTCTAAAACGACCACTGAGCCACTTCATAATATAATGTGCAAATGGATCATCAATGCACAATCCAACAATTATGCAAGTGGAATAGGAGCAACGTAAGAAAAGAATCCTACAAATTGTAACAGATGATTACCATGTGCCTTTTGCAAAAAAAAAATAATATACTATTGGTAATATATAATTTTGAAAAATAAGCTGTTTAAATGTAGAATAGGTAATATTTTTCAGATAATAAGGAATTAAATTTATTAAAAATATATAATTAATTGTGAGTGATTACCTAGTTGTTCTAAGGTTCACTTTTGTGGCTGCCACGTACAACAAGCGAATGGGATGAATGCCAATTCAGATGGCTGCATTTATCCTCAATACAATTATTGTTCGCTATAACGCAAAAATACGATATACAACTATGTAACGGAACGGGTTTTCTTACTTCTTTGGGGGATGGTCAGCCCAAATTCAATCGAGCATGACTTAGCCTCGTTTACAGGTAACCCCTCCTGCCCTTTTGACCGGCGAGCCACTGCTGGGAAACAAACTTTTTGTTCGGTAGCGAATGGTTTTAGTAATTTTAGCCAAAGATGTTTCCCAACTGTGTTTTCCACCGTCAGTCGAAGCAGGGCCGTTAGTTAGCCTAATGATTGTCGACTTACCCTTCTCGTCGGCTTTCTCTTACAAAATTGTCTTCCTCTCCGGGTCTTTACTAAGGGTTCAAACTGAACTTCTTTTAAAATGACGAAATAATAAAACGACTTATATTTTTACAACTATATATTGAAAATTTTGAGACATTGAGATTGAACTAACAAGCTACACAATTAAATAAAATAACAAGTGAACAAAAAAAACAAAATCACAATTATTTTAATGAATTTTTTTAACATACTATATTGTCGTTTAACATAAGAAGAAGTATTTTTTTTACTACAATAATAATTTATTGAGGGAGAGAGAGAGAGCGAACGAGTTACGGTTTTCATTGCTTTGGTTAGTTTTAAGCAGAAATTTTGAACATCTTACCAGCCGATGTGGAAAAAATTCTTCTTGTATCCAAATTTTAGGGCACAAAACTTTATACAACACCCACAAAAAATTTAAGCCAAGAAAAGGGGGTAATTTTCATGAATTTTATCACAAAACAAAACATCTCTCGAGAAAAGCTTGTGCTTCCTGTTCTCGAATTTTAAGCGTATTTTAATTGCAAAAACTAAGATGAGAAGTTTTAATTTTAAGATTTGGAAACGCCCGATACGAAATTAGAGACGCGTGCTTTTACTTTAGCTGTAACGAAGACCACGGAATTAATTAAATTAAAACAGCAATGTAAAGGGTTTTTTATAAACTTTGATTGTGACGTCATTTCGCACCGATAACTAGTTTCGCTTCTCTTTACAGGAGGGCGCAAGTATGACCGAAGGCGTTATTTTTCTGACTTTCAGACGTCCTACTTGAGAGGAACGTGAGAATTGCTGAACGGCAAATGTAACATACAATAAACAAAGAGGCAGATAACATACAAAGTAATACCATATTATTTTAATTACGCGAGTCTTTAAACGAAAATAGACTATTATTTCCTGTTAAGAAGACGCTACTCAGCAAATGCCACGGTACCTATCAACTACGTATTAATAAAATGAATTTAAATTCTCGCATTATACAGGATGGAATTTCGAATTCTTACATCTATATGAATTTAATGAACAAATTTAGAATATTGAAATCATAGACAAAATGTTAATGAAGTTGTTTTAATGCTATGTACATTAAAATAGTTGAGAGATGAAAAACAAATCCAAATAAATGTTTCTCGAAGTTTTCGAAGAATTTATACAAGATTTTGTAGAGGACCAGGAAGGATAGTTTAAGAGCTTTACTTACTTCCTCTAAGTATTTTTTTTATGGTAGCCTGTACAAATAATCATGTAATAAACCATTTATTCACGTCATCTTACTTTGGCCAATTCTAGAATCGATCACAAAAAGTCGTTTGCATCTACAGTAGAAAAGACTAAGTCCTCAAAAGCTGCAACACAGGGAATAACGTTTCAATTTCAATGCCCGGGTGGCAAATACAAGATCGAACTCGGCCTCAATAAAATAACGTTTTCCGGGCTACGTATTACAAATCCGGACTGGGCTTAAACTTTCAAACTCATTTCCATCCTCGCGGCTCTTCTCCCATTTCTTTTCTCCCGGACCTATTTTCCGAAGGAACACAGCCGCTTCCCTAACCCCATTCCGCGTTCCCGATTTCTGTCGGAAAACGATCGCCTGTATTAACTCCGGATTGAGCAGTTCTCCCGGAAACGGGCACTACGTGGAAGAAAAAAGGGATGCGAAAGAAGGTCTCCCGCGATTGCACGTCCATACGCGACGTCGGGTAGGAAAAAAGGAAATTTCGGTCGGCTGTCGACGCGAATCGAACGCATCCAGGCGAACGGACGAAGCTGACGTTTTAATAAAGATCCCGAACAGGTGCGCGATGTCCCTCCAAGTGGATGTCGACAGTTGTTTCGGTGTTTCTGCTTGAAAATATCCACCCTAATATCGCTTAATTGGATAGCGAGTGTCGAGATTGTGACGGGCAACTCGACAAGTTGGATGTGAAGCGGAAGGGCTTCCTATTCCAGTGGAAATATAATTGGCTTTAATTGAGATATGTCGATGCGAAGTGATACCCTAATATGCAATTAAGCTTTTCGAAGTCTATTGTTGGAGTCTAGCAGGTGCTTAACTGTTAACAAGAATGAAGTTAGGTACCTAAATAAATAATAAGAAACATTGAGAAGGTAAAAAATAGAAAAGCTGGTCCATTTTCTCACAAAATTCTTTAATGAAAGCTATCGGACATCCTCAAAGCAGCTGAAGAAATGTATAATGACGAGAATTGTAACAATAAAAGTGAAATCAACATTTAAAATAATTAATAAATTATCTTCACTTTTCTTTATTCATTAAATAAAATCAAGTCACGTTGAAATTAAAAATTTTTAAAAAAAATATGCTTACAATTACTGAATTCAAAAATGACGAAATTGGATTGTATTATAATTAAAATATTTGTGTAAAACTTATAACACACAAACATTAAAGCACAAACAAACTTTAAAACTGAATAAATTATTATTGATGAAATAATCAGACCATTATTACGTAGAGACACAGCGGTTAACATGTTTCTAGAAATCTGAGGAACAAAAATATAAAACTAGAAATTCAGAAAAGGTATTAGTTGCGTTAAGCCCCATCTATTTTTGAGGGAGAAATACAGCTGAGTAGGGTAAGGAAAAGCAAAACATGAATGACAACTTCAAGAAAGGAAATTTGAACACTATTGAAACCTGTCATCTGCAAGCACGATTTGAAAAGTTGTCGTGATCAGAGTATAAAGATTAAGGACAATGAGGAGACATCGCGGTCTGAATTTCTAAAGTTAACACTTCACTTCAAACAACAGTTTCTCAATGTGGCAGTTTATTATTGTTTACATTGATGCTCCGATAAATTAGTTTAATCATCCGTTTAATCTCAATAATTTGCTTGTTTTATTTATTTGTTTTAAATTACCCCTACAATAGTTTTAAAAACAATTAATTTGATGAATATTTGTTCGTAACCGTTAATTATATATGTTTTTTCTTCTTTTTCCGTGAGGGTAGCGGCTAATTTCTAATGATGACTTAAATTTTTAAAAAGTTAAACAACTCATTTTTAACGTTTCGACAATCTTTATTTTTCGTTGTCTTCTTCAGAATAATGTATATTTTATAATTTAACTTTTTTATTTAAAAATATATATATTTAGGAGCATTCACAAACATTTAAAAAAAAAAACTTATTTAATACTTACATTTTTTTTTAACAATTACTGGAAACGTCGTCATTTTTACAATACTGTTAACAAAACTATTTTAAATCAACTGTCAAAAACAATTAATGAAACTTGATAAGGTGCATTGTGTAGAAGACAGTGGCGGCTGGTACTAAAGGGCACAAGGGCATGTGCCACCCAACTACCAAGAAAACACAGAAGAAATTCGCATGTAATTACTGCATTATTTAATTTTATTATTTTACGTATTTTATAACGATGGTATCAAAGTTTCCTTCCGCACCTAAACACTAGGCATGTGCGAACGCTCAAAAAACATGTTTCTGGGACTATTTTGCATGTAACTATTTCGCGTATGATCGGACGGCTCCGTTTTTTCGCATATACCCTTATACGGTCGCTTGGGGGCACGCAAAGCCGCGACATTTGGTGGAGGCGCCGGGCATTTCCACTTTCAGTTTTATCGTCAAACTTCACCATTTGTGAGAAATTTGCGAATAGGATTTATTTCAGCGTTCAAGCTGGTATCATCGGTTGTTACCTGAGAAATATCGGACTTCATGATGTTTCCCAAGCGTCGCCTCTCCCCTCCTTCCGAAGGTCCAATGTTTCCCAGGTAACCAATGATGTTCACAGTACGTAAAATACTGTTATTTCAATGAAAGAGAAGTACCCAGGTAACCAATGATGTTCACAGTACGTAAAATACTGTTATTTCAATGAAAGAAAATGGTATTGCGGCCACAGCACCATCTGTCGATGTGCGCCAGGAACGTCATCTCCAGCTACCTTAGCTCTGAAGAAGGCGAAAAACACGTGCCCATCCAGAAGCTTTGTCTAAATGGGATGAAGATGGGTAACGTACTGCTGTGGATTGGCACCCCGGGTTTCGGAAATTTAAAGTTATATTTTTGTTCAGCCCGGATTGGTTTTGTCAGAGCAAGGATAGAGTTTCCGCTATTCTAATATTTGTTTATTTTGAAAAGATTTTATTAATTGATTTAATTGTTAGTATTATTTTATTTATTCAGTTGTGTAAAGTTAATTTCATTTATTTGTACATTTGCGTAACACCAGTATTTATATAGTTTATATGCTAGCATTTTCTTTGCGATGCGTTGCGGCTTCATCGCACGCAGATGTAAATTTCACATATATGACTGTGTTACCTTGAGGCCCTCTCAGTTACCAGATTGACGAGCGGGAGTACTGTTTTGTTTTAGTTTTCTTGGTTACCGTATTTGGTAATTCATTTTTATTTTAAGATGTAGTTCGTTGTTTTGAAATTTTAAAATCGTCCATCTAGCAACTCAGTTTATTAATAGGTGTTATATCGTTGTGCACAATTTTTATGTAAGGCTCTTTAATAATTTTCGTTTTAGAAGTGATCGCGTTTAGAGTTTAAATTTTCCGTTTTTTTTGTAGTTTTCAATTGTATTGTATTTTAATCACCTCGGGGTAGGTGAAGAGAAGCTTTGAGCTTGATTTAAATTTCATTTTGATTTTTTTTGTTTCTGCACGTGTAAGTTAATTTAAATTGTAGTTTGTTTTGAATTTTTGAGACCACGTGGATTTTTTGTGGTATAAGAAATTCCTTCTAGAACGAATCTACCATTTTGTTTGCTAAAGGATTTGCATTGTCCTTTTTAATTGTAAATTCACGAAGGGGTTATTTTAATCCAAGACATTCAGTCTTAAGGTTTTTCCCCTGTTGATTGTAATTAAATGTTTTTTTTTTCTTTTTTATATGGAAATTTAATGAATATTTATATATATAGAATTGAACTAAACATGAAAACAAAATGTGGATGTAAGTAAATTGACTTTCTTTAAAATCCCCAATAAATGAAATGGCTAATTCAAAAATAAAAACTATTTAAAATGAATATTTATATATATATATATATATATATATATATATATATACATATATATATATATATATATATATATATATATATAAATATCATTATATAAATGATCATGATATTATATATCATGAAGAATTAATTAACATTAAAGAAAGTCAATTTACTTACATCCACATTTTGTTTTCATGTTTAGTTCAATTCTGAAAATAACCTTGAGGTTATCTGTTTTTGTGCGCCCTTTTAAATCTTTATTTGCTGAGCTAGTTAAATTAATTTTGTCATTTTTAATTTCTTTAAACATATATGCTTGGACAATCAGTTCACAGCAGTACGTCAACGCTCTGAAAAGAAATACCTTCGAACCATTAACAACACAGCACTACAGAAGGATGGGGAGAGGCGACGCTTGGGGAACATCATGAAGAACGTTACCATCTACCTCGTTTGACGTAAATTATTAGTTTTTATTCATGTATTTTTTAATCATTCAAATATTTCTGTAATTTTTAAAACTTTTAATTCTTTATAATATTTGTTCGTAAGTAATTTTAAGATTTAGATGAACTTTCCATTTCTCTTTTTGAGCTTATTAGAAAAAACTGAATGCTACTGTTGATTGGGCCATCGAAGGAAATTTAATTAGAGAAATAAGTAGTTAAGTTAGGTATAAGCAAATAGTGGAACTTTGGTGGCTGCACCCGAAAAATTAAGGCTCAAATATGCTAGAGTATATTTTTCTGGAAGAGGGGTAATCCCACGGAAAGTTCCACTACATAGAAATAAGTTAGACTTAAGAAAAAGATGTGTTCAGAGATGACAATCGGATTACCGGAACCCTCGTCAGCACTTTTCGAGTACCGCGCTCGTGAGGGAATTGGCGACGAGGTATTGGGAACTCAGGTTATGATCTTCCGAAGCGTGTGGTGTGAATAAAGTTAGGAATAAATTGTTATAAAGAGTTTCAATAAACATCAACCGCAGCCCCAGGGTAAGTACTTTTTAATATTCCCTATTTATACATAAGATCAAACCCCCAACCCTTGAGCAAAGGGGCGCGACATTTAGGGAAAGCCGTGACAATACCGTAGGATCAAATTGTTTTGGGTACTATTTTCGACATATGGCAGTTATTGTCTTCTACAAGCCTCAGCATGATTCCATAATAGTTGACTGTTACGGCCGGACATTTCTTTTCCGCGACGTTCGGTCAGCGAATCATATAACTATAATCCAATTTTAATACCTACACTGTTTGCTAACTTTTTTAATCCGTTGACTATTATAGGATCATGCGGAGGCCTGAAGAAGACAATTGCTACCATATCCAGAAATTAGTAGCCAAAACACTTTGACTCTATGGTATATTAATGAAAAAATTAGGTAAGTATACTTTCAAATTTAATTAGTAATCTATTTTAATTTTGTGCCCACCCTCTTTCATAACTCACGAACCGCCACTGGTAGAAGGTAAGGTCCATCCAAAACTAAAAAAGATAAAATATTTATACATCTGATGCGCTTTACCCAATGTTTGGCACGCTTTGGCAAAAAAATGGTAACATATTTATGCTGTAGCAGTAACAAATACAGATTATGTTGAGTAAATGATGAACAAACTAACGAACTGTTATGAATCAAATTTAATACAAATATAACACAGTAAAATGTGTGTATATTCTTTTAAAGTTTCTTTTTTTTTTTAAAGTTTAGAAACCGTATAAAGAAGAAAGACGATATAAATATATAACTTAATTTTAACGAAAATGTGTGATTATATTGCACTTTTATTTGATTATAAAAAAATCATCATGTAAAAACTTAACATACATTACAAATATAAAGTTGACATCAAGAAACTAAAATATTTCTGTTTTTAATCTTCATCTATTTTTTGCTATGTGTATGTATTTTGAATATATGCATATAGAAGCCAAAACTACAAACTACAGCAACTGTTTAAAAATATTTATATTATGCACTTTTTGATTAGCAAGAAATGGACCATTTTATAAAAGAATTACGTTACGTAAAAATCACGCATTTTTTGTATATTTGAAAAGATACTATTTTTGAAAGAAAAAAATATGTCACCTGACATTTCATCATGGAAACTACGCGTTAATAATATTCTTGTAATAACATTTCAACGTTTTTCTCTATCAATTGAGAGTATCGTTTTTTCTTTTATCTGTTCACTGATTGAACCAGAGAGTTTGTATTCAATTACAACAGTGGTATCGCATTTGTTTTGTTAATTTGAACTAACTCTATCTACTGACGTTGACAATTGCTAATATTTCTCCCGAACGCCTTCTAACAACATTACATTGTTTTGAGTAGAAAACTAACGTAACTAATTTCGGTAAGATTGCCCATCTATTTGTAACACATGCGGGTCAAAACACGCCACGAGTTTGGTAGCAAATTGGTATAGCAAATTGTGGTGTTGCGTCTAGACATCAGCACGCTTTTCGCACACTTCGGGTAAGCAAGAACATTATTAACCCGGAATATTGTGAGTGATCTTCGCCGGTTGACTGGTCCTAATTTAATCAACTCATCGCTTATCTAGGCGAAATTGATCAATTAAGAAATTGAATTGCTCTACAGCGGATACGGTTAAGTTTACCAAGAATGTTGTCTAGACGAATACGTGACAGAATATAAGTTAGGAGGTTCCCTTGAGTGATTGTTTTGCAGGGTGGTTGTTGATTATTGGAGTAACGTGGTGCTATTAAAGTAAGTGTCAGAGAGTATTTATTAAAAAAAAAAAAAATAGTGTATGAAAATTATACTGAACGAAGTTGACTCTATTCACCTGCGCCTCCACCAATTTTATATACTTAATAGCTTTAAATAGCAAGAGCTAAATAAACATTTATGTTCCCTGTTGTAACAGTTTATTTTGGGTGAACTATAAAAAGAAAGTAATAATCGTTAAAATGAGTTCAGTCCACCCGATCGATTTATTGATAATTTCACAAATGTGAATTTAAAACTATACGCTAAAACTATTCACTTGTTGCATAGCTTAGAAATAGTGCCGAAGACGAGAAGGGAGTGTCAGTTATCTGTTTATTAAGGGTGAATTTCCTTTTTAAAAGAATATAAAATGAGAAAATAATAGCGTTTAATTTTAAGCTGAATGTTGCCACGAGACACCTGTTTTTTAATTCAGGATGCACTTCGATTTTGTTGTGGCAAATTCTTGTTTCACTGATAGTTAAACTTATGTTCCCAGATATTTATTGGGCTGCGAACGTTATTTTTTATATAAAATTAAGGAAATGAACTTTGCTTTTTTTCCCTTACTTCTGGTATTGCATTTTTTTTTTCTTTGAGGTTCGAAATTGATATTTTCCATCGTAAGATCAAAAACATTTATGTGCATTTCGAAATTAGTGACTTACTTCTTTTTCCTAACACTTTGTAACTTGCAAATAAAATCAAGTACTTTGCCTAGTTATTTAGAACTTTATAACTTATATCTCTGATGCCTTAACTATGGTGGTGAAATTCTTAACGACCAACAAATCTAAGTGTTGTCCTTTGATTATTGTTTTACTTTTTTTCAGCAAAACGACGCTATCTCTTCGCTGTCTTGGGCTCAATGCTTACTAACGAGTTTATTTACCGAGGAACTCAAACGGTTCCATACAAAATCCAAATGTTGTGTTCTCAGTTTCATGTTTGTTGATACGTTTAAGTTTAAATTAATCAAATTAATAACATTTGTTAAAGTTTATTGTTTATAATTGTCATTATAAGATCCCTTGAATACATTTATTTTCATTGATTTGTTTTATGACATCTGCTGATTGTGTTTCTGTGCGTTTTACTGTTCACTAAAAAAATTCTATTAATATCCTATAAACATTTAATGGTGATTTTACGTTCATACTTGATTTAGACTTTCAGTTTGGAAAAGGTGTAGAAAAATAATGAGTATCCAGATAAATGTTTTAATGTATTCTTTCGATCATCAGTTTTCAAAATTTTAAATTCGACTATTGCATTTTTTAATTGAAAATAATTAATGCACATGAAGAAGGCAGGGAATCTGAAACCAGTAATGCAGAAAACTTTTATTATTAAATGCAGTGTTACGTTACAGTGTGCGGGCGTGCGGGCGCACTACACTGTTTCACCTGCGGTAACCTGGTAAAATAACGGTAAACACACGAAGGACGTACTGATGGGGTCGCGATAGTAATATTGAGAATAAAAGGCTCGAAGAATTGTAACAGTAACGCTTTATTATTAATAAATTAAATAAAGTTAGGCAGAAAGAAAAAGAAGAAAACTTTAATGTTGACACATGGTTTGACAACCAGATCGCAATTATTTATTTAAAATTTAAATAGGTAAACTGTATTATAGCGGTGATTAACATAGAACAAAGGGTTACTGGCAATTACGAGTTCTGCGTTATATACAAAGCACGAGGTGAGCGATTAGTAAAGAAAAATAGAAAAGGAAACAAAACAATGAGTAAAGAAAGTGGTAGCTTGAGGGCGAGGGGCTTCGAAGCTAGTGTGTATATGCTGAATGGCAGCACGTGTTCTTTGTGTTTTTCGAACCACAACGGGTCGTATTGACTGAATTTCGCTGAATCGGAAGAGTAACAGAGAGAATAACATCCGGTTTTACTATAAACGATGCTGTAGTTAATTCTCTTTTAAAAAATATCGTTGGGCAAGGTGGGCCTACACATTGGACGTACTATTAGCCAATAACTAAGGCAAATGTGCACACAGCGGAAACGACTGTCGGCACATACAAAATTTGAATTGGAGAAAATGAAATTGCTATTAGATTTTTGTAATGTCATTTATCAAATTTCTTCATGACTTTTTGTTACCTACCGGGTTCTTTCTAGTGTGTCACGTTATATTATTTATTTGTTTTGTGTATAGAAATAAATTGACAAGACCTACAATAGAATTGATATTTTATTTCAAATTACCTGTTATTATACAGGATACGCCTCTAAGGTTGGGGGGCGGCGATATCCGGATTTTGTGTGGAGCCGTATGGAAAATACACTAATTGTAAGTCGAATACAATTGTCGGATCGTGCGATACTGATGTCGGAGCAGGATTGCTCAGTGAAGAAACTTGGTGGTGGTAGACACTGAATCCAAGACAGCGAAAAAATAGCTACGCTTTGCTGGAACAAACAAAAGAATTGAGCTTCAAATAGATCCAATCTAAAAAGTCCGTTCACTAAAGGAATGAGTACATGATAACGTTATGCACAGACGACGCAATTCTACACAAAGAACACAAGGTAAAAGGAAGAGCATTCTAGAATGATTTAGTCCTTTCCAGTGATTGTCATATGAATACATTTCCATAATTGACAAATAAATTGATATGGTGTGTAATATGTGTTGTAACTACAATAGCTGTAATGATAGGAAGAAAATACTAAAACCAAAGTAGCAAAACGTAATTCGATGAAAATATGTTTACATTACAACCCCTCAGTTAATGCCTAACTTTCGTACACGGCCCCCACTCATCAGTGAATGGACATTCAAATAAAACATGCCTCGCTGCATCTACCCCATTAACTCTCCCACCTCTACACAAATATGATTTAAAATTACGGTGACCCGTTAGTAATTCGATCGCCTGATTCAACTAATTAACCCTCATTTTCCTAAAACCTGTAACGTTACGTTCTGAGGTAATAGCGCTCACAACAGTAAGCAGTTTATTGTTCGCACTACAAAAGTAGTCAGAGTAAGGTGGTGTTACGGGTTTTTTTTGCTTCGCTTATCTCGAGTTAGTTCTCCGCTAGTCTTTTCGATAAGCTTTTGTAACCCTATTTTCTTCTATTTCCGTACTCTACCTTCAGAGATGCTCCTACGTCTTGTATTTTCACAACGTAAACATTATCGTCTAATTTTTGGCTTTCAAATTGTGTTTTCTTTCCTCTGTTAGAGTGGTATAGCTAGAATTTGTATCTTTTATTCTCATTTACTTACAGATAGTTCCTTATACTTATAACGGTCTTAGATTTTCGTTTAATTTCTTTCAATTTTAGTAAATTCCTTCAATTCCCATGTTTTGACAGTTGACGTTTTCATTTCTAGGTAAGGTTAAGATCTGTTTGTTTTACACATGCCGGTATTATCGATTTCCACGCAGCGATAGATCTGTTAGATTTGTCGATTGATCGTCTATTCAGATCATTTTATTCTGTGTTTACATCTTTCCGACGTTAGAGGGCACCTCGATGTCCGTATTCTTATTTTATTTATCTGTCTTCTGATTGGTTGCGTGACGTATTTCCTTCCTTCCGGCTTGCTGGCCATTGTTGGTTGTTGTTTAGACGCGTTCTTACGAGTACCTCTTCCTATCTTTGGAAATTTTGGATATTTTCACACATCTGTGGATTTTATTGGAAGATTGCTTGAATTAACCATTGGCCGTATCTTCGTTTGTGTTTGAAGTGGAGACTTCGGGATTATCACGGCAGATGAATTCGATAATTCGAGATATGCAACACCATATCTGTCTATTTCTTCTCTTCGTTGTAAAACCTCGTTATTTAACGGTAAGCAGATCTTGTGATTTCTTTTAAATCACTAATTTTGAGGTTTCTGTGTTTTTAGAGGTCTTTATAACCCCCTTATTTTTGAATTCTAGAATTTTACCTTTGTTTTATGTGACAATTTGAACATCCACGTGCGGCTGAGGACTTTTGCGACTCTTTAAGTCCGTCGGAGAACCCTACATTCTTTGAAATTTAGCCGGACCATCTGGCTTCGGTTATTACCAAGTCGGACCACAGGCTACGATCTGTCAGTCCCCATAGGAGAGGATCTCCATGTCCCGTAACACCTGAATAGGGGAAAAGCTAAGTGCACGTTCTCTTTCTTTTTTTTATTTGTAACCTTTCCGCGATTATAATAGGAAACCACCCCCGGTCATTTAGTTTTTTTTGTATTTAATGTAGTAAAGTAAATTTTATATGTCGTGCCTAGAATCGGAGGGTGCTACCTGTTAATTTAGTAAAATAGTTTAATCTCAATTCGGATATTCATTTACTTATTCATTTAGTTCTTTGTTCTCTTTACTCACTTAATTTGATTCAATTGTCCAACACCATCCGATTGAATATCGGCTTGGCATACACAGGGTATTTATTCACCTTTTCACCATTCAAATATTTAATTCTGTTTTTGTGTTTTTGTAACCGTAACATTTCAATCAATTTATAATTTAAGAAATTTTGTTTGTACAAGTCCATGTGAGCGGTTCGCGTTGGCCATAGCGTTCGGAATTCGTGTCCTATCTTAGGACAACCTGTTTTTGTTACCGTATTTAATGTCAATTCGACAACAACATTGCTCCTTTTGAGCTTTTATTTTTTTATTGTCAATCTGGCAATAACTTGATTTGTTTATTTATATGTCAAAGATTTCGCATTAAAATTATATTTGCTTTGTCAGTAAACTTATTCTTTTATTTTTTGTGCTGTAACATTTCAACCGCTTTACCCCCGACGTTTATTTAACACCGTGGATTCCTGCTTATCTTGGGGGCATGACACTTTATTTATGAAAACTAAATTATTACAAATCATCCTAACCCCATGCTCCACCTGAAAAGGTACTACACGAAGCTACCTATTCTAAGTACTAAATGGGTTCCATAACAATTGAAATGATCCTACTCTAACTAAATAATTTCCCTATGATTTTTAATAACAAAAATATAATACAGTAGTCTCGCGACCATATGAATACTACTTTTGAGAAATGATAAAAATTATTGAAATGTTGATTAGTTCACATAATCGCGACTTGTAAATCAGTCAGCTATCAGTTATTATTAAATGCGCTCCATGGAACGACTTCGTTATCTCCCAACATTCGCCAAGGACACTGAGTATATATAATATACTTATATAAATCAATGGCCACCGGAGTAAGGGAAAACCAATGGCAAACAACCTTACTTCTAGGAGGATCTGAGAAGAAAGTCGCCAGACTTTATTTACTGAGAGCTTGGGGGCATGACAGGTAAGTAATCCTAAGCAGGGTGGCGCGAAATTTTATCCATCTTGGCGCTTGTGTTTCTATCAACCCACTTATTCGAAGGTTTGTAAAGCGGAAGTGCATAACCTTTTCTGTTTTTATTTTGAGTTCTTGCCTCGCGATTTTTCACGGTACTCGATTGTCACTTTCGGTGCCGGAAATTTAGGTAACAGTGGATACTGAGGTTTCACTATTTACTCCATGTAATTCAACTGAAACAATGTCGATTTTAAGCAGTTTAAAGTATCGATCCAGAATCAGACTCTAATATAGGTAATGTAGGTGGGTAAATGCATATAGTATACGGTAATATCCTTTCGGGTAGATCGCCTATAAATTATAAGGAAAGTTCATTCACAAGGTAGACGAAATTACTCGTATTCGGCTTTCAACGGCACTAACCATTCCGGCTCCCATAAACTGACAGGACTAATTGTCGGGTCGGCCATTGGTTGGGAATTGATGGCATTTTGCGGTATCAGCGGTAGAAATTGCAGTGCGACGCGACGAACAATAACAGTTGTTATTCCGTAACTTCACCGAGCCAAATCTTCCTCCGTTTTCGGTGTAGTAAAAATAAAGGCAGAATATATTAAGACGGGAAGTAAGAAGTAATAGAGAAGGTATATGCAGAAAAAGGAGCTCTCAAGAAAATACCGGAATTAATTCGGTTATATTCAGGCAAATAGCAAGATTTGATGCTAATTTTTTCCCTGGGAAATTTTCCTTTCCTTTCGGAATCCATTAGTCAAGGAGGTTTTCAATTAGCCGATCTGGATTATCAAATCCCCTTTTTTGCTCCCCCTTGTCACGCTGCCGGACTGATCTTCTTCTGATACTTCGGGTAATGTTTTTAAATTAGCCGGGGTAAAAAGATGGCCCGAACGACCGCCTCGGTTTCCGGAGGGGATTAAGACCGAAGGAGGCGGACGGAAAAAAACCGCCTCCACGGCCCTTAATATTTATTAAATCAATCTCTCGAAAGTTTCCAGGAGCTAATGGCGCATTTGGGTAACTCTATTCAAAGTCGTATTATCCTATTGTAGGTCTAAGTACTTACCCGCGTGGCTCTGTCGGCTTACGAATGCTTCTGGGACGTGTATTAGGTGAAGACATAATCGAGTACCATTCAATTTACATTAGTTGTGACGCGCGTTGAAAGTTTCCTCGCGGATAGTTTTGCAAACGGACCCCGTCGAACTTTCTATCCTATCCGATATACATTTGCCCAGGCAATTAGCCGTCACAGTATTGTACAGGATGAGTCTTTTTTTTCAATATTTGTATGGGAATCTCAAAAATCATAAAAGATACGCATTGGGTTAAATGGAGAAATATTTGCAACTTTATAAGCTGATCTAGATCCGCTTCTGGTCATTTAAGGACTTAAATTTTTTTCTCATGACGTCTGTAACCGAAGAAGCCAACTCGATCAACAAGACCCTATCAAAAAAGTTCGCAATCTGACTGAGAGCTAACAAACGACGACTCTGGGTTAGTCCAACCGATTGATCTCAAAGTATGTCTGCGTATCTCCGTCCACTGTCGGGCAATTGACAAGAAGGTCAGCAGGAACTTCCTCCGCACACCGCACAACTTTTTTGCACAAGAGAGAGTTACATGGTGTTTTATTTTAGTTCGCCAGTGTCCCAGTGTAAGAGTTCTTTGTAAGTAATCTCAATCTGCGTGCTGCTCATAAAGACTGCCTTACGGAGTCTTTCCTCATTGGGTTGAAGCTCTAGAGATTTACAGTGTCTTGCGCCGGCGAGTAGATTCCAAAAGGAGTAGTGTCTAGCAACAAGTTAGGACCTAACAAACGTTTTGATACTACCATGTGAGCTACCACACGTCGGTTCTGGACCTAAGAATGGCAGCTCGCAGGCGCCCTTTGCTAACATGTCAGCTATTTCATTGCCTCTGATTCCCAGAGTTGACCTGGCACCCATCTCAATGTAAACGTTTAGATGTTCCGCCAGCTGTTTCAAGTATTCTGTGGCACTCTCAGTACCACCTCAGAGTCAAATCTGACAGCCTGCCAAAGCTTTGAGGGCAGTCCTGGCTGTCGGATGATGTTTCTACCCTTCCATTCTTGCGCAGCAGTTTGAGATGCCTTCAGCACAAGACTGGATGGCAATAATTTCGGCCTTGAAAAATGGTGGGGAGGTCTAGCCTAGAAGCTTCACCGTCCCGCTCGCCGTCCCTCCAGATTCCAATCAATCGACAAACCAGTAGAATAGACCCCGTTATGGTTTGCGGGTGTAGGCTATTGCAGTTCTCTGCTGAGATATCATACGCTGTAATCTCCTAGAGAAGCTGAAAACTGGCGAGATCTTCATCCGCTTTACAGACAGTGGTAATGTCTATTCGTGTGGTGTTGTGGTCTCGGTCCGATTTTGACGGAAGAAGCCTTGCATCATACATTTGCTTGTAAACCGTAGCGTTGCTTCAGACCAGAACCACTGCTCAGCGGGAGAAGTCAGAATGGTCTCGACATACATTTACTAGTATCTGAAAACAATAGGTAGTTTACCAGCCCTTTCAATGCTGTAATTCTTTTGTTAGATAGAAAAATAGATTGAATACTGTTTTTAGAGAATTTAAGGCCAAACATCATCTTCTTAATTTTTAGTTTTGCTGTCATTTTTTAAGTTAGGAAGCAAATCTAAGGACATATTTTTATAAATAGCAGCATAACACATCATTATATGTTTAAACAAAAAAAAACCTGTCTTGCAATGGAAAAGAAAATAAACTTAACTAATATTCAATACAATACAAGTCATAATAAAAACGCTAAACGAGTTATTAACAATAAGCAACACCCTAATCCACATTAAGCGTCCGAAATGTCACCATTATTATCGACGCACATACGAAATCGTTTCAACACCGAGTTAATAGTTTCTCCTATATTTGCGCGCGCCATCTAACCTGTCAATACACTAAATAACAGCCAATAACTCCTCTTGAGGATACATATGATCGCAACATATACCAATCTTTTATTGTCCAAAGCGAAGAAGTTAATTGTGAAAGACCTGGGACATGCAGACATAAAAACAGGCCTATTTCTGCCGATCCACGATTTGGAAATAATTCATCTAAACAGCTTTGACCTGTGCCAAATAGTGAGGTGAAGCATCATCATGTTGACCACGTAATTTTTTTAATGAGTTACGCCCTTAAACCTATATTTTGAATGAAACGCGAATTGAAAAGCGAATTCAGCTGTTAAAACGTACACTTCCTCACGTAAACGCACAAGGTATGTTAAATAAAAATTTAAAATTATTTAAAACCAATTTATAGTATCACCTTAATTACTACATATATTGTCATTTGTAATAAATCATAATAAACAGCATAAAAATTAAAGGTAATTTTAATTGATAAATGAATACGTCTTTTTATTATTCTCGAGTAGATCAAAGTAGTCAAATCAAGAATGTTGTGTATTAATTCCTTTCTTTACGAGGATAGTCTAGACTAACGATCATCGGTTTTACTACCAAAATGTTCTGACACTTTTTCCTGGACTATTAAATTTTATTTCTCACCCGTTGTTTTTAATTGAAATTACAGGAACATTGAAGACTCTTGCTGTTGCTTTCATTGGCAATAGATCTCCAATCTCATTCAGAACATCTTGCCTACTCTTTGGAATCCCAATGTCGGGAAACACTGAAGCCATTGGATTTTTCTCAATTCACAGTCTGCAATTGGTATCTCCCATTTTCTGTAGGTGTGCTTTGTATCAGGTTCAGATTAGGTTTGTAATCTATTAGGCACCCTGTTAACGATGCTGATGATTCCTACTGAGCTGTAGTAATTCTTCAGCCTTCGTTTTTGATGGTCCTTAATAAAGGTTGTATTATTCCAGTGTTTATTGTGTTTCTCTTTGATCTTCCTTACTATGATCCTTACCTGCTCTCGTGCTGCGTTTTTCAGACTCCCCTAGAACGGATTCTGGGACTGTATATGAAGCATATGATCCCTTTCTTGCTAACTCAATGGCTTTTTCGCTTCCTTCTACTGTCGAATGTCCGGCACCTACAGCAAAATGACTTTATTGCGGCCTGTCAGGCTATTAAGTTATCGAATACATTCCCATTAGTCTTGATTGTGTCTTGGGGTTCACTAGTATCGTCAATACTGCTTAAAAGTCTGACGCAATATAAACTACATCAGAAAAAAAATTGAAAAACCTGGAAGGAGGTTAGTCAGAAAGTTGAAAGCTTAACAAAACAACTTGCTGCATGTAAAAAGTCGCTGACAATCATCTATCAGGACTTCATACACGAAGAGGAAGTAGAAATTCTTCCCTGACCTGCTCGCTCTCCGGATTTAAACTTGATCGAGCATGTGTGGAATATGATGGGTGCTACGTAAGGAGTTTATAACAAGCAGCAAACGCCTTGCAGGAACTTCGTCGTCATCTATAGCTAGCCTGAGATGAGATCCCACAAGATGCCGTTGCTCATCTCATTCAGAGCATGCCTCCCAGAGTTAGACAGTTCATTAACAATCGTGGGGATGCGACAATTTATTGATAAATTTTTGCTGATTATTGGTATTTTTTTTTACAATTGTTATGATTTACTACTAAAAACTAGTAGTTATGATTTACTACTTGAAACTTGTCGAAATTTTAGCTTTGTGACTCAGTTCTTTCAAGGTGCTGCAAATTTTTTTAGCAGGCAGTTTAGATTCGCTTATTTCCATAAGCCCTCTTATTGATTTCAGCTGCACAATGCGATATAAAGTCATGGCATTTCTCTAGTGGAAAGGTGACATTGTATTTCTCACTCCAAGTCCACATCTCGGTTGTTGATCCGTCTCTGTACCAGACCACTTCTCCGAACTTGCCTCTGTAGTTGGATTAATTCCAACTTATTCGATCCACTTGTTCAATTTCCACCCTCAAAATATCTGTTAGAAAGCTATGTTGAAACCCCGTGATCTGATCTCAGAACGTTGTTTTCTATATGACGATTATTGTCTCCCAATCTCGCATTTCTGCCACTTGGTAATTCGTACAATCTGAGATGCTCCATTATTGCTTCGTCCATTATCACCAAATAGAGGGAAGGGCAGTCTAGGAGGCATGCCATTGATGCTGTAGAAATTGTCCTCATTACTCCTGTTATTCCTAAAGAGGCAAGCCTCTGAATTTTGTTCAAGTTGCAAGTTCAGTTAAAGTAATTTGCTGTAGCACCTTTGTTCGACATATCGGAGATGCATAAGTACATTGATATTTACGTGGAATTCTAAGTATCTATTCAATAAAAACTGTATGTATGCAATAAATGAGAGGAAAGTGATCACACGAATGGTTTTCTCATTATTGGTGGGTATTTTGCTGGACTGTCAATTACTTTTGTACTACTAGACCCTTTAACATAATATTACAAATATGTTTAAATGAAATTCATTGAAACTTTATATACGTTGTACAACCCAATTTCTCTTTAATAGTTTTATTTCTTCTTACATAGAAGGAAAAATAAAATATATAGAAACACTTTCTATGTCGTCTTAATCTCAATAATCGATCAATCATTGCCCAGCCTTCCGCATGGTTCTCCAATGCCTACGTTCTCTGATTTTCCAATATCGTCAACGCTTTTAGCTGGACTTGTCACTGTGCATGATGTATGGCTTATATCTCTGTTCTTTGGGTGACCTAGGCAACCTCGCCAATATTTATTACATATAATTCCACTTCCATTCGAGAAATCTTAAATAAAATCAATCAGGGCCACGACCTCGACTCGAATACGAAGAAATACCGTTTTCATATTCGTCGTACTACAGACAATGTGGCCGACCTGATTGTTCTCGCGCTGCCGAAAGTTAAGTGTTAAGGCTGCGAAGTTTCGGAAATAAAAGCAATAATTTCCGAAGTTCTTCCGTTGCGTTGGGGACCTCCGTTCGAATACGACTTCGCGCCTCGGATTTCGTACAATGGCGAGATGGCAATTACACGAGTCGAAGTGGATTTAGGCATTTGGAGCAGTAAAGCTGAATTAAGTTAACATTGCATAGATTAGCTCGGATCTTGATGGAACAGCGAGAATTGGTGAGCAGAATTGTGTAAGGGTATCTATAAATCTCGCAAGTTTAATTTTAGCAACGAATAAATGATTGTACAAAGATAAATTTTGTGCTTGAACATTTCTGTAAAGGCAAAGGGAAGTTGTATGTACGACATCAGTTTACTTTTAACGATGAAAACACTAATACAGGTAACCTAGAAACGACGAATGTGAACGTTGCCATTTATCAACTTCTATTGGTAAGATCCTATGTTGACATCACCGATATTTACTGTAGATAATATAATTCTGAATCATTAATGCTTAAAGTTGCGTATGCGTATTAATACAATGCTTTGTAATACTATCACATAACCTAGATATAAGTTCATAAAAAAGCTTTTAAAGTGAGTAAATATTGTGGTAGTGCAATGGAAACATAAAGAGAATCATTAGGTTTTTCAAATAATACCACAATAAGCAAGGATGTGCAAGCTTATTTGACAGCGAGAAAATAACAAAATATTTTTCTGGCTATTAACTGCCTAAATAAATTAGGAGGAATTTTTTCCCAAGAAAACGAGAGGATGTAGGTTCGAATCCTGCGTGAGGAGAAAAATTTTCCTGGGGAAAAAATCCTCCAAAATTATTACTGTTAATAGCTAAAATACAATAATTTGTTAATCCCACAATAGTTTGAAGGTTATCTGATAGAATGTCCTCACTGCAAGTAAGTTAATTTCTACAAATTAATTTCAACTTCTCAAGGATTTCAGTAAAGATGTAACATAACTGGAACCAGATCAGCTCTTTAAGGATTACATATATTGCTATGTTATATGCATTAAAATATGTTAAATCGTGTCAATATTTTATATTATGTACATACTTAGTTGTAAATCCAGTATATTACTAAATTAAATTTTAAAGCGCATATTTAGTATATTCCGCGCAAGGTAGGGAAATGAGAGTTAAAATTAGAGCATCGGCTAGGGTCGAGTGGGGTTTAAACGGTAACGTGACGAGTACTATTTACCGGCGCGCTATAAAAGCGGCAATATTGTACGCGTGGGAAATATGAGTAGACGCGTGTAAAATTAAAGAAACAAAAATAAATAATCGGGATGCAGAGATAATGGTTAGGGCCGCGAACGCGTATTCATCGATTTCGGCAGACGCGGCGTGCGTTATTTCTGGTATAATACCAGTAGATTTACGATTTAAGCTTTTTATTTCCGTGGAATGAAAGCAACACTGCTTATAATACATCTATAGGCACTTTTGGAGAAGATTTAGAAATTTTTACGAATTGGTCGAAGGGTGAAGGTGGTGCAGAGGAGGCTTTTGTTGGCTATAATAGGGATATTGAAATGCATAATCAAAAGTTCAAATTAGGGGATCATTGCAATATTTTTCAGACAGAATTAGTTGCAATAAATCAGGCAGTACACTGAAAAAACGAAATCTATTAAACACGTTTATTGAAATATTTCATTAATGTAATTAAAAAAATAATCATACTTAAAAAAAAAATGTTATTATTATAATAAACAGAATTATTAATTTCTAAGATTTATAAAACCGTCTGGCATTAATAGCAATAAACCGGCGTTTATTAATTGTTTTTATGATACTCTACAAAGAATTTCATGAAATTAATGTTGTGTTTTATAAATATGCTGCATTTTAATTTTATAGAGCTATTTGTTACGTCAAACAGTGATTTTATTAAAATACAATGAAATGGCGTTGGTTTTTATAAAATTGTTCATTGTATTAATAAACGCTTTAATAAAATTTATCGTTTCTCGCGCTTGATAGCTGTTGACCTACGCCCAATATAAAACAAGCATTGTTCGTCCCTATTCAGAACGCCTGCGCTTGCCGCATATTGCATAGTGCACATAATAGCACGAAATTATACGAATAGACTAGACAACTTTATTCTAACTTGATTACTATAAACAGAAGAAATCTATATGACGGTTATATATAGCTATGTTGGCACGGTTAACCCCATGGTAGCTGCATTGTAAGTTTTTGTTTTACACGTTTTGCGGCATAACGTTTTCCTTTGTGACGGAATTATAGTGGTAAGGAATTACTTATTGGCTATCAGTTTGCTGTTGTATACCAGGTAGGTGCTTTATTTAGTTCTAATTGTATATTAGGTTAGGTATTTTTTAGTTTTAATTACATTTTTAGAAAGAGATACATTCTGGATTATACTGTGTGTTCTTAGAATCGATTTGTATTGGTGAATACGTAATATATTTTCGATTTTTATAGATACAAATTCACATATCCTAGCAACATCTGCCCGCTGAAGGAAGAAATAGAAAAATAGTATGTGTATGTATATTATAGTCTTTAATTTCTAATAGGCTTGCATTGCATTACTTTGTCTTTTTAGGAATTCTATAAAATGGACAAACGAGCAAAAATCTATAATAAATTTTGCAATCTAAAATGCACGTTGAAAATCTGTAAATCACCCTCAGAGGAAGTGGTACAAAAAACAAAGAAAATGAAATTCGATATGTACTTGTAACTTCATTCCTTAATATGGAGCAAGGGTAGAGTTTACGATCACTTTGTGATTGTTCTTTTACATGTGTATTGCAGAATCAGAAAAGGAAGCAGCATCTATTGCACGTGCATTCTTATAGAAGAAATAAAGCAAAATCAGTGTAGTGTAATTATATCTGAATGATATGTACGAAAAGTGTTGATATTACATACACATATAAATAAAAAATTGTTTTAAACAAACAGCATTTTATTTTAAAGTCATAGTCATAATGAAATTCTGCATAATATCAATTATATATTTCATAAAAACAAGACTCTAAATCATTAAGTCGCCATGAAAAGCTTGATAGGCACATGATAGCTTTGATTGATAACTGACAATAATTTTACTACATATACAACTTTTTTCATTGATTTAATACGTCCCATTAATTAAGTTAATAAATTATTTTATTGCATGAATGAAAAATTTACATTAGTTTGAAAAACATGTTGTTTAATAACATGAACAATAATATTAAATTAAATGTTCGACGTACATAATTCTAATAAATTGTTTGCTTAATATCATGAACTTTTGGAAATTTATACGGAACGTGAGAATTATAACATAGCTTATCTGTATTAGAGGCGTTAAAAATATCCTCAAGGTTTTCCACATATCCTTTAGGAAACCCATAAGAATAGCCTTGCCCTGTGAGTAATCTTCTACAAATGTGGAATGCATCTTATCAAATAGCATACATATTTTATATTATCCCCAAATTCAAGTTTCACACGTGGATAGTGGGTGGTACCAAGTGGTCCATTTTCTTCTTTTTTGTAATGCGCCTCAATGAAATAGTTAAACCTAAAACCACCTATGTAGAGACCGGATTATATGCAAAGCGTATATATTTTATTTTTTGCATATCTTTAATTATAGTCTATATGTAGACGTATTACACTAATTGAAGTTAGTTAGCGCCAATTAGTGACTGCATATATTGCATATTTAGGCATTTCAATGCATATTTTTTACAAAAGTTGTGCATATATTGCATATTAAGCTTTTTCTTATCCTTTCTATTAGTAAATGTGCCTAGTAATTCCTAACGTAGATCGACACCGACCAATTTCTCAGCACGATAAATCTTGGTTACTTGTTTCTCTAATAATTCTTTCCAAGAACTGTACGTGTTTTAATTCGGCTAGAGAGAAGGGATAAGTTGTTTTTATTTCTTTAACTTTTGGTATAAAATGACAATCGAAGATACGAGTGGATGAAGGTGGTCTGTCGCATTTTAAAAACTCTATTTTTTGCATGAATGAAGTGGTCTTGTACCCATCTTTCACAAGCACCATCGAAAATTCCAGAAATTCAAGGAAGCACTCGAGTATTGTGAATGTAGAAGGGGTTTATGTTACACTACTTTCGAGAAAAATTACATAAAAAAACTAATTTGAACAGTTTGATTTTGTAACATAACACTTCATCCAGCTCGTGTCTTCCATTGTCTGTTGTAGGTGTCTTCTGAAGAAAATACCTGATTGATCAACACGCTAAAACTCCATCACATATTGGAAACTGTGAAAAACTAAAGCGATCCGCATGTGTCAGCAATCTATACGTCAATGTGTAGCATCAACTTCACAAACTCAGAACAAGAAGAATATAATACGGATCTGTGTAACGCATTAATTTCGTCTAACATAACATTAGCAAGATTAAACAATGTTAAATTTGAAATCATTTCTGCAAAAATATTGCAAATATAATATACCTGACGAAAGTACCTCAACGAAAAAATTATGTCACATCTTGTTACCCAGCATCATAGCAGAAATTCAACAATTGGTAGGGAATAATTTTACTTATATCATGGGTAGATGAAAGTACGGATAAATGCGGCGTTTTATATGCCCATTTGTTAAATAGGAATGCTTCATGAAGATATTGTAGGTAAATCATATTTAATTTATTGTAAGAACTTCAAAGAAACAATAATGTGACAATTGCCCAATTCGTTCAAGAAGGTTTATCAAATTTCTTTTACCTGGAAGTATACCTTGTGAAAAAATTCTACTAATGTTGTCCGACGCTGCACCATACATGATAAAAGCCGCGCAAAATTTAAATTCTTTTTTATAGTAACATTATTCATACCACTTGTTTAGCTCATGGGTTCAATCGTGTAGCTGAAGACATTAAGAATCAATTCCCTTTGATTAATGATTTAATTAGCAATGTCAAAAAAAGTATTTTAAAAAACCCTTTACAATCCAATTTTATAGGAGCGACTTCCGGTGTTAAGTTGCCTCCTGACCGATTATTACGAGATGGGGTACATGGTTAGAGGCTGCAATTTTTTTCGCCGATAATTTTGAAGGAATAATAAATGTAATTCTTGAAATCACTGTTGACTGCATTGCTCTAGAAAACTGTAAAAAGATAGTAACATCAACAGAATTACTACAAAACCTTTTGTATATTAAGTCAAATTATAGCTTTGCTTCAAGTTCCATTCGTAAACTAGAAATGCAAGGGATGTCGCTCTCGGAATCAGTCGAAATAGTAGACGAATTTTTTTTTTTTGAGATAAATGTTTATTTTTCCGGTACTTGAGTATACATAATATACTAAGCAACAAAAGCACTCGTATTACAACATCTTTGCACGGCGAGGCGGTACGGTCCCATCATTCATCGCGGGTGAAGGAAGCATTTCGCCGCGGACTACCGGTATTGAGAACTCCTAGATTTTGTTAAATTTCGCTTTCTTCTGTTTGTGTGCGTTTCATATCTTGCTCGTTTGATCATCTCGTGATTTTCTTCTTATAGGTGAGGTATTTCAATTTCTTGACGCCGGTTTGTAAATTATTGGTAGGCGTTTTATAGTTTTGCTGATGGTATTAGGGTGTGTTTTGTTACATGTACTTTTTGTGCTCTTATACTAGACGTCTTCTTGTGTGGTGTTCGTGCCACTTGTTTGTTTTTTTAAAGTTTGATTTCAGTTCTTATCATGTTATTTTCAATTTGTATAGTAGTTAGTAGATTCTTTTGTTGTTTAATGTTTACCTGTTAGTTCTCTCATTGTGGTTATATAGTTGAGTAGTTGGTCGTTCTTTTGTTTATAGAGTATACTTGTTTTAAATTTTGTTCTGTTGTATTTGTAGTCTGTTCAGGTTTTCTCAGTGTTTCTCCCCAAACGTTGATTAGATAGCTCATATGTGACGGTTAAATAGGCTATGATAAATAGATTTTTTCAATATGCTGAGGTATGATGCTTTTTATTTTACGTTATTGCGGCTAATGTTTGATATTTTTATTTGCTAATGTGTCTACGTGTTTGTCCCATTTCAAGTTTTTGCTGTATTGTAAGCCTAGATAGTTTACTTTCTGTACTTCTGTTATTTTTTGATTGTTGATGCATATAGTAAATTTGGCGGAAAGTCTTTCTTGTGAATGTCATATATTCTGTTTTTTGCTTCGTTGATTGTTATTAAGTTGTTCTAGCACCATTGTTCTATTTTTCGCATGTCTGTGTCTATATTTTGCTGAATATTTTGTTGATTTTTTCCTGCGTATATGATACAGGTATCATCTTCATAGGCGTATATGTCTCCATGTATTTTCAACTTTAGCATGTCGTTAGTGTATGTGATATATAATGTTGGAGATAGATTTCCACCCTGTGGCACTCCATACTCGGCCGCCGAACTGCTGCTCTCAACTCCGTCGCTATTGTAGTTTGTGTTCTGTTCAATAGGTAAGTTTTGATTAGATTTAGCTCTTTTTTTGTTACACCGAAGGAAGGAATAAAAAATGTAATTCTTGAAATCACTGCTGACTGCATTGCTCTAGAAAACTGTAAAAAGATAGTAACATCAACCGAATTTTTACAAAATCTTTTGTATATTTATTTAAGTCAAATTACAGCTTTGTTTCAAGTTACATTCGTGAACTAGAAACGCAAGGGATGTCGCTCTCGGAATCAGTCGAAATAGTAGACGAATTTGATATACTATGTAAGGAAGGTTAAGGGTAACAATAGGTAATTCTATATACGATAATTTAAAAAAGTGATAAATACGAATGCGGGGTTTTGAAATTGAAGAAAGTTAAGAAAAGTTTGGAAGGTGAAAAGTAAACGATTTCGACTTTAATTTTAATTTAGAATGTATTACAAAGTTAAAAAATGCACCAATGTACATTCTGTGGATGTTGAAAGAAGCTTTTCTATTTCGAAACATATTGCTGTGGACGAACACCTTATATTTCGCGAGAGTTTTTTTTTACTTTTTCACTCTTAATATATTGTTTTATTTGCTGCATGTAGTTTATGTCCTTACTTAGAGAATTTCTACTTCTATGATCTTTGCGCGTTGCTTGCACGCATTTTGTAACATTTCAAGTATTATATGCGGACTGTTTAACTTTGTAAGGCAGTTCTTTGAAGGATGCCGTGTAAGTACATGTAATTTTATTTTCATTGCTGCCATTTTGGTATTTCGTTTTTACTTAAAGATTTGTTTCGTTTATTTTTGAAATTTGATCCATCAAAGAACTCATTTTATAATAATTGGTTTTATATTCTTGTGTGCACAAATTAGATATACGATCATTTATTATTTAAGTTCTGTAAGATATTTTTAAGTTTAAAGAGTTAATTTTTGTTCGTTTTTTAAGTTTGCTGATTTGTATTTTATATTTAATCACCTCGGGTTGGGCGAATAGAAGCTTTGTGCTTGTAATTTAGTTTTCAGTTATATTAGTTTACTTGAATTGTCCACGTTTAATTTTAGATTTGTGCTAAATATTTGAAACCACGTGGATGTTTGTTATAAAAAAGACTTTCTTCCTGAATTGTTTTGTCTTTTGTTTGTTTAAGGATTAGCATTGTCCTTTTGTAAATTTTAGATTCATGCAGTTTTTGATTTCGGCCAGAGCACTAAGCTCACGGTTTTTTTTTTACTGCAATTTGTAATTAAATGTTTTTTTTTTCTTTTTTTTTTACAATAAAAAAAAATTCTTTTATTTTTGATTAAACCTTTTTCAATTTTTGGTGTAATTAAAAAAAGTCAGTTTTTTTTCACCCACAGTTTACTTTTCCTGATTAAATTCAAGTTTTAATTGCGAGGGTAACCCTGAGTTTAATTGTTCTTTTGCGCCCTTTTTTTATTTTTATCCGCTGAGCTAGTAAATTTAATTTTTCATTTTTATAAATTCATTTTGCATTTTTCTTGGTACCATCAGTACCACACAGCAATATGTTTCTGATAGAAACAAAACTTTCTTTTACACAATTTTGAAAAACATTTAATTATAAATTGTTTTAGAATATGTTGTGAAAAAATTTTGTGGCAATTAAAGTTAATGTTTTAAATCTTTCTGCTCTTATTTATTTTATGTAAAAATTTGCCAATATTGTCGCAATTTTTTCGCGTATATGCCCCATGTTTATGCATATTTTCTCAAAAATCGATGCATATATATGCGCATATATTCCAGTTTTTTTCTTTGCATATAATCTAGTCTCTACATCTATGTAATAAGATACGAGCAATTTTTTTTTGTCGCAGTGGACGGTACGATTAAACGAACCATGCGCATGATATCATTTACTAACTAACTCATCCTCTTTTTTGCCTGTGGTCAGTGAATCTGAAAGCTCATTTTTCAGTATACAGGTCTCAACCTGTTTTGCCTGTTATGGATCGGACACGAGATATTTCCTCTTCGCTAGTTATCCATTTCCGTTCGACCACAGGTAAGTTCCGGTCACTTCACATCGTTGAAAAGTTCGAATAACGGTGCGTTGTAAGCCGGGGTGTTCAGTTACCTGGTTGAATATTAATATGCCGTAACCAAGACTAGATAGCAAAAGCGAGCAGACGCTGGGTCATGATGCCGGGACGGCGGCGGCGGTAGCCGTAGTGTGGGTAATGAAGGGGTTGAAGCTCGGTCTCAAGCCGGCGAAACGAGAAGGAATGCGGTCCGATGATTACGGCGTACTAATTATGAGAGCTGATGAGGTACAGGTTGTCGTAGATGGCGCCCGCGGGATGCGCTAAAAGCAGTCGCTAAAATGTGCCTCGTACGGCCGTATGCACACACAAGCTAAGCGTACACAGTAGCGGGGATATATAGTCTGTTTGCATACGCTTCACGATATCCATGCGAGTACGTAATTTTTTCGCCTCTCTTTCTGGCGCTTTGCGTGCGGCCACGTTAAAAGCACAACTGCGGAGAGATAGGTACGTATATTAACGTAGATAACTTTGCGGTTTTAATGTAGGTATGTGGGCATACAGTGTTGGTAAATACACTTTTGAAATTCTGTAACGTATGTGCATCTCTTTATTTAGAAGATATGAAAATGAAAACCCTTTCAAACAGATGCTTTTTTTTTATTTAAACGGTTAGTGGGATGGAATTTAAAATTTCTAGATGAAAGACGAAGGAAATAATTATTAAACCATACAGGGGCTGCGAATCGAAATCGGTTTTTGTCAGACCGTTTCTGCTTGTGACGATCGGTCGCACACAAAGCAGAAACGGTAAGCGGCTTTAACCCATTACGTATTGAATTATTTTACTTATTTATTTACTATTTTCTACTAAAATTTAGTTAGAACATTAAAATTTAAATTTACACCAAAGTAACTGAAGAGCTCATTCAACTTTTTTTCCGAATAATATTTTAATTTTTGACTTTAAGATGCAATAAGGTTTAAATGAAAGTAATAATAATAATAGTAATACTAGTTACTTGGATTTTTTAGTTTCTTTTACAATTCTTAAGCTATCATGATTTAGCGTAATTGTAATAATAAAATTGAGAATGTAGAAATGTCCACTAGGTTTCTTCTAGGTGTGCGGTACTCTTAGTAGTTTGCCTTACCTGTCCCACTTTTTATCTTTTTCCCTTTTGATTGGGATATTTGCTGGTTTAAGTCTAGAAAGTCAGACGGGAGCTTCACTGAAAGTGAAGAAGAAAGAGGTCTCCTCCTTCTAGAGCTCCACTTCTCTGAAAGCAAAGTGGGTACCTCGGAAAAGCTTTCCGAACAATATAGAGCAACTAAAGAAACTACTAAAGGTTACAACTATGTACAGCAACGGTTAAATGGCTATAAAACTTAGCTTTTTTAAACCCATGGATAGGCGGGCGATTCTTCCAGCCTTATTCAAAAGAATGACGAATTAAAGAACGTAGTGGCGCTTCGAGAATAGAGGGCGCTTTTGAAACACTCCACACGTCGTAAAAAAGATTAAATTAAAGGGGGTAGATGCTGTGACTTCCAGATGGATTCGCAACTACTGTTTACCAGGTCGGTGGAGGCGGAGGTGGGACCTAGAGACATCTCGGTTAGCTAGAGACCAGAGGATGCCCCAAGCGGGAGTTCATCCCATTATGTGGAGCCAATAGTAGACGAACTCCTAGCGGACTGACGTACTCTGGCATATCCTGTCAAGGTAATGCGGATGATATTGTCATATACGCAAAACACAATTTTGAGAATACCCTCTGTGACATAGTTCAAAGAGGAGTAAATTTACGAGAGATGGTGTCAATCGAGTCGGACATAATATTACACCACTAAGACTACCTTAGTGGCACTCACTAAGAAAAGAAAATCCAATCTAAAACGATAAAAATGGATGGCAAAATATAGATTGGAGACAGAGATTAAATAGGCCTTACCCTAGACAATAAACTTCTATGGAACAAACATGAACTTGAAGTAACCACAAGCCAAAAGAGCTCTGATGGTGTGCAAAACTTTGCAGGGAAAAATGGGGGATGCAACCCAAAAATACTGCTTTGGATGTATACAGCGATGTGAGACGATCATCACCTATGCATCAGTAGCATGGAGCAAAAAACTAATCTGGCCAACCGCGAGAATTAACCTCTCCGAAAGTGCAAAGATGAGACTATGAGAACTGCCATAACACCGAGCAGCTATGAAGTAGTATTAGATCTTACCCTGCCCCATTGTGGAGAGAGTGGCGAAAAGAACCACTAAGAATGGTCAAGTAAGGAACGATTAGGCATAGGCCTCATCTCCTGACAGCGATCAACCAGACATGCCCCGGAATGACATGTCAAAAAAAAAATCAGCTTTGTGAAGAATAACACACAAAGCTTGAGCAACAAGAGCGAGTGGGATCATAACACCATCGTGAAATAAATGGAAAATGCCATAAATGATACACTGAGCTGACGCTCCATGAAGGCAAGAACTGAATAGGAATATACGGGCCTAGAATCAAGAACGTTCGAAAGCTGGGAAAATACCCAATATATTTCTAGGCGAAATCAGCTAGTGAAAGATGCATCCAGTTCAATATTGATAGAATTATCGAAAGCACGAGATGATCATCATGTTGATAGTCAAGCAGCTATTAAGGCGCTGAGCTCACGAAATAGTTCTAAGTGAGTTGGGAATGCCTAGGGAATTAACGAGCTAGGAAAAAGAATAAAGTTACCTTTGTGGGGTTCGGGTCACACACGAGTGAAGAACGAGAAACGGATAATCTCGCAAAAAAGGGCTGAAATACCTTTGTAGGGCACAACCTTTTTGGGGCTAGTAGCAGTGCAATACTGAAGAAACTAGAATAGAAATGGAGCAGAGAAAATCCAATTATGGGAAAATCTCCAGAGATGAGGCAAAGTAAAATTCTCTGGTACTATAACCAGAAGAGGTTATAAGAATAATAAACTGAGTAAGGACAATGTCCGCATATTAACAAGGAATACTTTCAGGCTATTGTAAACTGAAAGGACACTGAATAAACTTGGATTCGCAAAGTAATTTGAAGTAGATTTGTGTGAGAACAGAGAAACGACCATCACCTCTCTCAATTGGAATAGCACTGTGCAACTCAAGGGCGTTGCACCTGAGAGCATAGTGAAATCGAGAGGAGACTTACCTAGGGGCTTCTGATATTCCACACTTTCTGAAAGGATCAGATTCGGAAGGCAGTGTAAACCAGCAAGAGGAGACAATAGTCTCTTAGGTCGAGTGTAACACCACCCCACACTACATACATACTCTATAAGACCTTTAACAGTTCTTTTCATGGGGCTAGATGAAACCTGTTTTGCAAGTTGATACTTTCTCCTCTCGTCTCGGCTTATTATTAGAAAATTTCTAAAAAAGTTTAGAGTTTTCTGTCATATTGTTCTGGATGTTATCAATATATCTGCTGTAATAAAATAAAAATAAATATATTTTCCACCTGATACGGTATTTATTTTTTTCTTTTATAATTTTAGTTGTTGGAAACGAAAACCAGGAAAAGAATTCGAGTTGGGAACAATTTTAACATGTTTGCTAATAATTTCTTTAAAAAAAACGGACGTTATCTGAAGAACCAAGAATCTCAACTCAGTCGCAACCCGCCAAGTTACCCTTCATGAAACGCAGTCGACTTTATCGAAAAGAAAAACTGTTGGGGTTGATTTAGCCATTCTGATGTTTACTATATCTAAAGGATAATGATAAGTATCTATTTTAATTAAGGAAAAATGCAAAGAACACTGAGTCAAAAAACAAAATTCGCAAATATTAAAGTTAAAAGAGGGTTATAGATTTATTATCGTATGCAGAAGTTTTAAGCAACCACCCTCAGAAGAACACCACACGATATATGGCATAATAAAATCGCATAAAATCACAACCTTGTCCTCAAAATGACTATTTCCATACATTATGAGCATTTTCGGCACTAATAGATATCATTTTTTAAAAACTGTGTTGTGATGTTTGCAATTGTGTACGTATTTAATGTACAGCTCCTCCCACAAAAAGGTTACAATCGATCGCATTTTGATTTATATATTCGCAGATTGAACTATACATACAACTGTGTTTATTCGAGGTAATTTTATTCAAGCCAGCCGAAGAGTAGCCCATATATGTAATGTTTACTTGTATTTTCACTCGTAAATTCATATTTTATGTCCGCTATTTATTTGGTAGGTTGTCTATGAAAGTTGTTTTGACGACCTTGATTTATTATTATTAGTTTTCAAATAAAATCCATTCAATTTAAGGCGCAACAAGTTTGCGGCAAAAACCACAAAGGGAAACATTTGTATTTATCTGATATTCGCCTCTTATAACATATGTATCAACATATTTTTCATTGAAACCTCGCATAACTGAAATACATAGAGTTACGGACAAATGCCATACGCATATTCTTTCATAATCAAATTATTAAAACATTTCAATTAAAATTTTGCATAACTTTAATTTTTTTTTATTATCCTCAATGCTTCCTAAATAGTTAGCTTTTCATTGCTTTTTTACAATATACCTAATACTGAAAAATAAATTGGAATTAACTCTTGTCTGCGATTGTTATCTCGACACAATATTAGTTCTCTATATTTTTAATTAGTAAAAAATTAGAACACTAAACGTTGTAATGAAAGTGTAGGTGTTACAGAAATCAAGGCATCCTTATAAATCTGATGATGCCATCGGTAAATATAGGGAAATTTTGTGTTTCAGCACGATAACTGTCCCGTGCAGAAATCGCAAATCGTGCAAGAATGGATACGTTCCGCAAACATTTATTTAACAGTATTGAACTGGCCTTATTATCCGGGTTAAGTCTATTGAAAATGTTTGAGCTGCATTAAAGCAGAATATATATTTATACAATATAAAAGACTTAATTCCAGGAAAATGCAAATAAACATGGAAAACTTCTAGAAGTAATCGAAATAATGGGCATGGAGACATGATGGTTCAAGATTGAAGAAATGAATTTATACAAATTTATAATTAGATAACACATAAAATAATTTTATAGTGAGACATTTTGCTATTACAGTATCACTGTGTATATGTATGATACGTTACTAGGCAAAGTATATCCCTTGCATTTACTTATTGAAACTATAGATATTTATTTATATTCAAATTCACTTATTGCTAAATATTACAATTAAAAAATTACGAAAATGAAAGAAAGAAACTTGTCTATCCACTATGTTCCATATTGGCCGTATATATGCGAAATAATATATTCTAATAAAACAAAAAGAACATTCAGAAACAGAAAATCTATTTTACCAAGGAGTACATAATAAAAATACATTATTTCAACGCGTGCTTGTTTATGTCTTAAACAGAAACTAAATTATAAAAACCAGAAATCCTGTGTCGGGTAAATACACAACGAATCATACATTACATTTGTTTACACCGATAAGCCGCAGTCGTAGTAAATGCTATAGACCATCCTAAATGCGCTCGCCACATACATTTTCACTAGGTCGGTAACTTTTTTTGGTAGGAGCTGTATAGTTGTGATCGTATTTAATGTCTCCCCTTATGGCAAACAAAATATTAAAACCGCAGTCCCTGGATGTCATAAACAGTTCGGCTTTTGTCGGTTTGCGCAGGTATAAACCTTCCTTAGAAGCTTATTATTATTTACATACACTACCAATGTTTACTATTTCTTCATAATAGAGGGAGACATTAATTTGAGGCACCACTGTACAGTTGTTTATCATGCTCCTCTTTCAATTGGCGCCGTTTCTGTATAAATACAAAAATTTCATTATTCTGGTAATATCAAAGAGAAAAAAAGCTCTCGTTTACCCACTGGAACGCGCATCCAGACTAACTCGAGTGGGTGTGTTATTTTCCACAATTTTAACGCAGTAATAAGCGGTGACAACGGACAATTTTAAAAGGCCATATTTTAACCGAAAGGGGAGCCGAAAGGGGAGCATTTTACACAAAACCCCTCTAAACGGTTGGGGGAGTAAAACAGACCGAGAGCAAACACATTCGTAACGTTCCCCCCATCGAAATATATTCAGAATCGCCCGCCGATACCACAAAAGGTTTACATTATGGGGCGATTATCGTCTGCCCATTAAACAGTCCCGCGTTTAACGCACGCACTCCTAAAAAGCGCCCTAAAAACGACAAAAGGAGACGCGTAGCAAGTGTTTAATGTGTGCGGTCGACGGTGAGGTTACGTATGTGAGAAAAGCGACCTCAGCGCCTCCTGTATCGGATTTTGCGATGCGGTCCGCGTTTTAGGAACCCGACCGAGATCCCTCTGGGGAAGAGAGCGCCACTGTATTAATTACCCTCGGAGATATATCCCCGGCCGGCTTGATATATTATATATTAATGTCGGGTAATAGAAAAATAATGAACCTTTTCCCGGGCTTACTTACCGGAGCCCCGGCACCCGGAACGATACAGATATATATTTTCGATCATTGCAATAAAATATTCACCGGCCCTAATGCACGCCGGGTCTGGTGTGGCTGTGTGTGTGTAAGCGTGTATGGGCGTCCCGGATAAATGCGCTGATATTTATATCGGGAACGGTATATGGAGGGAGCCGCAGACGAACTTGGCGAACCACCTACAGCTTGGGGTCATTTTAATCAATGTGCCCACGTGCTACGTTTAAAGTGGATGATGCTTTTTAAAGGCACCCGCAGGTAGAACGGGCGAGTTTGTACTCCAATGTTATGAAAGTGTAATGAAACCAGGCGTGGACGTTATCGTGGTAACAGCTTTTTTTTTTTGTTTTTCTAGTCGCACCTTTTCTTGAGTATCTCTAGACAAGAACGCTAAAAGTTCTAAATATTATAAGTACCTTATTCGTGTGTAAATTTTTCCCTAAAAAAATTAGGACAAGTAAATTGATATTTTATTCTCAGGAAGAATTTTGGTTAACAACTAATATTTCCTCTATCTATTCAATTGGTCCTACACCTTTTCCGCCTATAAACATACACCAGTCAATAAAATTTTGCTACCAGCGAATTCTCAGGGCGTATTAGATAGTAGCAATTTTCCAGAGCATGAGACCAGATTGAATCATAAAAAAAAATAAAAAATTAAATATGTTTAATAAAAGATTATAGTGAAAATAAAATGAATGATTGCAAAGTACCACCGGATGGGGAAGAGGGATAAATAAAACAACGTTTATAATTTATTTCCCACGTTGCGACTGTAGGGGTCGTTTCGGCCAGTGAGGTGTCGGATTGAGCGCCACTGGGTTGATTCTATTGTTGCCTTCCTTGGCCCGACGCTATCGCCCGGTACTTTAGCCACAGCCCAGAATGGCTATTTTCCAGTAGGGGAAACAAGGGATTGGTACTTGCAGAATATTGATTTATAAATAATTAAATTGAATAAAAAGTTAATTAAATAAAAAAAAAATAATGCGCCAAATACAATAAAATCGAATTAAATAAAACTCAGAAAAACTATTTAAACAGTTATATTAACAGTTGATTAGGTGAAGCCAAACACTAACCGATTACAAAGTATAAATACACGAAATGCATTTTTGGGAGTGACGTGTTGTTGTCAAAAATTTGTATTACAAAGAAACAAGAAAAATCTACCTACTCGATCGAGCATGCAATTGAGAACACGACCTACCATTGTTTTAATGTGAAAAGAGGAAAGAAAAAAAAAGAAAAAAAAAATTATTAACAGTTACGGTTACTCGACAATGAAGAAAAAAAAAAATAAAAATATCAAAAGTTACGTTAAATTAAACAATGAGAGCAAAGAAACTAAAATATCAACAGTTACGTTAAATTATTCTGAATCCAGGGGTAGTTCGTTACTACAAATACAAAAAAATAAATCTTAAAATTAACTTACATTTAAAAACAATGCGCAAACGGTTGATTGCCACCAAACACCTCGGGGAGGATGAAGTGGATGAAGAGGCAGGTGGATGAAGAGGGCCCGTGTCCGTGTACGGCTTGGGGGACGCTGCGTGAGAGATCCGCGTCAGCGGGCTCCAGGGGAAGTTTTCGTCGCCAAAATACAATAACTCAAAAACTGCTTCGTGGAGTGGTTTCCTTTTGACCTGATATCCCCACAAGGGGTTACCGGACGGGTAATTTTGGTCAAAGGGGTACGGCAGAGCGTCGCCTCTTAGACGGTTAGGTCTACACACTTAGCGGGCTGGAGAGTAAGTGAAGTGAAAAAAGGGAGAGGAATCTATCTCCCGCGCTGTGCCATTAAGTAGCCAATAGGATCCGAGTATCGAAGATTAAGGGTTCTGCACGTGGTCGTGTTTATACGAAATTCCTAACGTTGCAAGTACAGTGGGCACAAAAAAATGTGCAGCAATTAACAAAAATGAATAAATTCGGAGCTAATTATGAACGGAGTTTAATGAAATTTACAAAACAAATGCATCTAAATAGATACTAAAATTTGACCATTTAAGAATTTAGAAAAAGGTCACAAATAAAGCGGTACATTTACAAAAAAAAAAAACTTCAAGGTTAAACGTGACGATATGAAATAAGTAAATAGCGAAATTCTCGGTAACTAGTAAAGGTCAATGAATTTGGATAGTTTCAGATAAGAGAGGGTACAGTTGTAGAAATAAGAAAAGGTGCGCAATGCTTTGAGATTGAAAAATGAAACAAAAATAGGCGGCAATAAAATGGGTTAAAGACGGAATAGGTAAATGAGCAGTAAAATAAGTTGTAACAGTCCTTAAAGAGAGATTGAATAAGAAAAGGTGTTTTCAACACGTAACAATTTAAATGACTGAATTGATGAGGTCTTACATACAAAGTGTTTCGCCAACAGGAAATCCCTCTATAACTCATAAACAGTGACAGATAGGAAAAAGTGTTTATAAATTGTTGTAAAATTATAATTTCTCTATAACGCAAAGTCATCGCTATTTAGACAGGATGTTTTGCAACCTCTGTACAGCCTTCAACTTTCTTTCTTTAAATACAATACCCCCAATATTATTGCATTTTTAAAAGCGTCTGTAAATTTAAAAAACAATAGTATACAACATACTTTAACGCTAAATTCATTATTTTCCAAGATATTTGATTTTCTAAAAATTATGCCGCTTGCACTATTTGAGAAAAGCCATTGTAATTTAATTATCACTTAGATTAAGTAAATCAAATTTTGAAATGTCTTAGTACGGAACTACTTATACCTGTAGGTGTGTTTATAAGTTGTATTTTAATATACTGGGTGTTCGTCACTAAAGCGCAATCTCAGTCAAGTTTAATTGGGTATACCTTACTCTTTTTAAATAGAACTTCCTGTGTATGTTTTCATCATTGAATTCTTATTAACAAGTGCTTTTCGAGTTATTACAGTTTTGATTAATTTTTCATTGTTACTATCATATTCGTATTCTTAGTAGGCGACGATCCTATAATGACAATGACAGTCGTTTTATTTTTTGACGGTTAATCGCGTTTGGTGTAAGTACCTAATTAAATTATTTGTAGAAAATAATATTTTCGAAAGAAGAATTTTTTTAGTGTGGTGTCTGTACTGGAAGCATGTAACAAACTAGTTTTCTGGTTTCACGTACTGCTGTGTACTGAATGTACCAAAGAAAATGCAAAATGAATTACTAAAAATGAAAAATTAAATTAGCTAGCTCAACGGATAAAAAAAACTTAAAAGGGCGCAAAAGAACAATTAAAATCAGGGTTACCCTTGCAAATTAAAACTAATCACGAAAAGTAAAAAGTGGGTGAAAGAGATCTGACTTTCTTTAATTACCCCAAAAATTGAAAAGGTTTGAATCAAAAGTAAAAGAACAGAATATAGAATGACGTTAATAACAATCAATAATTTATTATATATAAAAAAAAATAATTGTTAATTACAATTATGCAGAAAACAAAAACCCTGGACAGGGAGTCCTGGCCTAAATCAAAAAACTGCTCGAGATTCTAAATTACAAAAGGACAATGCAAAAACCTCTATCAAAGCAAAAAACAAATTTGTTCAGGAAGATAATCCTTTTTATATCAAATCAATCCACGTGGTTTCAAAATTAAAACAAACTAAATTAAACGTGGACAATTCACGTAAATTAACAACAGAAAAACTTACATACAAGCACCAAGCTTCAATTCACCCAACCCGAGGTGATTAATAAAAAACAAGTCAGAAAAATTAAAAAACGAAAAAAATTAACTCCTTAAACTAAAATATCTATCTTCCTGCACGAAATAATAAATGATCTTATATCTAAATTGTGTACACAAGAATATAATAACAATTATTATTAAACGAGTTCCTTGATGGACGAAATAAAATCAAATTAAACGAAACAAATCTTTAAAACAAATGAAATCACAAAATGGCAGCAAACAAATTTGAAATATAAGTACTTATGCTTTAACGTCTATCGAGAAACTCGTTCTTACAATGCTAAACAGTCGCATACATATATCAACAGCTGCGTGCAGCGCAACGCACAAAGATCATCGAAGAAAACTTCTAGGAAGGACATGAACTACATGAGCAAATGCTAAACATCTTAAGGAGTGAAATTAATTTAAAGCAACTGAACATTTAAATAAATAAAACATACAATCAATTCCTAAACTAACTCTTATACAAAAATTAACATTTGTTTCTGAGAAAAATTTGCCCGAAACAGTAATAAAGGCAAATCGGAGTAAACATGAACATCTGTGCAACTTAAAAAAAACTCTCGCAAAAACAAAGTGTTCGTGCACAGCAGTATGTACAGTCTCTTTGTGTGTCAGAACATTGGTGCACCGGTGATCTATTGGATTGTATACATTTAAACAATTACTTTCTCGTAACCAGTTTTTGTAGAAGTAAGAGTATTCATGGTGGAGTAGCGATTTTTGCACATGGTGATGTAAGTAATATGATAAAACCTTTTAATATTCAAAACAGATCGTAGAAATAGATATTGAAATATGCGCTTGCCAGCTGCAAATTCCATGATAAAAAGTGGCTTTAGTAACCTCTGTATAGAGCTCCTAGCGGTAATTTTGATAATTTTAATATAAGGTTGTCAAGTTGTCTGGAAAAGGTTAATTCAAATTTGCGACAAATATTATTATTTGTGGAGATTTAAACATAGATTACTTAAAAACATCCTTCACTTGAATACATTACTGGATATTTTTTATGGTTTTTGGTATTTTACTGCACTACGGATAGTGCCACTAGGATATTTGTTAATTCAAACGGTAAAACTTCTTCTACAGCAATTGACTATGTGGCTACCAATTTAAATACCTGAATTGGTGATGAGTGACATCTTTCAGCCTAAACATTGCTGATCATTTAGCTCATATTTTGGTCATTAAGAAGGGTTATTTTCAGGAGAGTAAGAATCCAGGGAGTATTAATAGGTGTAGGAGTTTTGTTGTCGAATATTGACCACTTAAAATCACTCTTGAAATCGATAGATTGGTCACTATGTTTAGTGGATGCCGATGTGGATGAGATATATAATAACTTTGCTACGAGTGTTCTTTGGTGTATGGATGTAGCGTGTCCATTTACGTATAATTTTTAAACGAATGCCTAATTCAGTCAATATAATTAAACAGTGGTAACACCAGAAGTAATTCGGAGCTCGCAATATTTAAAAGATTTATTCTGGCTAAAATCTCGCATGGACAATAGGGAAATCGACATAATATACACAACTCATAAAAAAAATCATAAAAAAGTTATCGAAATGCAAATTGTGAATTCAAAGAAATAAAAATAACAAGCATCGGCAAATTAAGAAAAGTGTTTATGGGGCATTGTTAATGAAACACGTGGTAAGAATTCACGGAATCAGGACAATATTTGAAATTAATGTGAATAATGTTTTAACATCTGACAGGGAAGTAATTAGTAATGCATTCGGGAAATTATTTTTCAACTGTTGCCAAAATCAAGTAAAATTAAATTATGGTAGTTCAACAGTTGTGGTGTAGGTTATTCGGATATATATCAAATAGTTTCTTTTTTCTCCAACTTGTCCTGATTTCGTATCAAAGTGTATCAAAAATTTGAAAAACAAAAAATCTTGTGGCAATGATGGAATTAGTGACTTTTTGCTAAAAAAAATTTGTGACGACATCATTGAACCAATAACATATATTATAAATAAGTCGTTTGTAGATGGTAGATTTCCCATACAATTAAGAAAGCAACAGTCATACCTCTGTTTAAAAAACAAGAATCCTGCTAACATGGAGAATTACAGACCAGTATCCTTGCTGGAGTTCAATATATAAAGTCATAGAACGCGTTGCATATGATCAATGGTGAAATTTATAGAACATCATAATCTTTTATGTCCGCACAACACGGATTTACTAGAAACGTTCCACTGAAACAGCACTATTTCAGAGCTTAGAAATCATATATGAAGCTCTAGACGCAAATAAAAACGTAGCTGGCATATTTTTGATTTAACACGCGCTTTTGACTGTGTTGACTTGAATATATTGGCTGAAAAACTGTATTCCATGGGCTTTAGGGCGTGCCGCTGGATTGGCTGACATCTTTTTCGAACGGTAGGTCTATGTCTGTCAAAGTAGGCAACGTGTATTCGCGGGAGTATGCGTGTGACATGGGAGTAGCCCAAGGGTCGGTGTTGGGCCCCTATTATTCTTATTATTAATAAACGATCTACCGCAATACTTTAATTATGGACACACGATTTTGTTTGCTGATGATGTAACGGTGATAGTAACGGGTGAAAATTCTGCGGACCTTTCATTTATGATAAGCGTACATTGCAAGATATGGCAGAGTGGTGCAAAACAAACGATTAATTTTAAATAAAAATAAACTAAAATATTAAACTTCCATAGACGCAAAACCCCAGATATTATTACAAATATTCCTTGTACGGATGGTGCATCAATATTAGATGTTACAATAGATGATAAGGTGGAATGGAAAAAACAAATAGCGAACGTGTGCACACAATTGAATAAAGCCTTATTATTATTATTAATCAGTTGAAATATACATTGGAAGAAAAGACCTAGTAGATATTTACTACGCGTGGCATACTCTGCTCTTTTGTACAATGTTATTATATGGGGCGTAGCAACTGGTTGGGAGAGAGTATTCATTACACAAAAGCGGCTCATAAGACTGATTTTTAACATTAATAACCGCGACAGTTGCAAGATGTTTTTAAAGAAAAATAAAATTTTAACTTTTCCGGCATTTTAATCTATAAATCGGCAGTCTATGTGAACAAAACTTTGAATTATTTAATAAATACAAAAAACATCACCCTTATACCACGCCATATAGAGCAACTGACGATACCCAAGCACCACCTATCAGCTACAAAGAGATGGCCTATAATTCAATGCCTAAGAGTATATAATAGCTTGCCAGATACAATAACTAGCACAGACTGCATTAAACAGTTTAAAAAACAGGTTAGAGCGCTCCTAATAGAAAAATCTCATTACTCCATTAATGAATATTTTTGTTCTTGACTATACACATTTTTTGTCGTTTTTGTTTGTTCTATTTGTCTTTCTGTAAATTATTTACTTCTAAAATTTTGTTTGTTGTATTTTACATTTGTATTTTGACACATTCTATCCAGTGTTACTGGCTAAAACAATATGAAAATAAACTAAACTAAACTAAACTAAAACATCCAAACGCCGAAAGGAAATCTAATGTGCTCTGTTTTGAGAGGCTGAAAGACTGCAACCACTGAAGAAAGCGAATTTTCAGTAATAGGCAGTGTTGTCGAATCTTCAAATATTTCTATGCGGGCCGGTCGTATTAGGCACAACAGCAATTTCATGGCATTTCAAACAAAAATATATTTTATCTTTACCATTATCAGTTGGTCCAAGAACTAGATCAATGTGACTTCATTCGAAGGTTGATGTTTTGCTAATAGGAGCTAGAAAAGCAGCTAGGAGAAGTAAGATTCTTCAATATATTATTTGCTGACGAAGCTGCTTGAACGAACTTATAGGGAGAAATTAGATCATTGTAATGGCCCTTGTAAAACGTAAGCACCAGCCGCCGGTGATTTTCATTAGTATGACACAGTTAATCCGTATGCTCTCTGGACAGTAGATCAACAGTAGCAGTGGCCTGTTAACATAGAGGGAGGTATCATTCGAAATAAACTTTTAGAGCCATACTTTTTTATGGTAATCTTGCAGAACCACGTTATTATTTACACCTTCTTGATAATAAATTTAGAGAGTTGTTGGATAATATACCTATTGATGTAAGAGGGTAATGTGGTTTCAATATGATGGAGCGCCACCTTATTCGTGCATAATGTAATTAATTCTGCTGAATTTCAATACACCTGACTGCGAATGTGCGAATTTGATATTCTACTTATTTCGTATGTATTTGGCACGGTTTATTGCATGTTTACTTATATTGATTTGTTTGTTTTTCGATGTTTTTTGTGATTTTATATTGAATATTTATTTTCTGGCTTTTATTTTTACAATCATCACCTACTAAAATTACAAATATGATCGCAATAATGAACAATTAATTGAAACTGTAATAATTCGAAAAGTAGAAGAGATAGACATGGAGAATGCGTAATAAAAATCAAAGCACTTGTTAATAGGAATTCAATGATGTAAACATATACTGGTGTTCTATTAAGAAAAGTAAGATATACCCATTTGAAGTTGACTGAGTTTGAGGCATAGTGACGAACACCCAGTATATTAAAATATAACTTTAAACATACCTGTAGGTATAAGTAGGTCCGTGCTAAGATATCTCAAAATTTGATTCACTTATCTATATAAGTGGTAATTAAATTACGATCGTCTTTCTCAAACAGTGCAAGCAACAAAATTTTTAGAAAATCAAAGATATCTTGGAAATTAATGAGTTTAGCGCTAAAGTATGTTATATCTTATGTTTTTAAAATTTACTGGCGCCTTTAAAAATCCAAGAATATCGGGGGTATTGTATTTAAAACAAGAAAATTGAAAACTGTACCGAGGTTACGAAACACTCTGTACAAATCACGATAATTTTGCGTTATAGAAAAATTATAATCTTATAACAATTTATAAAAAAACTTTTTTCCTGTCTGTCACTGTGTACGAGTTATAGAGGAATTCCCTGGTGGTAAAACATCCTGTATACAGGGTTCTCGCGCGTTTGAAAATGAAATAATAATATTTTAATTTATTCATCTTACAATGTATACAATCACCAATAAATATATAATCAAAACAAAACATATGCATAACATATAACATATAACAATACTAAAAGGGGTCTCCACTATCAACTGTTAAAGCCGGGACCTTATCTGAGTGGGTTCTCCTTGTTAGATATATTCTTTATCTGATAAACATGCTTATATTCAAACACAAAAGCATCAAACGTTAATTCCAAGAAATTAAATCTTTAGTAAAAAATCTCGAAACCCATGCAAACGCAATATTAAATGGGAATCTTCGTATCGTAAAGTCTCGAGCAAAAGGAACACGTCAACCAAGGAGATTCTTAATGCGCCAAGAAAATTTAATTTAATCATTTCAAAATAAATTTCCGTCAACAAATTTCGGGAATAAAAGTAACAAAAGGTACGGTCGCTAACAAATGTATACGAATGCAATAACAATCAGCTTCCAATTAAAATGATATAAAAAACAAAATCAATAAAGGCTCGCAGAATCTCTTCCGCCTTCAGGAAGCATCTCATTAAAATTCCAAACCGTTGCTACATCTTTATTTACCAAGGACGAAAACAATGCTTTGTACGTCTGATTTATTTTAAGCATTGATTCCATGATTTGGGAGTGAAACGGTCGTTGAACTTTAACCGATACATAATTTATTTAAATTCTGGGATAAACAAAATGTATCTAATTAGTACTAAAACTATTTAAAAATATTGGTATGAATTCTTGATAGATACAAATAATTTTCCAATTTTTTCCACAACTATTTGATAATATCTTTAATAACATTATCAGAAGAAAAAAAAGTTTCAGGCTAACGAAATTGCTCAAGTGTTTTGTCTTTCGATAACGTCTTTACTATAAATCCATCCACCTTTCTTCATTAATAACTTAGAAAGTACTGATTCAATCGCTTTAAAATTGTCACGATTAGAAAAAAAATTCTAAATATTTTAGAAAATAAGTTAGACCTTATCAGGAAATTTATCGACTTTAGCATTTGATGTTGTTGTTTTTTTTCTAAGAAGCTAATAAATATCTTTTTTTCTAAACGAAAGATATCCTAAGATTTTTTTTTCAAAACTTTTAATTTGATAAAGTTAAAATACTAGGAACTAACGACAAATATGATTCGTCTATAAAACAATCAAGGTGGAATGACGAAATTTCTCGACTTAGTAAGTTCTTGAATTTTACGTGTCTAATTACCGCTGTCCTAAGACAGGCATTGCTGGTGCAATTAACAGCACAGGGACCGGTTCTTTGGAGACCATTGTGGGCCTCGCCCCGCTGGAGCTTTATGTTGAGAGCGGAGACAATGAATGCGATCCTTAGACTGAAAGCTAACAACCTGTGGCATCCCAACTTCAGGGTGGGAGGGCACACTTATACTACGGGCACGATGCTGAACGGGCCATTGCTGCAAATGCCCACGGACAGCATGGCACCCAAAATTATCTTCACTGAAAAGGTAAAAATCTCCATAACGGACAAAGACCAGACACGTAGTGAGATCATTGATAACTGGTTCACGCACGGATCCAAATCCAGCGAGGGCACAGGAGCCGGTATTTGAGGGCCCAGTCCTAATCAACGGATGTCCCTAAGCTTGGGGAAGCATACAACGGTCTTCCAGGCAGAGATATTCGCCCTTGTAGCCTGTGCAGAAATGATTGCAAAAGGGAGCTACATGAGAAGGAAAATTGATATAATGACTGACAGCCAGGCTGTCATTAAGGCAGTCTCGAACCCCGTCTAGGTCAAAACTAGTTAGAGACTGCAAATAATCCCTCAATGCACTGGCACGAGACTACACGGTATCTCTGATTTGGGTGCCGGGACATGAGGATATAAGGGGCAATGTAATAGCCGACGAACTAGCCAAGGAGGGCTCTAAAAGACACTTCATGGCTCCAGAGCTCGTATGTGGGATTAGGCAAGAAGGGAAATCTGGAGCTAGTTAGATATAGAAAGTATAAAGAAATGGAGGTCGACTCCGTACCAAAGCGCTAATAGGGGATGGGGATGCTAGATTCTTTGATAACCTATTCAGGCGCAGCAAGAAAGAAGCTAAACCATTACTGAGCTGGTAACTGGACACTGTCCCCTGAAAAACCATCTATAGAACACAGGCCGAGTAAGCAAACAGTGGTGCAGAGAATGCGAACTACAGGAGGAAACGAGTTAGTTGTAATCTCCACATGTGAGGAATTGAAAGTACTCAGGCAGAAATATTTCGGGGGAGATCTATTAGAGCCCTCGAAGGTCTTCAAGTTCTCACTGGGCAGGATACTGGGCTTTATAAAGAACACCAAGCTGCTCGAGTGGACATAAGAGACTTAATAGGGATGGTACAATTAGCACCTAGCTCAAGTGCCCGGACTTTAGGTGCCCACCCTAACTTAATGAATGAATGTGTCTAATTCATTAATTTCAAGCCTTTTATGTCGATATTACGTTCGGCATCGTTCATATGTTGTGCAACACTGAGTGATTCAAATCTCTCGTGTCGATAATTTGTTGCGTGTTCCTTAAATCTAATTTCATTAGCATGTTTCGTTTGTCCAATATAAACCATATTGCAATCACCACAGTCGACTTTGTAAATGCCCGATCTTTTATTATGGAGGATGATGTTAGACTGCGACCTAAGATTCATTAAAATTCGGGTTCTACGTTATCTAAATGATTCCTCAACATATTTCGCCAGGTAAAGTACCTGCTTTTTAATTACCTTTGTATTCATAATATTTTATGCCACATAGAAAGTTGTATTATGTATTGTGATCCATTTATCCTAGACACTTTCTAATTATTGCCTTCTTAATTAAAGCTACCATTTTATCTCCTCTAGAATCCTTCGACCCCATTAGTAGAAATCTTGTTCTTGTCAAGCCAACGCATTGGCACATCACATAACGTTCTCTCTTCGTCTTGGCAAAATCTGAAAATGTCATCCTTTGCTAGACATACGGTGCGCATATCAGCAATAAGTCTACAACGCTCAATTTATAAACCTACGATTATTTTAACAATCTCCATGTTTCAGTAGATTCTTTGTAAATACCTTTTTCCTTTAAGAACTATTTTGCCTGTCCCTACTTCTTCCTTCTCTTACCGGCACTACTGGTTGCAAGCTTTCTAGTGCTCATATTGTAAGTATCACAATTTTTGCTTTCTGAGCATTGATTGGTAGTCGTACTTCCTTGCGCCAATTGTCCGAATGTATTTGGGATTGTTTGCAATCGTTCTAGAACTTCACCAAGCCAGTTCTTGACCATGATAGTTAGATCGTCCCGTCAGAATATCTCAGGCAATAAAATCCTTTCCTAGTAAATATCCAAATTAAATTGCCCGCTAGGGTAACCGATAGTAAGGGGGATAGGATTCCACCATGTAGTAGTAGTGCCTCAACCGTGACTTCGCCAATGGTGAAGATAATATCTTTTTCAAACTACTCATTGTATTACATAAATGCCAAAAGTTCTTTCTAATCTCTCCATCGCATGGATGCAGGAACTGGGTAGCTTATATGTTGCAAGGTTTGCACCTGTTTTTTTTTTTAGATGTGGTGACTGGTAATTTTGGACACCTCCTCTGGAAAAGTTTCTGTATGATATAAGAAAATAACTACATTAAATCATCATTCAGAACAAGCGCAAGCGGTCAAAACGCAAAGCAGCATACAAAGGTTGGCGTATTTGTGTGTCTCAGCATCGTTGAGAATGATTCCTATCATCGCAAAGGAAGTAATTCTAAACGTGCCATCGCTACATATTTAAGGAACTGCTGGATGGATCTGCAGTATATAGACTTATGCACCGTTAAGCACTGATAAGCAAATCGCTGACCGTCAGATACTATCACATTAATTGAAGAAGATACCTCCTACAGAGATGCCAAGTGATGCCATGATTCAGAAACCCAACCTAGATAGAAAGTATCATGTGATCATAACAGATAAAAAGGTCTGGGAGAAAGGCACTCCAGTAAGAATGGACTCAAAGTGGAATACAGACGGTTCTAAAACTGATTATGGCGTAGGATCTGAAATATATGGAAAGAAACTAAAAAGGCCCTAAAATAGGATGGACCGAGTTAGGTGAAAACGTCTGCCAACCAGTCGACAAACAAAGAATTAAAGCAATCAATCCCGAAAGTGTTGACTCCAAGCTAATTTCGCCGTGAACGAAGTGGACACCCAACATTAACATTGCCATGGGTTGCAGCCACTCGGCTGTGAAGGGGAAGTGAGGCGGCAAACGATCTAACCAAGGCTGGCCCTTGTTTTGTCATTATCAAATCGCAAGTTAAGAAGTCCATCAATGAATGGGTAGATAATAAGTCCATAGAGTAGTAGCAAAGGACACCAGGACAAAGAAAGACAAAAAGATTCCTACACCAACAGAGGCTTGATTTTACTAAATACGTACTGATTGTGAGTAAAGAGAGAAAGATGAAGATAAAAGATGATAGTAAGTCTGTTAACTGGTCCAGTAGGTTAAATAGGTTAATGTGTAACAAAGGTAAGATTACGTTATTTGCAGATTTTGCCAAGAGAAGGAAGAGACACCAGTTCACGTATTGTGTTAATGCATTGTCTTGACTATTGTACTTACAATTAGTACTGGGCGTACGGAATCACATAGCTGTCAGCTACATAAAGGAGCCACTCTCAAAGACGATAGATCTAATTAAAAGGGCAAAATTAGAAAGCGCCTTCTGGGACAAAATGGGTCACAATAGATCTAGAAAGGTCGCGATGAAACAGGTCCATATGACCACCCCAACCTTAATCTAATCTAACGCAATGTTGAATCATTAACAAATAACGGTGATGAACGACAATACAACTGCCTAACGCCTACATGTTTATTGTTTTCAGGTGAAATATCGATTACTTTGTTTGCTTGTGATGGCATTCTGTTGACCTTTTCCATACATTTGTTGTATCTGTAGCCCGCTAGAAGTCTATTAGAAATTGAAAAGCTGCTTGGGTAATCTTTAAAATAAACGGTTATATATATTTTAGTAAAACCCACCAAATTTGCTGTTTGATAACATATCTGAGTATGGTTTCCATAAAAAAAATTAAAATGACGCCATTGGCACAAATGTAGTCGATAAGATAAATTTAAAATTTAAAGTTTTTACCTAGAACTGTCTCATTTCTACGTATCTCCACCGCAAAACGTATTTACCCATTATGTGCTCCTTCGTTATTGCAAAATCTTGTTACCCTATTTCTACTAACTCGACTGTGGATAGACATTAAAAATATTAAGCTTGAACAAACCGATGACGGAAAAATGGTAGATAGATTAAGGGAAAAGCGGTCCTGACATGCCTGGAGAGAAATAAGGTTGTCGACTTCGACGTCAAGTATACGAGACACTTCCTCTTCCGCTATTTCTCCGCCAATCAAGGGACCTGTTATGTAAAGTGAAAAATCACTTCGCCAGCATTATAGGCAGACCTATGTTGGCTGCCTACACGTTTGGGACCGTCAAGCATTTTTTTCTTATATCAGAAAACACCTTTTATAGTTATAAATACATCAGAATTTAAATGAAACTGTCGATTTAATTCGAGAATTGGATTTTGAAGGTGAATTTTATAAAGAGATATGAGACTAATATCGTACGGATTAATCGTCAGGGAAGTTGTTGAAAGGGTATATGCAAGTATGAAAACATTTTCAAAAAAAAAATGTAAACGTAGTTGAGAGCAATATCTCAAAAGTAGTGATTATGAAAATTTCGAGAACTTTGACTTACTGTGACACGACTTACTACTGTATTATATGATGTGAATATTAAACTAAACCAAATTTACATACGCATACGAAAAATCAATAAACAAATGTTTGTAGAATCATGTCAATCATAATGTCAAGATTAACGGAAGTTTCCAGCGTCTTCGCGAATACCTTAATCATAAAATTTGTGTCTGTCGCTGAAAATAATGGCATACAAGTGTTTATTATATGCATTTATTTGATATAAAAGGTATATCTATACTAGTACTTATGTACATACATTTATAAAAAAAAACTTTATGCTATGTAATCATATATTAGAAGTGTTGGTACCCTTCACTGGCGTAAGGATGTGTTATTCCTCAATTGTAGCAAAGGTAGAATGAGTAGAAAAGGCAAAAAACTTTGTCTTATCAAAATACACTTCAATTTGCCGGATCTGCTTCTTCATTTTCGCATAAATATTAGAGTATGTTACCAATGCTTCATTTACCAATTCTTTAATATGTAGGGAAATAAATCATTCCTGACTCGAACTTACGTAAATCCCCTGCCACGTTGTCCAAAGTGAATCCGTCTTGCACATTTTCTTCTTGATCATCTTTATCTGGTATTTCTTCATTTTCAGGATGACCTAGCTCTAGAAGATCATTTACTGTTAGTGCATCTGGTGTGCAGTCAATTAATTTTTCAATTTCATTAATATGACGGAAGACTTCATTACATTCATTCATTCATTAAATTAGGGTGGGCACCTAAAATCCGGGCACTTGAGCTAGGTGCTCATTGTACCATCCCTACTAAGTCTCTTATTTCTAGTCGAGCAGCTTGGTGTTCACTATAAAGCCTAATATCTTGCCCAGTGGGAACTTGAGAACCTTCGAGGGCTCCCACAGATCTCTCCCGAAATATTTTTGCCTGAGTACCTTCTATTCCTCACAGGTGCAGATTACATGTCAACGACGGAAGCCTTCTCCATCAACCTTTCTTGCTAAATTTATTTGCAAATTACAAATTAAAAAAGTGGTAATTTAGCGATTTTCAGCACATTTTTGTATTTTTCTCGCAAACAGTTGCCCCTACGCCTTCGCGCTTGACGGCGTTCGACTCTACGCAGTCAGACGCTTCTTCCAGTATATAATACATGGGCTTGTTCGCGTCGCTTCTATGTTTTATTTGCAAATTACAAAAGTGGTAATTTAGGGATTTTCAGCACTTTTTTGTATTTTTCTCGCAAACAGTTGCTCCTACGCCTTCGCGTTTGCCCGCGTTCGACTCTACTCAGTCAGACGCTTCTTCCAGTATATAATACATGGGCTTGTTCGCCTCGCTTCTATGTTTTATTTGCAAATTACAAATGACAAAAGTGGTAATTAGCGTTTTTCAGCACATTTTTGTATTTTTCTCGCAAACGGTTGCTCCTACGCCTTCGCGCTTGCCCGCGTTCGACTCTACTCAGTCAGACGCTTCTTCCAGTATATAATACATGGGCTTGTTCGCCTCGCTTCTATGTTTTATTTGCAAATTACAAATGACAAAAGTGGAATTTAGCGATTTTCAGCACATTTTTGTATTTTCTCGCAAACGGTTGCTCCTAGGCCTTCCGCTTGACGGCGTTAGACTCTACGCAGTCAGACGCTTCTTCCAGCATATAATACATGGACTTGTTCGCCTCGCTTCTATGTTTTATTTGCAAATACAAATGACAAAAGTGGTAATTTAGCGATTTCAGCACATTTTGTATTTTTTCTCGCAAACGGCTGCTCCTACGCCTTCCCGCTTGACGGCGTTTGACTCTACGCAGTCAGACGCTTCTTCCAGCATATAACACATGGAGCTTGTTCGCCTCGCTTCTATGTTTTATTTGCAAATTACAAATGACAAAAGTAGTAATTTAGCGATTTTCAGCACATTTTTGTATTTTTCTCGCAAACGGTTGCTCCTACGCCTTCCCGCTTGACGGCGTTCGACTCTACGCAGTCAAACGGTTCCTTCAGTATATAATACATGGGCTTGTTCGCCTCGCTTCTATGTTTTATTTGCAAATTACAAATTACAAAAGTGGTAATTTAGAGATTTTCAGCACATTTTTGTATTTTTCTCGCAAACGGTTGCTCCTACACCTTCCCGCTTGACGGCGTTCTACTCTACGCAGTCAGACGCTTCTTCCAGTATACACTACATGGGCTCGTTCGCCTCGCTTCTATGTTTTATTTGCAAATTACAAATTACAAAAGTGGTAATTTAGCGATTTTCATCACATTTTTGTATTTTTCTCGCAAACGGTTGCTCCTAAGCCTTCCCGCTTGACGGCGTTCGACTCTACGCAATCAGACGCTTCCTCCAGCATATAATACATGGACTTGTTCGCCTCGCTTCTATGTTTTATTTGCAAATTACAAAAGTGGTAATTTAGGGATTTTCAGCACATTTTTGTATTTTTCTCGCAAACAGTTGCTCCTACGCCTTCGCGTTTGCCCGCGTTCGACTCTACTCAGTCAGACGCTTCTCCAGTATATAATACATGGGCTTGTTCGCCTCGCTTCTATGTTTTATTTGCAAATTACAAATGACAAAAGTGGTAATTTAGCGATTTTCAGCACATTTTTGTATTTTTCTCGCAAACGGTTGCTCCTACGCCTTCGCGCTTGCCCGCGTTCGACTCTACTCAGTCAGACGCTTCTTCCAGTATATAATACATGGGCTTGTTCGCCTCGCTTCTATGTTTTATTTGCAAATTACAAATGACAAAAGTGGTAATTTAGCGATTTTCAGCACATTTTTGTATTTTTCTCGCAAACGGTTGCTCCTACGCCTTCCCGCTTGACGGCGTTCGACTCTACGCGGTCAGACGCTTCTTCCAGTATATAATACATGGACTTGTTCGCCTCGCTTCTATGTTTTATTTGCAAATTACAAATGACAAAAGTGGTAATTTAGCGATTTTCAGCACATTTTTGTATTTTCTCGCAAACGGCTGCTCCTACGCCTTCCCGCTTGACGGCGTTTGACTCTACGCAGTCAGACGCTTCTTCCAGCATATAACACATGGACTTGTTCGCCTCGCTTCTATGTTTTATTTGCAAATTACAAATGACAAAAGTAGTAATTTAGCGATTTTCAGCACATTTGTATTTTTCTCGCAAACGGTTGCTCCTACGCCTTCCCGCTTGACGGCGTTCGACTCTACGCAGTCAAACGGTTCCTTCAGTATATAATACATGGGCTTGTTCGCCTCGCTTCTATGTTTTATTTGCAAATTACAAATTACAAAAGTGGTAATTTAGAGATTTTCAGCACATTTTTGTATTTTTCTCGCAAACGGTTGCTCCTACACCTTCCCGCTTGACGGCGTTCTACTCTACGCAGTCAGACGCTTCTTCCAGTATACACTACATGGGCTCGTTCGCCTCGCTTCTATGTTTTATTTGCAAATTACAAATTACAAAAGTGGTAATTTAGCGATTTTCATCACATTTTTGTATTTTTCTCGCAAACGGTTGCTCCTAAGCCTTCCCGCTTGACGGCGTTCGACTCTACGCAATCAGACGCTTCCTCCAGCATATAATACATGGACTTGTTCGCCTCGCTTCTATGTTTTATTTGCAAATTACAAATGACAAAAGTAGTAATTTAGCGTTTTTCAGCACATTTTTGTATTTTTCTCGCAAACGGTTGCTCCTACGCCTTCCCGCTTGACGGCGTTCGACTCTACGCAGTCAGACGCTTCTTCCAGCATATAATAGATGGGCTTGTTCGCCTCGCTTCTATGTTTTATTTGCAAATTACAAATTACAAAAGTGGTAATTTAGCGATTTTCATCACATTTTTGTATTTTTCTCGCAAACGGCTGCTCCTACGCCTTCCCGCTTGACGGCGTTCGACTCTACGCAGTCAGACGCTTCTTCCAGCATATAACACATGGACTTGTTCGCCTCGCTTCTATGTTTTATTTGCAAATTACAAATGACAAAAGTGGTAATTTAGCGATTTTCAGCACATTTTTGTATTTTTCTCGCAAACGGTTGCTCCTACGCCTTCCCGCTTGACGGCGTTCGACTCTACGCAGTCAGACGCTTCTTCCGGCATATAACACATGGGCTTGTTCGCCTCGCTTCTATGTTTTATTTGCAAATTACAAATTACAAAAGTGGTAATTTAGAGATTTTCAGCACATTTTTGTATTTTTCTCGCAAACGGTTGCTCCTACGCCTTCCCGCTTGACGGCGTTCGACTCTACGCAGTCAGACGCTTCTTCCAGCATATAATACATGGACTTGTTCGCCTCGCTTCTATGTTTTATTTGCAAATTACAAATGACAAAAGTGGTAATTTAGCGATTTTCAGCACATTTTTGTATTTTTCTCGCGAACGGTTGCTCCTACGACTTCGCGCTTGCCGGCGTTCGATTCTACGCGGTCAGACGCTTCTTCCAGTATATAATACATGGGCTTGTTCGCCTCGCTTCTATGTTTTATTTGCAAATTAAAATGAAAAAAGTGGTAATTTAGCGATTTTCAGCACATTTTTGTATTTTTCTCGCAAACGGTTGCTCCTACGCCTTCCCGCTTGACGGCGTTCGACTCTACGCAGTCAGACGCTTCTTCCAGCATATAACACATGGACTTGTTCGCCTCGCCTTCTATGTTTTATTTGCAAATTACAAATGACAAAAGTAGTAATTTTGCGATTTTCAGCACATTTTTGTATTTTTCTCGCAAACGGTTGCTCCTACGCCTTCCCGCTTGACGGCGTTCGACTCCACGCAGTCAGACGGTTCCTCCAGTATATAATACATGGGCTTGTTCGCCTCGCTTCTATGTTTTATTTGCAAATTACAAATTACAAAAGTGGTAATTTAGAGATTTTCAGCACATTTTTGTATTTTTCTCGCAAACGGTTGCTCCTACGCCTTCGCGCTTGACGGCGTTTCTTCTGAAACGGCACGTGACTATACACCCTCGGCAAATCAATCGCCTCTCTTAAACGTAACGCATGATCGGGTGATCAAATGCAGGGAAAGGAAGAAATGAAAATTCGATGAGAACTTGAACTACAGAGAAATTTGACGTATATAGGACCAAAAAAAAATCTTGATACATCCATTTTTAGGGATGATGATGATATAAGCCTTGGTAAAAAAAAAAAAATACGACTCAATTTACACATGGAAGTAAAAGATATAGAAAATTTTAAGAGCAATAGGTTATGAACAGATTATCGGACATCAGATCAAACAAACAGTACTCTTTAGCGAAAATACAGAAACAAATGAGGATGCAAATGCATTTCAGATACCTTGTGAATTACATCCTAAAGTCCAAACGGGATCTTGGATGTACTCATCATTGAAGCTAGAAAAGAGGAGGTAAATCCAGTAGAAGAATTTACGATAAAATTGGAAAACGTATTGACAGAAAAGCATTCCTATAAAATTTCCATATCCACTGACGTAGACCAAATTTGCTTGTCGCTCTATCGCGCCTTCTTCTCCCACTCAGAAGCTGAATTTAAATGGCGAGGAAGATGCAACATTATCACAAATCCCCTTTCAAGATGCATGTATGTCGAGGTTGCGACAGGAAGCGTATGCGTTATCAATATTTAGTAGCACTATCGATAATTGCATCAATGTTTGCCAGTTATTCGCTTCCTATATACCTTAAATGTGAGTATCATGCGCTGCGATGTATATTAAATGAGAACGTCGGCAGGAAATATACGTATATGCAAAGTCACTCCGTTTGTGCAAACAGAAACGTAACTTCCAAGTTATTACATGCGACTAAAATATATTACGGATGTAAATCATATATCGTACACGACTGCCGGTTGCTTCAAGTGAGAGAGACCGCGCCGTTTCCATGATACTCTGAAATTAAAGTCATTATTTATTAGAACAAACCTCTAGAAATTCACATGCAATCTCTAAATTAAAGTGCCCCATTCTATATATACGTATATACATCCATAACCTAGCTGTAGTGGCGGCTGGTGGCTGTCTGCGCTTGTTAATTCTTACTCTACTTCGTTCTGTGCGACGTGAATTCTTCATCGCTAGTGCAGTCACGACACCACGCGATTGGATATTTTATCACGTACACAAAAGGGCTTTTACGATATCGGTAAATATTTGTGTAGGCGCTTGTGTTTGAAGTTATGATTATATACAGAACGAATCGCAAAGGACTGGTTGCAAACTACATAATAATAATAAAAAAAAAATCGTCAATAATTTTTTATCACTAAATTAGTTGAGAACTATAGGCCAATTGCTCTCATATCATCAATTTTTAAGGTGATGGAAAAAAATCATGTGTACAAAAATTGTAAATTTCCTAACCTGTAACAATTTGCTAACTAGTCAACAACACGGTTTCATGAAGAATAGATCCACAAAAACAGCGATATTACAATTTATAAACAGACTTTATACTCAAGTTAATGGTGGAGAGAAAGCGATTGGTGTTTTTATGGATTTTAGTAAGGCCTTCGATCTGATAGATCATAGTATATTGCTTCGCAAGTTACATACTTATACAAGAGGAAGAGCTCTAGATTGGATCGTTTCACACTTGAGCAATAGAGCTCAATTGGTAGAATTAAGTGGTCACAAATCCGATTCCTTACTTTTCCAGAAAGGTGTTCTCAAGGATCAGTTATTGGTCCGTTGTTATTTACCATTTTCGTAAACGATCTACCTGTTAATACCGCAATTGGTAGTTTATAGCTATATATATAGCTTTATTATATCTGCTACCGACAATGACAGCTTTAGCAAACAAACCCAAAATATGCTAAACACTTTTTCCAAATGGTTTACAAACAATAGATTGTACTTAAATGTCGATAAAACATCGTTCATACGATTTACACCGGGTATTGCAAAGATTAATGAAAGTCATTTGTTGAGAATTAATAATAAATCCATTCGACAAGTTTCGTCAACTAGATTTTTGGGGCTTTCTTTGGATAATAGCTTAAATTGGGCTTCTCATACACAAGAGTTAGGTACTAAACTATCGTCTGTGTGTTACCCAATCTACCGATTAAGACAAATAGCTACGAAAGATGTTATGCTTCCGTACTATTTCGCATGTTTTCAGACAAGGTTATCGTACGGTATTATATTCTGGGGAGCTTCATCGTTTACTGATAAATTTTTTTGCTTGCAAAAGTGTCCAATTAGAAATATGGTTGGAGTAAGTACAAGAACATCGTGTAGACAATATTTCCGGGATTTAGGAATTTTTACCCTTACTAGTTTATATATACTGGAAGTTGCTACCTCTGTCAAAGAATAAGAGGATTCATTTATCAGGCACAGTGACTACCATGCATACAGCACGAGAAATCGTGAATAATTTTGCATACCAGCGCATAGTCTGACCACGTTGGAAAGATCTCCTTTATTCATGGGTATAAAAATATTTAATGTCTTACCTTCTAGAATTAAGAATCTTAGTTTAATTGCGTTTAAGCGAGAACTTAGAAAGACTTTATTAAGTAATGTTTTTTTATGGATTACAAGAATTTTTTGAGCTTCCATTAAGTTAGTGCCATAATTCCTTTTTATTATTTTGTTGATTTAATTATTTAACTTTATTTATATTGCTTATATATGTCAACTCAGTCTAAGCCCTAAGTTTATAATGAATGTAATATTTGTTCGTTGTTCTTTTGTTATCTGTTATTTTGGCTGATGTCCTTTGACCAATACCTTTGCCAAGGTTTTCAAGATTAATAAATTAATTATTATTATTATTATTATTATTATTATGATTATCATCAGGGTGGTTAAAGGATTCGAAAGAACGAGATCTGGATAGAATCACTTACCTAGACTAAATTTAATTTATAACTTATTTTGCGCCTTCCAAATTGTGACTTTTCGACAGTGTGACCACCATGTAAACTGTACAAAATTCCTGTTTATCTGCTTGCTCTAAGAGATAAGTATTTGCCACCAAATTAAATGATGGTCGACATAAAGGTGTTGTGTAATGAAATAGTCGATTATCAAGGAAAGTGCAGTTATTCTCAGGTAAATTTTCAATATCAAATAAATGTGGATTATAAAATACAAAACTTAACCTCTAAACTTTTGTTCTAACTGCTAAAATGCTTAAAATAATGATTAGATTTTGAACTTTTTCAAAAAATTTTGTAATTAATAGACTTTAACGATAAATATGAACTTCTAAATGCATTAACTAATAACTAAACTAAGTAACATAAATCAATTTGGTATTTTTTTTGTAGATTGAAATGGTTCTGATTATTATATTGTTCTTTAACTGTTTTATATCGTTTTAGATATGAATTCTAAGCTCTTGGCCTGGTCCCTTTGAAATAATTGTGAAATCTCCTAACTTCTCTCTACGCTTTCTGGGACTTGAAAATGTCTCGCTGGTTGATTTCCTTTCTTCCGGAATGATTCAAACTGGGATCTTCGCATCAATACCCTCGCAACCAATTGATTTTATTTAGTCCATCAAGGAATTCATATTGTAATAATTATTAATATATTGACGTGTACGCGTTGTAGATATAAGATCATTTATTATTTTTGCTCGGGAAGATATTTTTTCGTTTTTATTCTCTCATTATAGTTTAAAGAGTTAATTTTTGGTTTTTTATTTTACTGTTTCAGTTTTAATTTTCAATCACCTCGGTTTGGGTGAGTAGAAGCATTGCTCTTGTTTTTAGTTTTTGCTTTTGTGTAAATTTCTTGCATTTGTCCACAAGTATATTTTAATTTGAAACCACGTAGATTGTAAGATTTGTAAGATTTATCTTCCTGAACAAACAAAACTTTTGCTTTGGATAGGAAATAGCATTGTCCTATTGTAATTTAGAATCAAGTGCAGTTTTTAATTTAGGCCAGAACCTTCAGTTCAGGGTTTTTTTTCTGCACAATCTGTAATTTAATCCGTTTTGAATAAAAATTGATTGTTAATTAACGACGTTGGGTCGAAAATTCTGTTCTTTTATTTTAAATTAAACCTTTTAAATTTTTCGGGTAATTAAGAAAGTCAGATTTCATTCACTCACATTTTACTTTCCGTGGTTAGATTCAAGTTTTACTTCGCGAGGGTAACTCTGATGTTAATAGTTCTTTTGCGCCCTTTAAAATTTTATCCGTTGAGCTAGCTAATTTTATTTCTCTTTTTCATTTTAAAATTCATTTTCTTTTGTCATTTAATTCAATCAGTACACAGCACAGTTACAGAAACAATAAAGAGAATATAATAAACAGACTTTGCTTAACTTTTTAAGTCATCATAAAAATTAGCCGCTACCCTCACGAAGGAAAAAAAAAAAAAAGGAATAACTATACATAATTAACGGCTACGAACAAAACATCATCAAATAAAGAGAATGATACTTTTATTGAATCATCGTGGTTACCCACGGATTCCGGCATTCCGCAAGGTTCAATACTAGGTCCTACACTTTTCAGTTTATAAATATTTACCTAACCGATTTATGCTGATGATGTTGTAATGTTAACAGCTTCTAAAACAAATTCTCTATTAAATAACTTAAGCAATTGGTTTTCGCAAAAGCTTAGAAAAAAAAACAAAATACATATTTCCTGCCAGGCAAAAAAGTATTGAACATTATAATTTAATCATAAACAAAATGGAATTATCTTGCTGTGATAGTACTAGATTTTTAGGAATTATTTTTGATAATTCATTGACATGGAAAGAGCAGTGTGACGATGTTGTGCAAAAGTTACACCAAAGAGCTTTTACCTTTAAACGCTTAAGGTCTCAGATATCTGTGAATGACTGAAATTCAGTGTAGATTACAGGAAGGATTTTATATTTTTTAAAGATTGATCGACACGAATAATAAAATTGAGCTCCAGGAATACTTCTAATCACAGACTCATGTTTACCAATCTTTAAAAAACATGAAATCCTTCCTATTTCGCTATTATACATGTTTGAATCGTAATGTTGCATATATCAGTCAAAAGCAAATATTCCAACCAAGTTTCATGATTACGACACTAGAATAAAAGATCAACTGCACTTGGGAATAAAAATATTTAATCATTTATCCAACGAAATTAGATGTCATAATAATTATAACAGTTTTCGATAGTCACTAAGAGCATTTTTATTACAGCATTTCTTTTACTCAGTGGGTGAATATTTCGGAGAGTAGTTATGATCTTCTTTTGTTTTTTTATGTTTTTCTTTTTCTTTATTGCCAGTTATGTTTTTTTTTTATCTTATTATTAAGATTATTGTTTTTTTGTCCTTTCATTTTGTTCTTAAACTTGGTGGTGGCTTCATTAATTAAGTTTTTTTGGACCTATTATATACACAATTGTGTCTTATAATCAATTATTATTATTATTATTATATGTTTGTCCTATACAATGTATTTCGTCATAGATGCAGTTATTTTACTTGGCTAATTTTGATTGCTATTTTATGCATCTTTTGCATCATACATCAGATATGCTCTGGCAGCTTCTAGACTAGAAAATAAAGGACTGAGTGACAAGGATAACTAGCGCGAGAAGATACTGCTCATCCGCATATTTCTACAGTGACTATATACTATATAATGGATACTTCCTCTGTCAGATCTGTACATATGCCGTGTTTGTTCGGAATCCCGAAGCAGAACATGTCGTCCTTTCTCTTGTTTGCGGTATCTGTCAGAAACGACGTCGTCATCCTAAGCTTTTGTTTCGCCTTTTTTTGTGGTAGCTTGAGCAGTGCATATGTTACTTGAGGAAGCAATTACCATCCGATGAAGTTTGAATTATGAAATGTAAACGCGGAAAATGTTAAGTCACAATATACGCCCCTGACAAATTCACGATATGAAGGTTCGTGGATGACTGACGTGGGTCTAATCAGTTAATGGCCCACCCTCATTATCTCGATAATTTACGATAATTTGATGGCTCGCAGATAATGCCAAAATTTAATATACAAATTGACTCCTCCTTTTTCCGAATCCAAATATACCGTAACCGCAACCTCAGCAGAAATCTCGTAAATCAGAATCTTCTAGATTGCTTTCAATCCGCGAAACATCTTCCGAGCAAATTAGATAAACCGCCCCGGCTCCTTGACGGAGGCGGGAATGATACTCTCCCTGGTAGTTCTCTTATTACAGGAATGCTCGTTACTTACCCGGATTGTAAAATCACTTTGGCTAATTGAATTATGCTTCCGCTCCGTGCGCAGTCTTTTCCTGCGACACAGTTGGGAGAGTTAACTTCGGCAGTTTGCAGTCTGAATTTCAAGAGACGCAGTTGTCCATTGCCGTGACGGAGGACGAGTCAATTACGGACAGATGTGAGTCTGGGAGGGTATTGCGGTTTCCTCTGCAGATTTGGAAGGTTCTCTTTTAATCATACAACGAAAGTACGACAGCATTGCATGTAGATGCATCTAATTTCAACACCGTTTGCGTTACATATATTGCAATACATTTATTAAATTCAGTCAGAGCAACTCGCACTGTTTTTATTAATAGCATAGTTTCAAAGAACTTTGATTATATTTGTTAAAAAATTGATATTGTAACGATAAGGGAAAATAAATGAAAAGCATTAAAGTTTAGTTAAAAAACAACTGTGGAGCTTTTTCTCATCTCATCATCAGGGGTTTGTGATTCTATGGTATGAAATTTCTTTCATTTATGGTCGTTTAATTCACTCGTGCTGTTTCAGTTGGTATCAGCGTGGCTGGTTCTTATATCACCGATGAAAGGTGCCAACATATTGCTGTGGTCTGGCACCCCGGGGTTTGTAAATTCAGTGTTATTTTACTTATAGAGATTAATATTTTTTTTTCTCTCAGAAATTAATGTTTTATTTTTGGATAAGATTTTGTTAATTGATTTGATTGTTGAATTTATTTTAATTGTTCAGTTGTTGATTATTTATTTATTCAATTGTACATATTGCGTTCATCAGTATTGTATATTTTGTAGTTTATATTCTAGAATTTTCTTAGACGAATTCTGCGTTGCGAGCGCACGCAATTGTAAATTTTATATACATGCGTTGTTTTACCCGGAGGCCCTCAGTTACTTGAACGATGTCGTGTAAGTACAGTTAAATTTATTTTGTTATATGCCATTTTGGTTATTTCATTTTATCAAAAAAATGTTCTTCGTTTAATTTGATCATCCTTCAAGGAACTCTTTAAATAATAATGGTTATTGTAATTTTTGTGTACGCAAGTTAGTTATAAGATCTGTTATTATATTTGTTCTAGAAAGTTTTAGTTTAAAGAGTTTATTTTTCCGTTTTTTTTAGTTTTCAAATTAGTGTTCTTAGTTAATCACCTCGGCTTAGGTGAATAGAAGCATTGTGCTTAAAATTAAATTTCAATTTTATTAATTTACTTGTTTTGTCCACGTTTAAATTAATTTAGATTGTTTTAAATTCTGAGACCACGTGGATTTTTGTGTAAAAAGGTTTTTCTTCTAGAACAAATTTGTCTTTTGTTTGTTTAAAGGACTCGCATTGTCCTTTAGTAAATTAGATTCAAGCAGGTTTTGATTTTGGCCAGGACTCTCAGTCCAAGGTTTGATTTTTCCTGCGTAAATTGTAATTAAATGTTTTTTTTTCTTTTTTTTTAAATAAAATTGATGATTGTTAACGTCATTCAAAATTTCTGTTCTTTTATTTTTGAAGTATTTTATGAAGTTCAATTTTCAAACGCCCACATTTTACTTTTTCATGATTAGTTTTAATCGTGAGGGTAACTTAAGGTTAAGTTTCTTTGCGCCCTCTATTTTATCGAGAGCTATAAACTTAAATTTCATTTTTTTTATATTTATTTTGCATTTATGCTGGTACCATCAGTACACAGCAATATGTATACACAGTGACATTGGAAGTGTTATATTTAGAAGGAATAATTTGTTCAACTTGATATTTTTCCAAAGCGATAGTTTTACATCAAACGTGAAACAATAGCATTTGCAAAAAAAATATTAACATATAACATATAAGACGAAAAATCGTCTTTCCTCGTACGTAGTTCCTTATTCAGCGACGCGAGCGCCACCCAGGAGCGTCCAACGAAACCGCCAGTTTAAAAATTGGTGCTCGTTACAATATTTTATTATTTATTTTTCCCTTTCCAATAGAATTTAGTGCAATCACTTTTTTTAAATTTCATCGTAAAATTCTCATCCGAGAATTAATGATAAATTTTGCTTTGTCATTGAACTAAAATGTAAATTCTCATCAAGAGTGATCCATACATATAAACAGAGTTATAGAATATTTGTGTAATGCACATGTTGTGAATACCAGAAGTAAAAAATGTTTGCAGTTTCAATCTATGATAAAGTTTTAACAAAAGAAGGCAAGAGTAATAATAATTTTAAGGACGCACTCACTACACTAAAATATTAAAATATACGTATCAAATACAATCAAGGCAGTACTCAACATATCTGATAAAAATGATAAAAAATGAGAATTAAATATGTAACACTGGAAAACCTGTACTATCTTTCCTGAAAGAGCATTGGAAATGTAGATGACTTCTTTTCCTTCTTTTTAATCGATATAGATAGTAGGTTCTATCGTACCGGTTGTCATTTTTATCGAGGCAAAATGAATCAAATCTTGTAATGCATTTAAGGAAACATTAATTTTTTTTTGAAATTATTTAATCGGTTTTATATATTCCTGATAATGTTTTTATTTAGGTATGCCGATTTTTTTAATTTAAATTTTGCGAATGTTATTATTTTTTAACGTTGAGGAATTTTATTTTTTCCTGTTTCAAAATTATCTATAACCTACAATACATAATATTTTAAGTTTTGTTTAAATCTTTTTATGAAATATTTTTTTGAGTTATTTTAATTACTTGTACCTTACATTAAATTTACTTTAAGTATTTCCATGTTCATTTTGTTTATCCACCTAAACGTTGTTTGTCAACATAGTTTAAATTTATTATTTATATTTACATTTAATAATAGAAGTAGTTTGTAAACGACAATAAAATCTACCGAACTTTGGTAACTGCTCTAATCTCATTAATATACTAAGTGTAATAGCGGTCCTAGTTGATCAATCTTGATCAGTCCATTTATTTTGTTTTATAAAATGCGAAGTTTAGATGAAACTGTTCGTCTTTTCATTTCAATGTGTAAAATGAATTAACATGATCAAATGATAATTTTTATTTATGCTTGAAATAGACGAACAGTTTCATCGAAACGTTGCATTTTGTAAAATAAACAAATAAACTAATCAAAATTGCTCAACTGTGGCTACAGTTAGTATATTAACGACAATAATATTTTAAACACAATGGTACTGTGAGAGGACGTACTGAATTTGTTTACTACTTTGCATTTGCGAAAATTTCCCAAAAGGTTTTATTTAGCAAAGTATGCTATTGGTACTCGACCTTAAATACTACTGCAAGATAAGGTCTGCGACAACTCAATTCTATTTTCCTTTTCCATTGATATTTTATTTGATGATATTTATCATTAGATGATGATATTTATCATTAGATTATTATAAATTTGACTTACGTTATCTACGTCATTTTCATCGTTCATTGAATTCTTATTGTCTTTTTATATGCCACGTGCCTTTAATCTAAAATTTTAATTTTATTAAAATTGAAATCATGGTTAATATTTAATGCGTGTTTGCCAAAGCAGTATAGTTAAAATTTTGTGTATTTATGCTATATCATTGCGAGAATAAATTCTTTTTTTAATATATTGCTATGATTATCCAATGTAAACTCCCTCACAATCTTTCTAATTAATTTTCTATATTGGTATGTTTGTTCAGATTACATTAGATTAGGATTGAGGTGGCCTATGGAGGTGTTTCACCGCGACCTTTTCTGGTCTATTGTGATGCCCTTTTTCTTAGACGACGCTCTCTAATTTTGCCTTCCGAACTAGGCTTATCATTTTTAAGAGCAGCTTCTTTGAACAGCTGCTAGCTGTAGCGTTCTTCACGCCCATTACTAGAAACCTTGTCCTCGCCAGGCCTTCACACTGGCACAGCACATGAACTGATGTTTCTTCCTCCTTTTGGCAGAATCTGCAGGTTGCGTCATCTGCCAGGCTTATATTGTACATATACCTATTTAATCTACCGTGACCAGTCAGAAGACCTACTATCATTTTAACAGTCTTCTTGTCCTTATTCAGTAGATCTCTAGCAAATTCAGGTCTCTGTTCTTTTAGGAACTCACCTGTCTCTGTCCCGATGATTTTTTTCCACCACTCTCTGGACAGATTATGTATCCATTCATTGATTGATTTTTTATTTTGCGGTTTGCTAGTGCTATAAGAAGGGTCAACTCCAACGAATGACTTAGACGAACCTCGCCTGGTTAGCTTGTACGCCGCCTCATTCCCTCTCACGCCCGAGTGGCTAGGGACCCAGCCCAAACTTAATTTCCTTTGGGTGCCCACCTCATTTAGAGCGCTTACGCAGCCCCAAATCAACTTAGAGTCCACACTTATGGAACTGATCGCTTTAAGAGTGGACTGACTGTCAGAGAAAATAGCGACGCTTTTACCTGGCTCGATACATCTTTCAATTTCTCGGACACAATGGTGGATTGCAGCAGCTTCAGCTTGGAACACCGTTGTGTCTTTACTGAAGATTACCGAAAGAGCTTTTTTAGGCTTCTTAGCGTATATTCCAGCTCCAACGCCGTAGTCTGTCTTAGAGCCGTCTGTATACCAGTTTGAGTCCGCTCTTACTAGAGTACCTGTCTCCCAGTCCTTCTTATCTGGTATAATAATCTGATATTTTACTATCTAGGTTGAATTTTTGAACCATGGCATCACATGGCATCTCCTAAAAGGGGTGCCGCATTGAGTTCACCTAATAATTTTTAATAGTCAGTGCTGTGGGATTTACTTATCGGTATTTGACTATGCAAAAGTCTATGTACTGTAGACCTTGCAGCTTCTTGTATATATGTATGTACCAGTGGCAGATTTAGTATTTATTTATAGTATTTATTCATTTAGCTTGCTTATTAAACCTTATAGCTTTTTTAGTTTTCTTTAAAACCATCTTTTACTTGATTAATTTGGTTTATGTGTAATGTTGATGTTGTATTGTTTGAATAATCTTTGTAAATTCTCTGACAAATGTTTTGTGTCTAGTATGGGAATATATTTTTTCCTCTGCTCTTTATTTTGGTCGTTCTTATGTTGATTGTTTTTAATGTTAGTTTTATATTTATTTTGTGCAAATCTTTTTTTATATATTTATTCATAAATTCAATTTTAATAACATTTTCTTTATTTTTTTTATATTATGTTAGTTATAGTCGTTTTTTGTTGTTTATTGTACTTATTTTATATTTTGCACGTGTTTATGATAAATAGTTTAGTATCTTCCGCAGTGTGTTAGTTTAAAATATCAATTTGTGTAAATATTTTCGTTTGTATGTGAAATTCTTATATCTAGAAAATTTATTGCCGATTTTTTTTTTCAACTTATCGCAAAAGTGGAGCTTCTTAAGCGTCAGGTATTTTGGACGAAATATTTCGTGCCATATAGCGTGAATAGCCCTGTATATTAATAAAAAGTATAAAGACGTGCATAGAGATAAAAGTAGCCTCAGAAAGTATCTAACGCACTCCTGGGGTCTCCCAGCGGTATATTATTTGTTACTTTCCAACCTCGTTATGTGATATATTATTCATATTTGCTAGCCTTCTTCAAATTTTCCAAACGGACCCTACTTTTTACATGTATTAAATTTTCTCTCAACGTTTCGTAATGCACTTCCGCCTCCATCAATTCTACTAAACTACAACGTTATCTATCACGATTCAATAACATCCCATATTAAACCAGACGCATGCACATTCGAACGTGTAAATACATACGTAATACATGGAATATAGCACCTACCAACACCACCACCCATACCAACTGTAATTTGCGTCAAGTCCAGCTGCGCCAGGTAATCCGTTTATCTTCAAGCCATTATAATGGATTAACGTGTGCGCTCTAGATCAATCAGGAGTAAAGTCATATTCCGAGGACGTTACTGGAGCATATCGGCGTGGAAATTCATCCCCTAGATACGCTTCCACGAGATAGCTCGATAGATACACCACCGTTGACTGTGTTCGTGTCGAGATAGTCTTGCTACCCGCAATGACGATAAGATGAATTTGGTGGAGGCGCCTGGAGAATTACCTTACCATTCCTGAAATGGGTATTTTGACATATATTTCCCTGATTACTATTTATTGTATAGAGGATATGCACACACCAGCCGGTTCCCTTTTGCAATAACCATGTTTTCAACTCTATTTACATGGACACAACGCGTTCGATTCACCTCGCTGTAAATTATCGTTGCGTCCAGCGCGTTTAATATGGAAAATAGCTGGCAAATAACGTCCGGAAATGTAAACGACGTCAGCCGCCGGGGCCCATCCGAATTGCGTCCGTCGATGGCGTCGTTTTTTTTTTGCTCCGTCCAACGTTATTACGTTATTATCGACGGCGAAAGGACAGAGGACCAGGTGCCGGTCACGACGCCGGACACATGCGACGGCCGCCATCGATCACAATCAAAAATTTTCCACATTGGCGCGAAGCGGAGAGATTTTTTACCTAATCTAGCGAGCTGTGGGAATCGCCAGGAACAGTAGCAATTTTTCGCTGTCAGATTCGCCGTGATGTTTATTCGCTCGCCTGTTCGATTTGATTCGGTTTGAAGGTGTATTTTTAAATCCAATAGAACATCGAGTAAACAATTAAATAATGTGATAGAATTGCTTTAACCGACTTTTTTTTTTTTTTCAAAATTAATTAATTACGATGCCACATTCAATTTTTTTTTATGGAATTACCATGTAAAGATTGTGATCAAATATAGAAGGTTTTCAAAGAAAGTAGCTAGTTAGAAGCTTTCGTGCTTAAAGAAAAACTTTTGCTTTTAAAATTTTGCAATAATTGGGCAGTTACTTTTTCTCACAAATATTCCCTATCCCAGATAGCAATTTAAGGTTGGAATAAGCTTTTTCTAAGAATGTCACGACAAATATTAAATAAGGATCAAATATATTATAAAAATATAGAATAAAATATAACCTCTACTATACTAATACTACAAAAATATGAGAGTCCCTAACAAAATAACCAGTAAATGACACTTCTAAAAAAGGGCAGTGACAAAATAAACCAAAAAAAAGTAATGATATAAACCAAAACCAGAACTTCTAAAGTAGGGCAGTAATGAAATAAATAAAAAACGGGCTCTTAAAATTGCACAGTAACAAAATATACCAAAAAGGTCACATATGCTAACGAAATTTCTAGCTCATATAGCATCCGGCCCGCGGGCCGGATCCAGCCCGCTGTAAGATTTGATCCGGCCCACAAGACATTTTCAAAAACCTAATTAAAAAAAATATTACACTACTTACTCATACTCACTCCAAATGAGGAAGATCGAGTGATATGGGTTTGTCGCTTGCTCCCGCGGAATCAAGTAAGCGAGCAAGCCGAGTGACGGCGATCATCAAAGAGTGAGGCGGCAAAGCCTTTGATGTTTGCCTCCTCACTGGCGGCGCAACAAAAGATTATAGCTTCTCAAATGTTCTACACTGGACGATTCTGGATCATTCCTTCATTTTGCCTGTATAAGCGGGTGGATGGCCCAAACCCGAACTTTAGTTCAGTTCTATTTGAGCTACCGAGATGATAATTTCGACAAGCGATATCCTAGCGAACTGCTAGTGCCGTCAATTTGCTTTGTGACTTTGCGTGCATCTTGAGTGCTTACTAATTATATTTTGTTATTAAGTTTATCGAACGAAAAGTAAACGAAAATGATGTCTGGTGGAAGAAACGAAAAGTAGATGAAAAGGGTCGCTAGTTTCAAGAAAAATGGACTGAAGAATTCTTTTTTATCTTGCACAATGGTAAGCCTATTTGTTTGCTGTGTAATGAATCCATTTCAGTGATGAAAGAATTCAATATAAATAGGCATTACTCCACTAAGCATCCTATGCTGCATTCACTGACAGGACAAATAAAAAAAGACAAAATCCAGAAGCTTACCGCAAATTTGGAAAAACAGCAGCAAATGTTTCATAAACAAAGAACACAACTTCATAATATTGTGAAAGCTAGTTTTATAGTTAGTTCAAAATTGGCAAAGTCATTAAAACCATTTGCCGAAGGAGAATTTATCAAGGAGTGTATGTTAGAAGTTTGCAGTGTTATGTGTCCTGAAAAGAAAAATGAATTTGAAAAAATTAGTTTGTCGAGACGAACTGTTGCCCGACGTATAGAAATGATGACTAATGATATAAAAACAACTTTGACTGACCGTATGGCTGGTTTTGAATCATTTTCCATAACATTAGACGAGAACACCGATTTGTCTGACACAGCTCAACTGGCTATATTTATTCGAGGTGTTGATAAAGAGTTCACTGTTACTGAAGAATTGCCTGCTTTACAGCCGCTAAAAGGAACCACTACAGGCCATTTTTAATGAAGTTGAAAAGGTATTCACAAGTTTTGGTTTGCCATGGTCAAAATTAGTTGGTGTATGCACAGATGGTGCACCTTCTATGGTCGGCTTACGGTTCATCGGAATTTGTATGAAAAAGCAACTGAATTAAATGTGCAAAAAGATGATTTGATAGTCCATCCTTGCATTATCCACCAACAGAACTTGTGTTCTAAGTCCATTCGACTCCAGAATGTTATGAATGTGGTAGTAAAAACCATCATTTTTTTTACCCATCGTCAGTTCAAGGCGTTTTTGGATGAAATATCAGCCGAATATGACGACATAACATATTATTGTGAAGTCAGATGGTTAAGCAAAGAAAAAATGCTGAAACGGTTTTACGAGCTTAGAAATGAGATAGCAAATTTTATGCAAATAAAAGATAAATCACTATCTGAATTGAGTGACCCAAAATGGATATGTGACTTAGCATTTCTGGTCGACCTTACAGGCCATTTGAATGATTTAAATATGAAACTTCAAAAACAAGGACAGTTAGTAAATGATTTGTATAGCCGTTTGAAAGCGTTTCAAAACAACATCCGGTTGTGGGAAGCACAGTTGCTGTCTGGTAACAGTTACCATTTCACCGCGCTCTGTGCGCATGAAAATACTGCTTATGCTCAATATGCTGAAGAACTCAAGTTACTGTCGGAGCAATTTTCGAACAGATTTAGCGATTTTAAAAACATGGAAGACAGTTTCAATTTACTAGCTACTCCAACAAAAAGTAATGTACAAAATGCTAAAATACACTTGCAAATGGAGTTGATCAAGCTTCAAGAAAACTCACTCCTAAAATCTAAATTTGAAGACGTGGAGTTGTGCGATTTCTACAAAAAATACCTCGAAGAAGACCATTTTTCGGAGCTTAGAAAATTCGCAAGAAGATTGATTTGTACGTTTGGCAGTACTATAAATGCGAACAGTTCTTTTCAATAATGAAAGTTAATAAATCAAAACATCGAAAAGACTGACTGACGATAATTTGGAAAATTCTTTACGTGTTTGTATCAGTGGAATTCATCCAAACATCGACGGATTAGTTTCCCAAATTCAAGCTCAAGGGTCTCATGCATTTCGTTGTCGCTATTTAACTTTCGTAGTTTGTAATAATTCCAAATTTCACGATTTAATTATAATGTTATACCTATTTTTTCATTTCATTTTCTTATTTTAATAATGAGTAGAATAATCTGATATCTATCGCTAAAAATGATGAACACTACTTTAAAATGCACTACTTTTAAACGCGGCCCGCGAACGTATTTGCACACTAAAGTTTGGCCCACAACATGTCAAAGGTTGCCCATACTTGTTCTAGCTGAACGTTGATACGATGCTCTCCACTCAGTTACTAACTACTCTCTGCCTATCTCCTACATGGCGAGCTACATACTAGAATAAGAAAATGAATGAAGAAAATCTTCATTGGAAGAGTATAACTGACTTTCTACATGCAAGACACAAGAACCTAGTTCAAGGCAAAGGCATCCATAACGATTCTTTGTAAGGGCACGGTTTAACTGCAGTTGAATCCAAGGACCATCCAAAGAGGCCAAAGATACTGATCTTGAATACAAGTCAGCAGGAACCGATAAGTGCAAGGTAGCGACTATGGGCTAGGGGCTGGAAGCTGGTTTATAGTGGAGCATCAGAAGTATCCTCAAATACTTAAAAATTCTGGCGTTTAGTCGCAGGCAAAATAAGCCATGGGAGAAGGATGTCGAAGAATTTAATTACCCTATCGGGCAGATAATGATTAACAGCAGAACTAGATTTCAATCTAAAGGACATGAAAATGCGAGAATTAAATACAAAAAGCCAAGGGGCTACAGTGTTTCTAGAGACTCTTTCTCAGACCGCTCCCAGAAAGCAAAAAAAAAAGGAAAAAATCCTTGAATTAGCAAAAGATTGTGGAGAATAGGATGAAACACCCAGCCAACCTCTCTTAAATTGCGTAGCACTGTTTGCTCAGGGACATTGCACCTGGGAGCATATGAAATGGAAGAGGGAGATTTATCTAACCTAAGGCTTTCTCGTATGCTGCACTTTCTGAAAAGAAATAAGATTGGAAGGCCAGTTGTAAAACATTAAGAGTAGGAGACGCAATAGATTTTGGACTACATAGAATAGATATGGACACCTGTAGTTGCGGGGAAAGTAAAAAAAAAAGCAAAACGAAATGAAGTAAATTAGAAACAATCTAAAAAAGTTAGTCAGTAGTGCAGTTGAAGCAAGTCTTAATATCGTTTAAGCTTTATACAGATGCATTCCTAAACGCTGTCTGAAAGTATCTAATAATCTCGCGGGGAATAGACTACACTATTTCATTCCGCGTCGCGTTTAACCCCATTAGCTCCTCTCACGGAGCAACGCTATGACAACTAGGAGCTCGGTCGCGTCCTTTGCGAACCAGCTATCTCTCCACATCGTTCCGTCTTCATTCCACTCCTTAGACCGGGGCACGGCGTTCGTATTCAAAGTACAACTTATCTGACAAATTAGTTTAATTTATACGAACAAGTTTTCGGTGACCGTGGGGGACATTAGCATTTCTATTCCCCGAACGCTCGCAAATCTCGTCCCGTCCGCCCCCCGCCGCCCAGTAGCCCCCGCCCGCCGCCGTATTGTTCGTTTTAATATAGAGTATGCGCCTTGTTGGCGTTATCGTTACACAGCTGACCCCCTTTAATTTGTAATAGAGTTATATTAACGCTTGTACACTCCACGGTAACAAGTCTTGGTCCCGCGTCGTTGTACGCTGCCCGTGTCAATTAGGGAATTATTGCCGGCTCGGATTTACTAGGAACTAATGGAGTGTTATCGTTTCACGACACACTATAGATGGCGGTGCATGGAAGATGGTCTCTGCGGATAGGCATGGGATGACTAATAATAACTATAAAGAGAGGAATACATGCACCTTGGTGTAACCAGAATATGCCCATACAAAGGTGTCCCATATTTATTTTCCTATATATTTACCCTAATACACTATCGATGACAAATTTATAACTTTCATCAAACAGTTTTCAAAACCGCAAATAAAAAACCACGGATAAACGATGATATCAAGAAATCCAGCATTCATAACTAACAGCTTCTTGCGGGTTTCGCCGTGTGTCAAAACTTTTGCTCGACGTTTCGCAGCAGCAACAGCGAAACGTCGAGCGAAAGTTTTGACACACGGCGAAACCCGTAAGAAGCTGTTAGTTATAGTTACACCGGCCGTGAAAGCCTACGCAGTGTAAATCCAGCATTCAATAACGTGACTTATTTATTATGCAAAAAGCTTATCCCCACCTTAGAGATTATTACTTAAAGTCTAGAAATAAATACAAGAACTTAATAAATACCACACAATGAATCTCTTATTAAAAATAGTAACCTTAGCACTTTTGCAATGTGGAGATTGATTAGGCAGTCGGTGGATAGTGCTGCCAACTTGAAAAATATTTTTATCGCTAAAAATGATCTTGTTATTGAAGGTCCTCAGACTATCGTTGAGGGATTTAATCATTTCTTCGTAGAAACTGTATCTGCTAAAATTTGAAATAAGTAATTATCGAAAATCGATGTAAAAACACTAACTGTACAAATAAAAGAAATATTTCAAATCAAAACAAGCTTAAATGTTTATTTAATAACCAAATTTCATCATCATTTAGACTCTTTGATCACAAGGTACGTATGTTGGAATCATAAAATACTATATAAGACAAATTATTTAATACAAAAACACGTATTCGAACTTTCCTGGCATTTTAAAAGACTATGAGAATATGGAAATGTCATATAACATTTAATTTTATTCAAATAACGGCGCCATTTAACCGCAAACAGCAATATACTTAAATTTATAGCAAACGATATTCTATAATTATCGATATTTGTTAAAGATAGCTATTTTATCACAGATCAAACTCAGTGATTTTTATATATAACCCCTTAAATATTAAAATTCCTAAAAGGCGATTAATATAAATCAATTAACGTATAGTGAAACAAATTATAAAAATCTAAATTTCTGATCAATATTGAAAGAAGACTGATTAAATCTTTTCTGTTTTAGGTGCGGTTTACTTGATGGAATACTAACTTGGAGAGGACACGACGCTTGGCAAACTTCTGGTACGGGATGGAGTTTCAGTTAGACGAGTGACGAGTCCCCGGCCTCGGTCAATGGCATGGAAAAGCAATCTGGTCGGGATTCTTCGTAGGAATTTTTTTATAGGAAATTACTTGACAATTTCAGGTATTCAGCAAGGGATGTAATTATTCAGGAGTTATATCGATACTTTTTAAGGTTAACACTTCTTGGAACTTTGATATTTTTAAAAGTGTGGCATAAAAATCATTATAAAAAAAATTAATACAACCGTCATCTCTTGTGGCCACCAACAGAATGAGGCTTCAAACCAGATTTATCAGTTAACAGCTTTCGATTGTTATCGCTAACAGGCAGGCCAACTTGAATTTTGAAAGATATCGCTAACCGACATTAAAATACCGTTATTTTCTCTAGTTTGAGGGGAATACGCCAACCTCACCAAAAGAACATCCCAAAGAATGAAAAATCTTTCCTAGCAAAATATAACAAAAAACATAAAATATACCAGGTGACCATTCAACATCAACGGTCTTAATCGATTTTTACAATCAAGTGTTGAAGTGTATGGAAGGAAGAAAGTCGCCTATTGCACTTTTTGCGATTTGTAAAAAGCATTTGACTGTGTTCAGCATGATATTCTCCTACAGAAACTACAATCATACGGTATTAGAGGCAAGATTGCTACATGGTTTGAATCATGAAAGAATAATCAATAGAACACAATTCGAAATAGTGCTGTTTACTAATTCTAGCTGAAGAGTTGGGCACTTTCATTCCTCATGCTTGCCATTAACTACCGGTGTGATACAGGGTACAGTACTGGGTCCTGTACATTAATGATATTGCCATTTTATTGCAGAGCATTTACATCACCATGTTTGATGATATCTCTGTTCTTGCAGAAGATTCTAATTTAACGATGAACAATTTATGTCGGCTGATTCACGATTGGTTCACATGCAATAAATTAGCATTAAGCACAAAAAAAAACCGTGGCTATGATATTTCACCCAAGACAGAAAGTGGCAGACATCGGGGATATAGTATTAGCTGGTGAGAAAATACATTAATGCAAAAGAACAAAATTTCTAAGTATACACCTACTGTCAACGTTGATATGGGAAGACCATTGCGAGAATCTAGCTAAACAAAATCTCGCGCAAAGCATGTTTATTTCGGTGTTTACGGTCATAACTCTCTAAGAATACCCTTATAAAACTCTACAAAGCCCAATCTCCGCTAATGTATGGCATTCTGCTGTAACATTGTGGGCGCTTCTTACAGAGATTCTTGCAGGCCATTGTTTCATGATTTAGGTATTCTTTTCTTGCCATGTTTATATAGTTTAGGAGTTGCAACATATGTATTTTTGAATAAAGAACAATATCTGTACAATCATAAAGTACATCAATACAATACCCGAATAAAGGATTATCTTTATGCTCCAACATGTACTCTTCATATAACAAGCACTGGCGTATATAATTTGGGGTTAAAGGTTTTTAATAAGTTGCCTACCAATTATAAAAACCTTACTTAGAACTTTTAAATACAATAAACTTCTTTTAGATCCCTCACCACAAACTGCACTAAACTGGACGTACGTTTCAATAGCAAAGCTATCATCATCAGCAGATACACTGAACTGAAACTAGTTTATTAAGTAGAAGTAGTAGATCAGATGGAGTTAGGATTAATGACTAGTTAAACATGACGGCAGTCAGCCAAGACCGTGATCATTGTACCATGACCTTTTTTAGGTATAAATTAGGGTAGTTTTAGTGTAGTTACTCAGTTCAGTGCTTCTGCCGATGCTGATAGCTTTAGATACAGTTATAATTACAATTTAAACTGCAGCTCGCATAATTGGTCTGATGAAAATCTACAAAATACAAAGATTTTCAGTTGTTTTGCAAGTACTTGCTTGTGGTTTTTCTAACAATGCCTTGAAATTTAAAGAGTATTGTGAAATTACTGTAAAATTATACTATCGACTCAAAAAAAAAAAGATGACAGAGGAAAAATAAGCCATAAGAAAAAATACATCGCCTTAATCTACCAGGGATTACGCATGTGCGGAGGCTAATAATAATAATAAATTGTCCGCGTATATATCTTTCTTTCATTGCTTACTTTATCCATCGATTACACGGTAGTGTTCAGACGGTGCAATTTGCAAATACATACTTAACATGATCCGCATTTAATTACGTAGCTGTACTGTGTTGTTTAAAAAAAAATGATTAAGAAATGTGTTCTTGTATGGTTATTAGAAGAAATAAATTTCTACTGTAGTCTGTATTTTATTATATTGCCCTGGCATGCCGTATTAAGAAATTCAATAGTAAATATGTTATTATTTGAAGTGATAAATATGTTGAAGCCATTACCTACATCACAAAAATCTTTCATGATCTTTTAAGAATTTCTTAATTTAAATGTGTAAGATAATAAGATAATAACTAGCAATATATATTCAAAAAGCATAGAATATAGCGCAAAATGCTAACGGCACAAATCAAAATACATTTATTACATTTATTTTTTGAATAAACAGTGGATTATATGTTTTGACTTTAAAATTTTAAGAATTAAAAAATTTGTTTTGGTAAACCTCCAAAATGATAGCAGTGCTATTATGTTTGCATCCGTTCTCTTTAACGGTCTTAGATATTACTGGTCAAACATTCAATTTCGCAAGATATTCTATAATATTCAGCGTCTTTAATAGTAACTGTCTTTAGTACATAGGTGGCCCTGGTCTAACATAAACGTAAATAAAAGTATAAGCTTAAACTTCAAATTTGAATGTCTAGTGATATTATTTTGCACGGTGCTGTATATATAAAGATTGTGGACATCTATTTATTGATGTAACAATAAGTTGTATACACCCCATATATGACAACATGAAATAAAAACAATTTAAACTAAAACTACCTACAAAAATAAATTATTGTTTACAAAAATACTTATAATGATGATAGCTAAAATATAAGAAAAAAAAATACGAACAATTGATTCAAATAAAATTGAGACGTGAACAAGGGAATTAAAAATCCGAATATTATTTAAAATCATTTGGCGGAAACTACAAAGGTTTTTAATCTGGGAATGTAAATTGCCCCGTTGCGGATGACAGTAGTATTTATATAAAAGTAGGCTGTGATTAACACAATCGAAAGCCTTCGTCAAATCAATTGAATCATTAATGCACCTAAGCGCCTGATCCAAAGCAGAATAAATTTCTTTAAGAATATTATGCAAGACCGTATCTGTGCTCTTGTTTTGCAAAGGCATTTAAAGCCTCTATTTTATCCGTGTTCTTAAGAAAAGTTTCCTTAAACATACAGCTACTGGCAATATACCCGAAATAACGCACGCCGCATGCGCCGAAATAGAAGAATACGCGGTCACGGTCCTAACCGTTAACATTCTTTGCGCTTCGATTATGTTTTTGTTTCTTCAATTTTACACGCATTCACTCATATAGCTGGTTCTGTAGTGCCCCTGAAAATAGTACTCGCGCGTCACCGTTTATATCCCACATGACTCTAGCCAATGCTCTAATATGATCACTTATCTGCCTACCATTCGCGGTAACATACTAAATATGCGTTTTTCATGTATTAGATGGAACACCGACCTTACAAAAAAATCAGTTCTAGTGCTGAAATCGATATATATCCACAAACACTTATTTAGTAATCCTACTAGGTATATGTTGTGTCAGTTGTTCGTGTTGGCAAAAAAAAATCAATAGAAACCTTATAAACAGAACTTCTCTATTAATAACAACATATAGTTTCATCACACAAGCAAATATAATATTATGGTATCTTTTAAAATTGTGAAATTGAAACTGGCATTTCGTATTACCACTCTAATAATTATCACCCAAAAGAAACAAAACTCCGAACGAGTAACCAAATTTTCGTGCATTTAATTCAGCCGAACACGCAACTGGATTTAAATACATTCATCACGCGTTACAATAAAACAACACGCATATATGTGATATTAAACGCGACGTCATATGTACATAAATCCAGACATCTAGGTTAGATGTTTAGATTTATGCAACAATTTTGACCGGTGATATATGAAACTACCGCACTCCGAGTATACACGTATCGGTTCACATGTCAAAAATTGTGAAAAGCGTGCCGCACATATTCAAAACTGTAACATTTGACGATAAAATAAAAAATAACACGTGAAGCGGCAACAATTTTCGACATTTCATTTGAATAAAATTCACCAATGCATTGATTATATCAACCGTTCAGTTCTATTTTAATATATAGCTCTAGTAGTTTCGTTTGATGTTGATATATGATATACAACGGACTGTTTTCAAACAATACACACACTTAAAAAATATAAGCTAATTTTCACAATTTTATTACTATTCTTACAACAAATCTCTCATTCGGATATGATCATATTGTAATGCTACGAAGTAGCACACAGCCCTTATAGAAAAACAATTTTTTTTTTTTAAATATAACGCTTTAATTAAATTATTAAAATCCAATTTTAAACATCCTTGTGTCATCTATATTCATTAATAATTATTCGTAAGTGTACCCTCTCCAATGTCAGATGGCACACCGGAGAGAATATCTGACTATAATAGCCTAGAGGATGCTCTGACATTAAAAGAATACGAATACGAAGATATACCTCCTTTAATCTTCAGTACGACCCTGAACGCTATGGTGGACTGTTGCTCAATGTCTTCCACTCCAATATTCAAACTTAAAGTAGTTAATTCAAGTGAAACAGTGAGACGGAGGCTCTTATATAACCGGTATCAAGGTTGTTGATTAATTTTGTAAGATAAAGAAAACGGTTAAGTTAAAACACACAGATTTTATTTTATAAAAGGTTCGAAATGTAAAACCGTGTAACAACATAAATAAGAGTGTAAATATCTCAGGTAAATAACATGAGTTCACTTATTAAATATCAATTACGTGTTTAGTTTGTAATTTCAAGTTTTGCAATATAAATTCATCAGAGACAATAAATACATTTATTTTTAAATTTAAAAATTCCTGCGTGTTCCTAAGCTTCCTACCTGTGCGATTCTATGCTTAAAAGTCGGGTAGTAATAAACATTTAATAGTAATAACTACTGGGTACTCGGTTCGTGCGGTGAATACATATTAACTAGTAAAATTTGAACTGCCACTTTATAAAAGTTTCCCACTAGTGCTCGCAAATTGGTTGGGGTTTGTATACAAAATTTCCAACCAAATAATTTCTCGAACATATTAAAATAAATTTTTTATAATATATTAAAAGTTAGATAGGAATTAAAATAATATGTTTATTTTTAGGTTGAGATGGGATGCAAAAAAATCGCTCATCAGTTCTGGAATGGGACGTTGAATGGGGGGGATACTTCGAATTACTGAGAACGGCTCATGGACAGACTTATCTCGGGAATATCGTCCTTGTAGAAAGTTACCCTGCAATTATGCAGGTAAATTGTGGTTAAAATATTAATATGATAAACTTTGTTTAAAAATAACCATCATTTTAGGGTGAAATTCGAAATAAATAGGATTTTATCAAAATAGTCATTAAAAAAATTACTCGTGACAAGTCCGTCTCCCACGGAGGTTGGTTAGTGAATGATTCGAATTACAAAAAAACTAACAAAAGCACAAAGCCTGCGATTATCTTCGCAAGGGGTGCAAACTGCCTCCGAAAAGTCTGTTAATTTCACCGATGTGAGGGGTATATTGGATATTTAATATATGAGAATGCCCATGTGGCCAAATAGAACTATGAAATGCTTAAACTAAATTGAAATAAATAAATATTTCAAAATTATGGAATCACCTTGTATTGAGTGCCCTATTCATTGTAAAATAAAGGTAGGTAAAAAAGGAAATTACAATACATGTTAATATATTTAATTAACAATCTTAAAAATATAAAAAGGAATGAAAGAAAGAAAGAGTCCTTTCCAATCAATCCTTTCTAACTCCTGACTGAGGACTTCATCTTTCTTTTCTTCATTTTTATACGTTTTATCCAATCGAATGAAGACCATTTTTGAGAGTATGCAAGATCCGCATTCATGTCAATTTTTGACAAAACTAAATCCCAGCAATTTTCCGTCTTCTTGTTGACATATCAATAACTGGATTTGGATTGCAAAAACATATAGAAACATTATTAAACTAAATTTAAGCAAAATAAATACACTGTAAAAAAAAAGAAAATGTTCTTTCGAACTGAACTCGATCTAACTTTGACCTGTCAAAATCTGTTACAAATATTTAATATGCAGGTTTTAAAATTTGATTTCGATCTGTAGGTATCTTTCTACTGATCAGATTTTCTTCCTAAAGGGAAAATTCTGAAGGAAAATGTCTTTGAAGAACTTGCCAAATGCAGAGGTGTCCTACATGACATGGATTATCTGGCTGTTTACTGAGATATTCTATATCCTTTTTTATTATTTTAATATAGATGAAAGTAAAACCAGTAATGTTACACTTAAATATTATCATCCTTAATAAATATTTGTAAACCGGGAATATGTATCTTAAAAAAATTCAATTGCCGACGATTTCTACCAACACAATATCCAAACGGTTCAACAGCTGTAATATAGTAACTTCCACCTAAATTGAAAAAAAAAACGAATTTAAATTTTGAGCACATTAGTAGAAATACGTTGGGAACATTCAACTAATGCGGAAAGAGTCCATTTGTGTTTTTGTCTGCTTGCTTTTTCCAGCTCAGCAAATAGGATCGCATCCGGTATGTACATAAAAACTTTTCACTAATGAAGGAGATCAATACACATACGTATAACGAAGCAAGGTTCGGAGCTGGAAAGCTTTTTAAATGGAATTAATTCTAAAATACTCACTAAGGCCAGTTTATGCGTGGGGGCTTAAATGCCAAACATATAAATAAATTAAAACGGTATCTTCCGGCACTGATGCCGAAAAGTATGAAGTACAACATGTGCGTGAGTTGTAGCTTTTTGTGCTTCATACTTTTCGGCATCAGTGCCGGAAGATACCATTTTAATTTATTTATATGTTTGGCATTTAAGGCCCCACGCATAAACTGGCCTTAGTGAATATTTTAGAATTAATTCCATTGTGGGTCGGAACTAACAAGCAGAAAAACTGCTTTGAAAGCACACAAATGCATTACCCTATCGATCCTACATCAAGACCAGTAAGCTTATCAAGCAAAAAAAGTCACAGTATACGGAGCACTTGATAATACTTCCACAGAATCAATCTCCAAAACATCAAGGGATAAAAAGATCGATGAAACAAGCTGCAGGTAGGTAGACTGCATGCCTAGAGGGAGATCAGTTTGCACAACCGCCATGAGAGGAACACTAATGACTCTGGTAGAAAAGGATACACGTTGGGTTAGGTTTTGTGCCCTCTCTTGAGAAGGACTGCTGTTCGAAGGCGAGCTATCAGTAAAACTGTACAGAGTGATTCATTAAGAATGGCCACCGGCTATGTATACGTAACGATTCCTCCTAGAGCATAGGGGAAGAAGAAGATTGTGAAAATTGTCTTTGTGAAGTTCTCGAAAGACGGCGTAACTCGTTTCTTTTCATATTTATTATCTTTTCTTCTTAAATTACCACCTATATGTTATGCACTTTACAGACCAACACTTATCTATTACATATTCCTATTAATAATTTTATGATACATGCATTAAAGATATTCCTATCAAAAAAAAAAGATTCATCCCTTACCCCATTCACTAATTGGAATGTAAAATAAAATGATATAACATTTTTATAGCGTCTTTTCCCCAAATATTTTGAAAAAAAATAATATTTAAAATAACCATCCCTGTCCCTCAGCTGTAGAAATATTAAAAAAAAAAATGATTTAAAGCACTTTTAACATTCTCTCCCGATGTTTCGAAAAAAAAGAAAGAAATTATCATTTAAACCATATTTAAACAAATCATTCCCCTTCCCCTCTCAGCCATGTCAAACATGATTTAAAACATCTTTAATGCGCCTTTTCTCCCATTGCTAAAAAGAAAAACAGGAAAATCATTTCCCTTCCCCTACCACCTCTTACAATAAGTGTTGGGTGGAATCGAGTAAAAGTTCCGGAGCAAACGAGTATTTTCATATGTTCCGGAAGACTGCATTGAATCGAAACCATTTATCGATGCTTCGGAAACTAGTACTTATCGAGTTAAAGTGTCGGATCAGGTACTAGTGGGTGGAATCGAGTATCTTTTTACACTCTGAAACTGATAGTATATTTTTGTATACCACACATTCTTGCTTTACATGCAAGTTGTTTTTTTTATTCTTATTTTAATACGTTCGTATAACATATTTTCACCATATTTTTACTAAGGCATTATAATATTATCCTCATATTATAAATTATTATAGGCACTCTGACGATTCTTAACCGCGTCAAGAGTTAGGATAAACATTGCTGTTGCTGAAAATGCTTTAGCCTGAAAAATTGCAAAAATTGCAAAAATTGGAAAAATTGAAAAGTTGACAAATTTAAATTTTAAAAATTTTAAAAAAATCAAAATTCAAAAATTCAAAAAAAAATTAAAATTTTAAAAATTTAAGAACCTAAAATTTATTGAAAAATTAAGAAAACGTTTTTCTATTTTTTGATATATTTTTTAATTTTTTTAAATGTTTACATTTTTAATTTTTAAGTTTTTAAAATTTTAATTTTTTTAATTTTTATATTTTTAGGTTTTTAATTTTTTTTCAAAACTCTCGACGCGATTAAGATATTAAGCGTCAGAGTTCCTATGTAATACATGTCCCGCAGAATGATTAATTTTATAATGTATATTCCACACATTAAATATGGTAAAAATATATTATGCAAGCGTATTAACATAAGAATAAAGAAACGTCTTGCATATAAAGCAAAAAACCTTAACAGTGTCCAGATGAACGCCAGCGGTATACAAAAATATATCATAGTTTCCGAGTGTAAAAAGATACTTGATTCTAGCTACTACTACTTGAATCGAAACTTTAACTCGATTAATACTAAGTTCCGGAACATGGTTTCGATCCACTGCAGCGTTCCGAAACATATAAAAGTACTCGTTTGTTCCGGAACCTTTACTCAATTTTACCCAATACTTCCAATCTTAAAAAAAATATGGTTTGAATCATTTTTAATGCGTTCTCTCTTCCGTACTTCGTTTTTTAAAGAAAAAAATCATTTAACATTATTTCCGCCCCCCTCTCACTCGTTTCAATGTTCAAAAATATATAATTTAAAACATTTTTAATGCGTCCTCTTTCCCGATGCTTTGAAGAAAAAAAATCATCCGTTGCCCCCTCTCATTCCTTTCAATATTAATAAAATATGATTAAAACACATTTAAGCCATCCACATTTAAAGATTAGTGCATAAATCACTGTCGTAAATAGGGAACATTATTGATCCCATTGTAGATCCTTGTGGTACTACACAATCTATGTATTGATGTTGCAAACATAGTCACCATTTGTTTTCGATTAGGAAAGTATGACTGAAATAATTTTAAAGGATCACCTCTTATCTATCATAAAAATCTAACTTACATAAACAATAAGCTTATTTCCGTCTTACAAATAAATATTCATTTTCCCTGATAATGATCTATTATTACATCAAATCACTGAACGCCCCTGAAACTAAAGAATGCTTTTATGATGTAAAAAAAATACTTAAATTAGCTCACAGTCTGAAATCAAAGTGAAGACAAATTTGCCAGTAGTAGACAGTTTAAGCAAGCTCAATATTTTTTAATTGTTTGTATTGTCCGATTTTATAATTCGCTTGAGTTTGTATATTGAGCTAATCCATTGTGAAAGTTAGATTAGGAAATGTTTTTTTTTGGATTACATTGCCCGAACTTCTAATAAATAAAGTGGCGCAGTCTGTAGGATATAAAACCCGTGCTTATTTTTGCGGACGCGGCATGTAACCATTCAAAATCTGGCCGGTATTGATTATTTAAAGCGCACGACGCTACAACATACGACCGCCCGCCGCGCTTCCGCGATGTTTAACGGCGCCCGGAGCTGAAACGGCATTCCGGGAATTACTCCGCGGGAATTTTATTTAAAGTATGTCTCGCGGAAAGTGGGTCGACCGTAGCGGCAATCTTTTCATTGCTATATCGCCGCACAAAGTACATTATCGGTACGGGAAAATGCCCCTAAGAGTGGATATAGTCGTTAGAATCGATTGCCGCCGTGCAGAAATTTTTGGTATGGGTAATTGCCCGGTCGCGTCGCGTTGTTTCTTCTTGTTCGGGCATATTACGCGACGCCAGCGCCATCTGAAGCCCTTCGACAAAACAACTTCTCTTCCTTAGCGAAATGGTGAGAGGAGGAAGTTGCGTGGGAAGTTTGCTTTCTCGACTTGGGAACGTGAGTTTGAAGAGCGGGCAAGTTATTGCCGTACAAATATTTTCTTTATTACTTTAATAATTATCTTTAAAAATTACAGAGATACGAAAAATTCTATAATAATTCTTCTCGTGATATGAAAAATGTTACTGTCATGTTTGTGGTAGGTATTTCTTTTTGTTTAGATACGGCGTCGCTATTCATATTTCATTTTTGTATGCATTTGTGGAATTTTCAACATCAATGCAAAACATATCCACCATTCATAAATTTGTTCTTCTGAATTCTGAAAAATTCTGAATCTTTCTTTTTTCCATTGAAAATCTCACGACTAATGACACCAAGTAACATTCGAATTTAGTTGTTATTTACTGTTACACGAAGCTTCTTTCTCGAATGTCGATATCTTTACGCTGATAAAACTCTAGTTTATCAAGAACGTAGGTTGATATTAGAATATGTAAATTTAAATTTATTTATTATTTATTTATAATATAATAATAGTAACATTGATTGTCCTGGCGAGATATCCTCTGCATCCTCTGCAATGGGCATACCAAAGGGGCAAATCAGGAGAGGCTGCCCTGCATAGTTTGGTGGAAGGACTCGAAAGGAGTCTACATCAAAAGAAAGTTGCCCTTGCAGTATTTTTATACATCGAAGGCGCCTTTGATAACACATCAACGCCCTCGATCAACCGATCTCTAATGGACCGGAATATTGACCACACGACTAGCAGATGGGTTGACTGCATGCTAAGAGGCAGAGTGGTCTGTGCCAATATGCTAGATAAAAATATCGCCATGAGGACCACTAGAGGGTCTCCTCAAGGGGGAGTACTGTCACCACTGCTGTGGAGCTTGGTCGTGGATGATCTCGTCAGATCATTACACGATAAAGGAGTATGGACGCAGGGGTACGCTGATGACATTGTCATCGTAGCTAGGGGGAAGTTCCCGGGTGTAGTGGCGGGCATCGTGCGCAATGCACTACGAATGGTGCCTTTCACAAGGACTCTCAGTTAATCCACAAAAAACAAAGTTGGTTGCCTTTACCAACATGAGGAAACTCAATGACCTAGGCGGCGTTAGACTGCCTGGGCAGGAGTTACAATTAACCAAGGAAGTAAAGTATCTGGGTGTTACCCTCGATGCGAAACTGAGCTGGAAAAATCACTTAGTTAAAATAACGACCAGGACCACGCAACTATTCTGGCGCTGCAGGAGAGTTGCTGGCAAAACCTGGGGATTAAAACCGAAGGTGATCCATAGGCTATATACTGCCGTGATAAGACCAGCGATAACATACGGGGCAGTAGTCTGGTGGAGGAAGACAGAAGTGTCCTCCGCAGCGAAGCTGCTAACCGCTGTCCAAAGACAAGCATTGCTGGGTATAACTGGTGCAATAACAGTACAAGGACCGCCTCTTTGGAGACCATTGTGCCCCCCCTCTTCCCCCTCCCCCGCTGGAGCTTTATGTGAGAGCGGAGGCAATGAATGCGATCCTTAGACTGAAAGCCAACAACCTGTGGCATCCCAACTTCAGGGTGGGAGGACATACTACGGGCATACATACTACGGGCACGATGCCGGACGGGCCATTGCTGCAAATGCCCACGGACAGCATGGCACCCGAAATTATCTTCACTGAAAAGGTGAAAATCTCCATATCAAACAGAGACCAGGCACGTGGTGAGACCACTGCTAATGAAAACTGGTACACGGATGGATTCAAATCCAGCCAGGGCACAGGAGCCGGTATTTGTGGGCCCAGTCCTAATCAAAGAATATCCATAAGCCTGGGGAAACATACAACGGTCTTCCAGGCAGAGGTATTCGCCCTTGCAGCTTGTGCAGAAATGATTGCAAAAGGGGGCTACATGAGAAGGAAAATTAATATAATGACTGACAGCCAGGCTATCATTAAGGCAGTCTCGCACCCCGTAGCTAGATCAAAACTAGTTAGGGACTGCAAACAACCCCTCAGTGCACTGGCACGAGACTACACAGTGTCTCTGATTTGGGTGCCGGGACATGAAGATATAAAGGACAATGTAATAGCCGACGAACTAGCCAATGAGGGCTCTAAGAGACACTTCATGGGTCCAGAGCCCGTAAGTGGAATTACTAAGGATTCCGCAAGAAGGGAGAACTGGACCTGGTTAGATAAAGAAAGTACAAAGAAATGGAGGTCGACTTAAGGTCAACTCTGTACCAAAGCGCTGATAGGGGAAGGGGATGTTAGTTTCTCTGATAATCTACTCAGGCGCAGTAAGAAAGAAGTTAAAACCATTACTGGGTTGGTAACTGGACACTGCCCTCTGAAAAAGCATCTATAAAACACAGACCGGGTAAGCGAACCGTGGTGTAGAAGATGCGAACTACAGGAGGAAACGAGTTTACATGTAATCTGCACATGTGATGAACTGAAGGTACTCAGGCAGAAATATTTCGGGAGAGATCTATTGGAGCCCTCGAAGGTCCTCAAGTTTCCACTGGGCAAAATACTCGGCTTTATAGAGAACGCCAAGCTGCTCGAGTGGAAATAAGAGGATTAATAGAGATGGTACAATAAGCACCTAGCTCAAGTGCCCGGACATTAAGTGTCCAACCTAACTTTAATGAATGATGAATGAATGAATGAATATTGATTGTCGTATGTTATAAACATTGACAGCGCTAAGATTTTACAATATAGCATACAGATTCATAATTAATAAAACATAAATGAAAACAAAAATATGACATTGATGACCATTGAATAAAAATTCATTGACGCTATAAAAAGACTTGCTTACAAGATAATTAAGAAGATTCTTAAAAAAAAGCTAATGTCATTTACAGTGGCTTAAATATAATATAATGGAAATTAAATAGGTATTCCATTTGTAAAAAATACTTTTAGTACTGAGAAACTACCCCAAATCAAGCCTAGATTATGGGACACCTGTATAAATTTTGCCCCTGGTTAAATAGTAGAGGACCCATGCCCTCCGCAGTCAACATAAAAACTCTCTTTTACGGTATAGCCGTTATACGTATTTACAGTATCATTTTTTTTTGAACTGTTTTCACAGAAGCCAAAATAAGTTGGAAACGGTAACCGATAGGTAAGTAGATGTTTTATAAAATTGGCTTTAGATTTCCTAATTGGACCTAAAAATGCACTAAAAAATACAGGTTAATATTTAAAATATCAAAGTTAGCCATGACTTTCCATGTAACCGCAAGTGCGACATAGATGAAATTGTTTTTTCTATAGAGAGCATAGCCAACTATGCTTAACCCCAAAGTTTCAAAATCGAGATATCATTGCAAAGTCAAAAACTTTTAATGGACGGGTCCCCCTATATAGGGCAAATGTATTTCCTGCAAACAGCTGTGAAAAACCACAATTATAATCTCAAAAGTATAATTACAGCTGCGTAATAAAATCCGTTGATATCAGCAAATAGTGAAAAAGTAAGTAACATTTATAAATTTGCTTAGATTCTGGTTCATTTACAAGAAACTGTGAATAACAAATTAATGTATTTCTGCTTTTAACTGTAATAATTAGGAGGACTTTTTCCCAAGACAATTTTTTCTTCTCACGCAGGATTCGAACCTACATCCTCTCGTTTGCCGGACGAGTGCTTTACCAATTAAGCCAGTAGAGAATGAAAATTCGAGCGTTTAACCGAACATAGGTCAATATTAGATCTTGAAAACGCCGGCAGGACGGCAAATATGCAAAGATTGCAAGTTTTTTACAGTATAAAAATAACAAATTAATGTATTTCCACTTTTAACTATAATAATTAGGAGGAATGAAAAATGTTTCTCCTCACGCAGGATTCGAACCTGCGTACACTCGTTTGCCGGATCCCTTCTAATGATTACAGTTAAAAGCAGAAATAAATGAATTTGTTAATTTCTTACTGTAAAAAGCTTGCAATCTTTGCAAACCGTGAATAGCTTACAAATTGATATTAAGAAGTGAATAAGTATAACTAACAGCTTCTTGCGAGTTTCGCCGTGTGTCAAAACTTTTGCTCGACGTTTCGCTGTTCATACTGACAGCAAGTTTTGACACACGGCGAAACCCGCAAGAAGCTGTTAGTTATAGTTACACCGGCCGTGAAAGCCTACGCAGTGTTAAGTGAATAAGTAATTGGCTTAATGAAATAAGCTGAACTAACATTTTAAACAAATGCCTCATCAGGTTGTTTTTCTTTAGTACCTTTAGTGGCATCAGCTGTTAAGGTCTTTGACCGAATAGCAGGACCATACTCCGGCGGTATTTGTTACTGTGATAACAAGGAGATTTCTAATATGCTAATGACAGTATTACATTTCTTAATTTTGATTGTTTGTTCATAGATTACACTGAGTAGTTTATCATTTTTTGTCCGTGAAAACAACTTTCGAAAACAGATCAATCACGTTTTCCTGTCCTACCTTTGAATTCCATGGTTTTATAGGCACTACAGTGGAAATCTTAAATGTTTGTAGTTACGTCATATTTGCTTATGACGTACGCAGCGTCTGAAACAAATTCAGGCACACCAACATTGTTTACAATGAACTGTACGAAATGACAATTGTCAAATTTAATGAGGTTATACGCAGTTTTAATAGATTTTCTTTTATAACTGAAAGGATTGGTTCAGTTTTTAGTCAACGTTGCGTTTTAACAACAATCATGAGTAATGCAACTAATAGGATTCTAAATAGTGAACTTTTCCATTGACAATGTTTTCGTGATCAGGCTAAGCTTATTAAATGTGTTCTCAATGAAATAATGTATTACCGCAATAATGTAGTTCTCATATCAAAAACCTATTTCCAAATCAAAATGTAGAAAATATTCAAGCAACATAAAAGTATTTAGTTTAATATACGTTACCAATGATTAATTAAACGAAAGATGATGTTTTTATTTTATCTAGCAAACATAATTTCTATACAATAATATATACAAAACATAATATTGCAGTAAATTAAATTAAAATATGTCAATATTGAATGAAAAGAATAGTGAAATTAAAAATATATTTAATTTGTGTCTTCGCTCACATCTTCTCATCCGCAATTAACTGTCAGAACAAAGTCGTGTTTGCTTCACATTCGTACCACTCTTTAATTATTTTCCCTGTGTGATTTATGCAATTTTGCCAGGTGTCTGGTGTACAGCTGTCCAAACTTTCTTGCCACATTCCCAATACCTGTTTATCGCCATAACCATTACGACCAATATGCTTATTATAATATCCTTTCGCATGTGCCCATATAAATTCGATAGCATTGAAATCGCAGTGATACAGAGGAAGTCTTGAAACTTTATGTCCATGTGCTCGAAGTAATTCATCAATAACATAAACCTTAACCATAAATTACTTACGAACATCCATTTTATTTCTCTCTGACACATCACAGTTTTGATCAATCGTGGCTTGTACAGGCTGTTGAAGCACTCGATGAAGGAACAGCAGATATGGCTTCCTTCTTGCGCTTTGTGTTGTAGATGATACCCACAGAAATGCCCAAAGCATTCGCAGCTCTCTACAATTTGTATGTAAGTTTTAATTTAATAATAACCAATTACAATTTACCTCATGGACCGCATCAACGGATATTAGAGGACGCTTTTCCTCCTCGAAAAACACTAGTAAACGACTGACCAACTCTTGGCAACAAGAACTAAGTCGTTTACCGGGCATCTTGAACTGTAACCTAAAAAAGTGTTTTAAGTCTTTGTATGTTTCTTAACACCTCTAAACTTACCACAAACTAAACGATTTACTTCACTATAGCTCTGAAAAGAACTTTTGGTAAAAGAAATAATAGAAGTACATAAAAATTCAAACCTAAAGAAGGGTCAATAAACAGTAAAAAGCAGATGTTAAAATGGCGTGGTTGCATGCACTGAAGTAAACATTATGAAAGGTCTTATTTACGCATTACTCGACCGTATTCTATCTCACTTCAACTAGTTTGTTGATACTTAATAAAATAAGGACGTATAGCTTAAGTAGCTACGACTTATGTTATATACTTCTATCTCGCTTGTCTATATGAATGCTTCCAATTTTTTAAAACTACGCTTGTCTTTACTTTACTGACCTGTTAATGACGTAACTACAAACATTCATGACTTCGTCTGTATAAATATTGTGTATGAAGTTTCAACAACCTCTATGGGACATGAATACTTTTTCAGTATATTTATCCCACTTTAATTTGTACTTGAGGTACGCATCATCCACGCCGGCCCCCATCATGGTAGTAAAAATATTTCAACTACAATGAAATTAAAAAAATGCACATATTGTGTTAATATGAATCCCAAAAATATGTTATGCAGCTGACCGTTGGCACATTTATCCTATTTTAAGGAAAAAAATTAAAACTGAAATTAAGAATTGAATGATAATAGCTACAAAAGAGAAGCAGAGAGAAGCAGCTGAATGCCTTTTTATTGCTTACACAAGGCATAAGTAACGATTCCTCGATACGCAAATTATATTCTTACATACAGAGCCGAGATCGCTTAACTTTATGTAAATTTGGAAAGTTGGCGCTCGTAAATATTCAGAGCGTATACACCCACTCAACGTATCGATTACTTCCAGACGTAACTGTTGCACCGGAGTGCCACTTCCAGGGCGTTTCGCCAGTGGCATTAGCGAGTTCGAAACTTTATTAATATAATGGCGTTAAAATTAATACCTACGGCCAGCCAGCTACGACGAGTCTGCATGTTCCCGAACTGAGTAATTGCGCCTAGATAAAACACATTACACACCGATATCATCGCCTAAGCGTTACACACATATCCACCTCTTAAAGAGTAGTAAAGAGAATGCGCACAGGTAAACGGGACGGCAGTGAAGTAATGGCTGTCTGAACAGCATATTTAATAGTTTCGGCGGGCTTAATGCGGCACCCGGCAGCGGATACGGTAACTTCGCCGCTTCGTCTTTTTGTTTCCGCTAATCGGACGGCTTTGTTGATTAAAACTTTGCTCGCTCGCTCGCTCGCGCTGTTGGAAGTTTCGTCCGTCCGCGCGTTAGATGGAGACGCGTATATTTAGCGAAATCCGGGGGAGAAATTATTTTCATCGATGCTCTAGCACTAACGAGGATTTAGTTGGTAACTTCTTCGAAGTCAATTTAAAAATTTCATCCGTAGATTTAAGTTTGCAGGTAGTTACATAAAGATGAAATTACGTCGCAAACAACGGCGACGCTGTTAGTAAAATGGGGATAATGTCAGTTTAATACTGAAACTTTCTTAATTTTCAAATTGAAATTTAACCGATTAAAGAAAATAATTAAGGCATCTGAATGATAAGCTCGCAATACACTGATGCACTCGAGTCTGTTATAAGAACCACTACTTCAAACTGAGCAGATTCCCCAGTGACCAACTATATTTATTTCATATTTTATAAATATTTAAAAAATATTAAATCTTTCTTGAATATTAGTTATATTAGATATAGAATGCATACGCGCACGTGCGTATCATCAACGTTTTCATTCGTTTATCCGTTACATGTTATAGTTTATAATAGTATACGATTAAGGCAGATTAGGGTTAACTGTGCAATTAATTGTTGCGGGGTGTGTTTTAGTTTATGTGGTGACTACGAGGTAAGCAAAACTTTGGACATGTCAAGGCATTTATAAGATAATTGGAATGCTCAATATAGCTATGTACAGAAATCGTTTAATAATATAATTGTAGGAATTTTATTCCTCATATATGTACTGCATCTACCAGATAAATTGCTAGTTGATTTGCTTAAGACATTCATCTCGGTAGATAAGCGTCATAGCCTCAAATAGAGGTTAGAATACGTTGTGTTGTTTTATTGTTTGTACGTAGAATGTTTTCAAATATTATGAAATAAAGTAAAAATAAGTATCGCGAGTATTAGAATGTAGCTACCACTCCAATTATTGTAAATGCTCCAAATGTATTAGTAGGTGTTGATAATGTTGTACGATGCTTTATTCATGGTATGATCTAATACAATTGGCATTGTTTTAGAGGCCACAAGGAAACGCATGAGAGCGCCACTACGAAGATATGAAAAAAACCATAGGGTTGTACTGGCACCAGCCAAGCCTAGACCTAAAAATGAGTATTTTTCATTTTTATTGGCTTATTCAAATAAAATGATAATAAATACGTTTGTTTTTTATTTAGAACACTTCAATTAAAAAATAGTGATTAATTTGATAAACCTTCAGTATGCCTTAAAAGATGCCAGAATTATTGACTATTAACTTGTATGGTGAGTGTGAAAAAAACAAGTTCTTGCCTTTTAGACAACTCTATGTATGTTTCAACTTTTCATTATCGACGTTATACATTCTAAATAACCAAGAACAATTTTTGTTCATTTTGGCAAATTAAATAGATTGCATAAAAAATCTCAATTTTCATACAAATATTTTAGAAAAAATATAGCGCTTACATTAATTTTAAAATATGGAATAAATATTTTAATTGAATATTTTATCTATATTTAGAAAAAAATATGAACAATATATTCAAAAACCTCTCACGAAAAATGTTTATAAAATATATTTTTAAAAATATCTATGTAATATTTCTGGCTGTTAGAGTTATTACAGATTTTTATGATCTACTTATTTATTTTATAACTGTAGGTTTCCCATCTATTTGCCTTCTGCACTGTTATGATTGCATATAAACCAAGTTTTATTTGACCTTGTTCTCACGGGAATATTTGTTCCTCTACCTACCGAAGTCATTTCTTTGCAGGAATTTTATTGAGAATTTTAAAAAATTAAGAACCATATTCCGGAGTTATTGCATAAATTTAACTCTTGGCTTCGTAAATATCATTACTTGGCAGCCAATGCAATAGTAGTTTAATTTTACCGCCGTAGTCCCATAAATCGTACGGCATTTTTTAACATCTCAGAATTACCCTATATAAAATATTGCTACGAAATTATAATTATTAATATTTTAAGTAATTGTTAAGTTAAGTTAAGTAGTATAAGCTGACTGATGTATGTCCACTCAGCAAAGTCGTCATATAAAAAAGTGCGGACAAGTTGAGGTAAATCAGGACAGTAGTACACGAGTCATCCAAGTCTAGAGTTAGGAATAAAGAGTAGTTGTTAAAAAGGGAAGTTGCCTTATTTTAATCAAACACGTGATACCATAATAGGGTTGATCCAAGTAGGTAATAATAATAATATATTTCGTCCCCTTTGATCACGAACATGATATAAGACAGAGTCGTGTACAATACAAAAATATAAAATGCAAGTAAAACTATAGTATAATTATAAAATACTTAATAGTTAAAAACTGTATATAATAAAAATAGATTAAAATAAAATAGAACTTAATTTATAATTTATGGCATAAAGAGATATCAGTATCAGCACTATAAAACATATATATCACTAAGTCATGTATTCGTCAATACTATAAAAGCTATTGAGAACGAGGTACTCTTTTAGTTTGTATTTGTAAGTTCTAATATTACTTATTTCCTTAATATCACTGGGAAGCCTATTATATAAGTGAACACCGGCGCAAGTGGGGTTATTTTCATATAATACCATTCTATGGCTAGGTATTCGCAGGTCAGTGTCATGTCTGGTGTGGTATGAATGATTAAAGTTATTGCATGGAAGTTTATCAATATTTGCTTTAACAGTACATAATATCTGTAAAATATATAGACACGGCACTGTAAGTATTTTGAATTCCCTGAATAAGGGACGACAAGAAGTTCTAGAGGAAACACCCGCGACATTACGTAGAGCACGTTTTTGGATGCGGAAAAACTGCTGCTTCGAATCAGCTCCCCAGAAATAAATTGCATATATCACTCTAGATTGGAAGCAAGCATGATAATATGATAGTAAGACGTCTCTAGCTACCAAAAACGACAAGCGATACAACGCATAACAAACTGAAGACAACAAAAAACACAAAGCCTGTATGTGTGTATCCCAGCCCAGATCACAATCAATATGAAGCCCCAGAAACCTGGTCGATGATTCTTGTTTAATTGGTTGTGAATTGACTCTTAATAGATACCTACTATCAGTATATTTAGTTTTCGGTGTGAAGTTAATAAAAACAGTTTTATCTTGATTCAAAGATAACTTATTTGCTGAGAACCAAGTGCTGAACCTAGCCAACATAATGCTTGCTAAATTCAACGTATCCGCAATGTTGTTCTTTGCGCACAAATAAGAAACGTCGTCAGCAAATAGCACTAAACTACCACTATCATATACGTTTGGCAGATCATTGATAAAAATTAAAAAAAGCAAAGGACCAAGGATCGATCCCTGTGGTACATCCATACTCTCTGTATTTATTTATTATTAAGTATTTAACCAACTACAAGCGAGTAACCCCAGTTATGGAGTCGTGGAGGCAATAAAATTCCACTGCTAACTAGTCAACCACCCTAAATGAATTTAAAATAAAATTTATCAATCCTACATACACTCATAATTCAGAAGTACGTCTAGTTACTAACCGCCAAATGACCAAACCAATCGATCAGGGATTATTTCTACAACACTTTATCCCTTTGTGACGAAATAAATAGGAAAATAGAAGAATCGGTAGTAATGGGCCGAATTACAAATGATTTACTTCGATATTATCGCCACATGATAAATACCAGTCAACTACGATGTCTAAAACATTACGAAAATTTAATTGATTCAATACTAAAAGCAGTGCAAGATAAGAGTGTTCACGCCCCGGCGCCTCCACCACTTTGTTACGGGTCCTAAACCATGACGCCGTAACTGGGAGTAACTCGCTTGTAGTTGGTTAAACAATAAATAAATTAATATAGACGACACCTACCTGGTACCCTCTATATTTGTGGCACGACACGTTTGAATAGAATAAGGCAACTTCCCTTTTTAACAACTACTCTTTTCCTAACTCTACACTTGGATGACTCGTGTACTACTGTCCTGATTTACCTCCACTCCCCCCTACTTTTTCATATGGCGACTTTGCTGAGTGGACATAAACCAGTCAGCTTGTACAGCTCCTACCAAAAAGAAGTTAACGATCTACGCGAAAATGTATGTGGCGACCGCATTTAGGATGGACTATAACTTTTATTGCGATTGTAGCTTATCGGTGTAAGCAGATGTTATGTATGATTCGTTGTGTATTTATCCGACACAGGATTTCTTGTTTTTATAAGTTAGTTTTTGTTATTAAGACATAAACAAACACGCGTTGAAATAATATTTTTATATATTCCTTGGTAAAATAGAATCTCTGTTTCTAAATATTCTTATTGATTTATTAGAATACCTTATTTCGCATATATACGGTCAATATGGAATATAGTGGATAGACAAGTTTCTTTCTTTCATTTTCGTAATTTTTTAATTGTAACATTTAGCAATAAGTGAATTTGAATATAAAATAATAAAATATATAGTTTTCAATAGTAAATGCAAGGACATACTTTGCTAGTAACGTGTAATACATATACATATCTGATACTGTAATAACAAAATGTTCTCACTATATATTTCTTTTGTGTTGTATAATGTTAGTTTAAGAGTTTATTGTATGATTATATTCATGTAGTGTTAAGATTTTGTTTAATTGTTCCAGTCATTCAAATATCTATTGTTCGCTTGTGCTGATTTTATGCGTATTCTATTAAATATTGTCATTTTAACGTTCTACGTCTGCGTTGTACGAATTTTGAGAGTGGATTTTTGTAGGAAAAAGAATTGTAAGGTTTTGGTTACGGACTTCCTTGTTCGACTATTAATGTAAGTAGACGTATTTCTTAAATCGTTGCTGCCATTTTGTTATTCATTTTGTATCTAAAAATTTAATTTTTTTTTTTCCATAATGTAGTCAGTCAAGGAATCATTATTGTAATAATTGTTAATGTATTGAAGTGCACACTTGGTAGATATAAGATCAATTATTATTTTTTTTTTTTTGTTTAGGAAGATTCATTTTAGTTTTTTTCTCTCATTTATGTTTTGTAAGAGTTAATTTCTCTGTTAATCTATTTTGCTGTATCATTTTTAATTTTTTCCTATTACCTCGTTTGGGTGAGTAAATGCATTTTTCATTCATTTAATTTTTTCATTTTCGTAAATTTCTAGCATTTGTTCACGCTTAGATTATTTTAAATTTTGAAACCACGTGGATTTTTTGTGAAATAGGATTTGCTTCTAGAACAAATTTACCTCTTTGCTTTGTTAAAGGATTTGAATTGTCCTTTTGTAATTGTAGATTCATGCAGGTTTTGTTTTCGACCAGGACCTTCTGTCTAAGGTTTTATTTTTCCTGCGTAATTGTAATTAAATGTTTTTTTTTTTAATAAAATTAATGATTGTTAACGTCATTCAAAATTTCTGTTCTTTTATTTTTGAATCAACCATTTCAATTTTCGAAGTAAATAAAGAAGGTCAAATTTTCAAACGCCCACATTTTACTTTTCATGATAGGTTTAATTGTGAGGGTAACCCTGAGGTTAAGTCTTCTTTTGCGCCCTTTATTTTTATCCGCTGAGCTAGTAAATTTAAATTTTCATTTTTTTACTTTTCATTTTGCATTTATGCTGGTACCATCAGTACACAGCAATACGTATTTTTGTGAACTGATGGTACCAGCATATATGAAAAGTGAAATTAAAAAAAAATTAAATCAACTAGCTCAGTGGATAAAAAATTTAAAAGGGCGCAAAAGATTCTTTGAATTCAGGGTTTACTAATCTAATCAAGAAAAGTACAAAGTGGGTGAAAGTAATCAAAATTTATGATTAAAAAAAAAAAAAAAAAAAAAAACATAATTACAATTTCGCAGGGTAAATGAAAACCATGAATATAAGATTCTGGCCGAAAACAAAACCTGCATGAATTTACAATTAAAAAGGACGATGCAAATCCTTTATCAAACAAAATGGTAGATTTGTTCCAGAAGAAAATCTAGATCGCACAAAAAAAAACCCCGTGGTTTCAAAATTTATACCAAACTATAATTTAAACGTGGAGAAACAAGCATAAATTAAATTGAAATTTAAATTAAAAGCTCAAAGCTTCTTTTTCACCTTCACCGTGGTGATTAACAATAAAATTCAAATCAGAAAGAAAAAAAAACGGAAATTTAAACTCTTAAAACTAAAAAAACTTCTTCTAGATCAAATTCAAAATAACGGATTTTATATCTAAAAGTGCACAACAATATAACATCAATTATTTAATTGGAGTTCCACGATTAATGTTCTGAATTCAATTTAAACGAACAAAGTTTTAATAAGATGAAATCACCAAAAATGGTAACCAAGCAAATAAATAACAAGTACTTACTTCACGGCATCAATCTATGGAACTCTCTTAAAAGAGGCCCTACATCGCATACATATAACAGAATATCAATTGCGCGCGCTGCAACAAACGCAAAAGATCATCGAAGATACCTTTTAAGAAGGACATGAACTAACATGAGTAAACACTATCAATTTAAAAAATGTGAAAACAAATTAAATAACTGAACATTTAAGTTAACAAACTAAACAAACAAATCAAATCAATCAGCAAAATCTTACTTAAAAACAAAACATTAACTTCTGAGAGAATTTTCCCGCGTGGACAAAAATTGATCTCAAAAATCAATGAATTTAAAAACCCGGAGTGCCAGTCCACAGCAGTATGTACTTATGTACTGAGTTAATTCGGCCACCGATTGGAAATGGAAATCCACGAGTTTCCGAAGCAAGTGTGCCAAATTAACGAACTTAGTACACTTTGTAGCGAAAGTGATCGGATGTTTTATACACACTAAAAAATTGTTGGTAAAATTTCTGTACGATTTTGGGGAAATTTTATGCACCTAAAACCGTACAGGTGTTTTACTTTTAGAAGTAATATCTCTAACTATAAGTAATTTTTAGAAGGTTTTTTCATGTGATCTGGAATACTCACAAGTAATATATCTGAAGTAGTAATAATTTACATGGAAGTTTCACTTGTTTAAAAGAGATATTACAATGAAAAGTTCAGTATTAATTTTCCAAATTGTAAGAAGTAAGTTTTTCCCAAGAGATATTAATATTTTTCTCGGCAATATTACGATGATAGAGATTTTTTTCTAAGAAACAGAAATTTTCCTATAATATTCTCGTAAAATACTTGTATTATGGGAAAATTACCCCTATTCAGTGTGGAAAATTATAAATTATTTAGGATGTGTATCTATGATTAATACAACAAAAAATCTCTCATCAATCTTTTAGTTTTATTAATACACAGCAATTCTAAAGTTAGCATAGTTCAAAAACAGATCTACAAACGACACAATTTCAACTGACTTCAATAATAATCACCAATCCATTCACATACAAAGCCAATCCAATAAACGTAAAGCTCCTATCCCTTCAATATTCATAGCCTCTATAACTATTCGTAAATCTTCGCTTTGCCGCGTCACCAAATTCTCAATCTATTTACTACTGGCGATGTAAGCCTCCGCAGTTCCGAAGGCGGGGGATCGGCGAGAGGCGTTTCGTTCGCGCACCAGGAAACCGACGTCCCGAGAGCATTATTAAGTTGGCATTAAGTTTAAATCCGATGATTAATTTATCGTAACTGAGCGATGAGTTTATTTCTGTGACGCGATACCTCATTCAATATTCATTAATTTCGAAACAGTTCCCGGCATCGCAGGACGGTCTCAGTTCGGGTTTCACCCGGAAAGAGCGGCGCTCGTGGCTCCATCTCTCGCCGTTCGAACGCGGCGGAAATTGAACAGTTTCGCTTGTGTCTGCAACGCTACCTCGGATCTATTAACTAATTAATGGACTAATACTGGAAAGCATTAAGCTGTCATCCCTCGGTTTATTACTTTATTTATTAGCGTATTTTTTTTTAGGCTAACGCTATTCTCCCAGCTTCTAATAATAATAAAACCGCCCAAATGGAAACAGACGAGGACTCTTCCAAAACGTATGCAAACGAAAGCATTTTTCGCAGCAAACTTTCGTTTTTTACTCGGCCTGTTTGGGAAGTTCTGTTTGAGGCAACAGGAGTTTTCGCATACATTTACGGAAATGTATGAGGAAAACGGAAAGAAAAATACTTAGGGAATTTCCGAAAGGATCTTGGTGAAACTTTTCTACAACTCCTATTTAAAATTGTAATTAAGCATTCTCTGAAAATTACAAAAATTTTGATTTTATTTTTGGACAACTTTTTTAATTATCATGGATTAGCATTGTCTATCTATAAATCAGCAACTCTTGGATTACTTTCAAAAGGATAGGCATTGCTATGTTAAATTATTCTAATTAAATCAATAGGTATTGGATTATTTAAAAGTAGGTGATTGTAATAAAATAAATAATAAAATTTCTTCTCGAAGTAGCGGCTTTTATTTTGACTTTGTTTAAAACAGATCACAGATGATATATTTTTTTGAAGTTTCCACAGAAAGCTAAGTCAAATCTGTTGGTTGTTGGAAACCGCCTAAGGAAATTTTAGATGTTAGGAACACAGTCAGTTCGTTACAGCTAATAAGCGCTCACAATCCAGATTATAAAGATACTTATATATTTTATAACACCATATATGACAATGTCATAGTTGATTCGAAGCGACACTATCATGACCATCAGCTATTATCAGCAGCGAAACCCAGAGATAAATTCACAGCTCATACACAATACTCTGATTCTAATTTAAATACAAGTAATAACCTTTATTCGTTTTACTTTCAACCAACAGATGCAAATGAACTATCAGCAATAGCTAAATCCTTAAAGAGCTGTAGATCGTCTGGTATTGATAACATCCTCAGTTGCTTCTTAAAAAAAAAATGCTATCCCAGTTTCGTAGAACCCATAGCATTGTGAATGACCCCTTTTCAACTGGAACCTTTCCGGACTCAGTTAAAACAAGCACTGGTTGTTCCAATTTACAAATCCGCTGATGTGGACAATTTGAAAAACTACAGGCCCATTAGCCTATTAACAAGTTTTTCCAAACTATTTGAAAAAGTAGCATATAACTGATTGTTGGGATTTCTCGATAAATTTAACATGCTTATGATTTAGACTTGGAGCCGGTGTTTGTAGAAAATACACTACTAAGAAAAAGATCGAAAAAAGAACTGTTTGACTATTAATCGGAAGATGATTCCCTTATGGATGTAAAAACAAATTTTAGAGTTAATTTTTATTGTGCTGCCCTTCATATAACTAGTGTATCAATTAATGAAAGATTTACTTTATTAGAGATCACACAAGAATATTTGATTATTATATGACTTGTTCAAATTACAAAATTTAGACAATGAATATTGTGCAAATTTCACACTTAAACTAGGCGATGACTCCAGAGGTGAAACTGATATCAATGGTCTTGAATTATATGATGAAATATTGACAATTTTACCTCTTTTAGAAAATAAAAAAATCCTAAAAAAATAGAAGTTTTAGAATGTATTTTTAAAAATGATTTACTTGATACATTTCCAAATATTTTAATTGCCCTTAGAATTCTTTTAAATTTTCCAATATCACCTGAAGTGGTGAAAGGTCGTTCTCTAAATTAAAGCTTATTAAGCTTATAATTGTTTAAGATCTTGGATACGCCAGGATATGCTTAATAATTTGCCGCTAATTTCAATTGAGTCCGAAATATACATAAAATGTTATATACTATACATGTGTGTGCCAATAAATTGATATTATTACTTTATTATTGATGCCACGAATCAGCCTTCAAGAGTGGGGATAGCGCTAAGCTATATGATTGTTGTAATTATAGTAAATAGGGACTCTTTGTAAAGGAGATACTCCGCGAGGAGGCTCTCCGATAGGAGACACCACGGGGTATTCCGCTTGGGACCTGTTTAATAAAGAGCTGAAGTGTATTGGTCTTTTAGTTGATTCCTGCCCCTGGAACCCAAGGTAGGTGTAATTATTATATATACTACCTCTGAGCTACACCCCGTCACGCCCACGCCCCAACGTGATATTTGGTGGAGGCGCCAGGTAATACACATGTGACTACTATATTACTACTGCATAAAAATTTGGGGGGTAATACTGGGATCTTGTCCAAAGTCGTGCATCTATTAGTAAGGATATATTTTTGGAATTATTTAAGAACAGAGCCCTGCGGTACTCCAATTCTGAATCTGACTATAAGAGAAAACATTAAAAAGAGGAAAAATGCAAAAAACATTCCTGTTACATGTTCAAAAGAGGGTATATTTGGGACAAGTAACATGTTCAGCACATTAACTATACTAATCACTATATTTGTCCACTGCCTACTACTACTGTAATTTTACTCGGTCACCTTGAAATATATACCATAATAGGCTAGGGTATGAGCAACGCATTTTCATTGCACATTTTTTCTTGATACAAATCTGTAGTAAGTACTTATCGTCAATAATAAGAGATTCATCAGATTATTATTTATTTTACGCATCTTGGGCATATGCAACTTATTAACAATCATATTTATATGTGATTTTCGAATCTTTAATGTTTCATTATCCAATTTTTTAATGCCGCAACATCTAATTTGCTTTTTATAACTGCTCTTATCTAAATACCTTGTTGTTTTTCGAAAATAATTTGGGCCGTCTTTGATAATGTAATGAACTCCAAATTATCTGTCAACCACAAGAAGAATATCTATCTCCAAGAAATTTTTGCAAGTATCTAGAATTCGTGTAAATTAACTAAAAAAAATTACGTGGTTTTTATACCATTAGATTTGATTACATTAGGGTTTGAATGGCTATATGCATATGTTTCAGCTTTGTCTTAGAAGGCCCTCTATAACTTCCCTCTTGATATAGACCCATTATTTGTGAAACCGACTCGTCTATGTAGCTGCTAGCTGTAGGGTTCTCCACGCCTAACTCGTGAACTGATGTTTCTTTTTCTTCTTATTATCATTTTGATAGTTTTCCTGTTTTTACTGAGTAGGTCTTTAGTAAATCTGTCTCTGTTTCAGTTACTTTTACCTCCACTCCCTGGACTCATTCTGTATGCATTCATTAATGGACTGTTGAATTTACGATTTGGTAATACAAAAGGAAAGGCTGACTCCAGAAAATAGCCTTGACGAATCACGTCTAGTCAAATCGTTTGCCGCCCCATTTCCTTTCACACCCGAGTGGCTAAGAATCCAGGCCAATGTTAATATAATTTGGATGCCCACCTCATTTAGGGCGTTTTCGCAAGTCAAATATCACAATACTCTCTCAATCTCTACACTTTTATGGAAATCTGAATTTCCTAGCTGCCAGGGTTGCATTGTACCTTAAAATCAAACTATGGTTGAGCGTGATTTGATCAGACATGTATAGGTGTAAGGACTGTAACTAAATATTTATGATGTAAGATTTAAATACTGATTGATACAGAGAAATTTCATATCACAAACAAATTAAAATGTAAATAATATTTTAGCTATCGAAGGAAACGGAAAAGCCGATGAGTTAGCAAGAAAAGGATCGTCTGCTTCATATGTAAGCCCAGATTTGTTCTAGAAGTGTCTAAAGTAAACACAAAGGAGCAGGTAAGAAGTTGGGTCAAAGAGAAACACAAAGAACACTAGAATAATATAACCAGGCAAACTTGTGGTAAGCTTTTTATTAAGGTACCATCAAAAATGAAGGCTAAAGAACTACTGCAGCTCAGTAGAACCATATTCGCATTGCAACAGGACACTGTATTCTGGAAGGACACCTACAGAAAATTAAGATCAATACTGGAGATACCTACTGTAGACTTGGTGTAATGAGAGGACAGAGAACGCTTACCACATTCTGTGTGATGCGAGGCTCTGGTCGCAAAAAGACAGGCAATTTTTGACAAGCCAAGAATGAACCCAGCTGATTACTTCGATCAACGAGCTAGAAACCTGTACAGATTAGTGTAGGGTACTAGGATCCTAGAATAACTGATATAATTTAATGGGTAAAAGAAATGGGAGATTAAATACAAAAAGTCAAGAAGCTGCAGTGTTACCGGGGACTCCATGTCAGACGGCTCCCACAAAAAAAAGTCTTTGTTTGTTACCTGTAAAATCTTAAGCTTGTGTCAATATCAAAATTGTGGCCACTCTCCACAAAGAGTGAAAAGCCATGTGTTTTTTTACTCTAACTTGAAAATCTCGAAGTGTTTTGCTCAGGTAAGGAGTAATATTTAGTTGACCTTAATCAAATCCAAGTTTATGGTGTTCAGTGTATTGGAGGAATAGGTTTCAAAATTAATCGGAACTAATTGAATGTGTTCGTTAGAGATCTTTGGGTATATTCTTCTACTTTACCAATAACCTTTTGCATGACCCACTTCAGACTTCACCACAGTACGTTTACCCTGTTTAATAAAGTCCGCCGGATCACCGAGAACCTCTACTCTGTCGCCTATTCCCCATTAGATTGATATTAGTTTGGCTTCGTCGCGGCAGAATCGCCTCTTTAATGCCGGCGCAATTAGAGCGGACTCCATCAGTTTTTATGCGGTAATAGGAGAAGCGGCATCGGACCATTACCGACTTTCCTTTCCTCTCGATTATCCGATAGCCTTATAAGATTCAATAACGCGTCTCATCCGGAGACGTTCGGTTCAATTAACGAGAAGACCTCGAGGTTGTGATCTCTCCCCGTCTTTCTCGGATCTTTACCGCCGCCGTTCACGGAACGGACCGGCTGCGGACCCGTAATTAATATTAATGACCGAAATCGCCCCGTAAATTGACTTCGTCGGGGAGGATATTATTTTACAGCTAATATTTCTTTACCGTCGCCGGCCTTTCTTTCGGGTATCGTTCGCCGGGTGCTCGACCGCCCTCCATCGAGTAATTTATTTAATAGGAAAACTCTTCGGCGCGTTCTTATCATAAGTTGGCGAATTTATTTGCGCCTGTAGTGGATTTTATGGACCATAAAATAAAATATATAGGGTTAATTGTTACTATGTCCTTTCGTGGATATTCCTATCGCTGTATAGTATATATGTACGTTAAAGTAGTTGGCAAGATGGCGACTTTTGATAAACGGTAACAAGTTGCCGTCGTCGTTTGCGCGGTGTGATAATTCAATTCCCTTGTCTTCTTTTCTTTGCCTTTCTGGTTTTATTATGCGTATACTCGTTTTATATTTACTTTGGTGGAGGTTTAGGACCTATAACTGCCATATTATAACTTTAATTTTGTCATTTTGATAATCAGTACTGGGTAGTGCAGCAAAGCTACAACGGATAGTCGCCGAACTGATGTACAGTGTCTTGAAATTCCCAAAAGTGCAAAAGTTGAACTTTTAAATTTTCTTGTATAGCACTCCTTAATTCCCTTTAGATGTCCATCTCATTTAGGGCGATTATAGTCCCAAATCAGCTTAATCTCAACACTTTCGAAATTAATCTCTTTAAGTGTTGACTGGCTGTCAGAGAAAATAGCGACTCTTTTACCTAACCTTAATCTTACTCCATCTTTCTATTCATTTCTCTGACACAATGATGAATTGCAATCACCTCAGCCTGAAACACCGTTGTGCCCTTGCTGTCAGTGTACTTGGCATCTCCATGGGTGGTGCCTCCTTATAAGCTCATCTAATTGTTTTTGATGGTCAGAATGCATTTATCACGTCCGTGGCAGTTCCGCTCCGCCTATTCCTCTGCCCCTTTCCAGCTCTAGATCGTAGTCGCCCTTCGGGAGTGACACGATATAGTTCACCGTTTCCCGCGCGATTGCAAATCGTGGCCGCCCGTCGGGAGTGGCACGCACAATCTTCCGCCCCCTCGTTCGGTTATAGATAGTAGTCGCCCCTGGGAGTAGCGCGATGTAGCCTTCCGCTTTCCGTTCGATTACAGACCGCGCTGCCTTTCGGGAGTGGCTCGGCGTAATCTTCCGTATTTCGTTCGGTTATAGTTTGTACCCACCCTCGGAGGTGGTGCGACATAACTTCTACGACTTCTGTCAAAAGATTCGTTAATCCGCGTCTCGAATCCGCCCAATTGTTTTGCTACGCATATTTTGATACGCCCATGTATAATTTACTCTTCAAACTAGTAATTTCAACCGCCCCGTTTATATTTTATAAACCGAACAAATACATCGTTTAGTAAATCTCGTATTAAACGTTAAATTTCTATCGCAAATGCCTGTATATACTCTTTTATATGTTATTATTTCCGACCGTCAAGTAAATTGTGAATTAAATCGTGAATTTATTGTAAAACTACCCTCTACTTACCCTCGCAAATTAAAACCTGAATTTAACCCCGAGAAGTAAAACGTGGGTAAATGAAATCTGACCTTCCTTAATTACCCCGAAAATTGAAAAGGATTAATCAAAAATAAAAGAATTTTTGAATGACGTTAAAAAAAACAATCAAAATTTATTATAAAAAAAACTGTACGAGATTCTAAATTACAAAAGGACAATGCAAACTCCTCTATCAAAGCAAAAAACAAATTTGTTTAAAAAGATAATCCTTTTTATATCAAATACACGTGGTTTCAAAATTAAAACAAACTAAATTAAACGTGGACAAATCAAGTAACTTAACAAAAGAAAACTTAAATACAAGCACAATGCTTCTATTCACCCAATCCGAGGTGATTAAATAATTCAAAACTAATCAGCAAAATTAAAACGAAAAAAAATAATTAACGCTTTAAACTAAAATATCTATCTTCCTGCACGAAATAATAAATGATCTTATATCTAATTTGTGTACACAACAATATAATAACAATTATTATTAAACGAGTTCCTTGATGGACGAACTAAAATCAAATAAACGAAACAAATCTTAAAATCATATGAAATCACAAAATGGCAGCAATGAAATACAAATTTACATCTACTTACTCTTATGTCAATCTCGAAACTAGTTCTTACAAGATTAAATAGTCGTATATATATATAAACAACAGCTGCGTGCAGCGCAACGCGCAAAGATCATCGAAGAAAACTTCTAAGAAGGACATGAGCAAATGCAAAACATATATTAAAGAGTGAAATAAATTTAAACAACTGAACGTTTAAATAAACAAATCAATTAAATCATTAACTAAATCTTATATAAAAATTAACATTCACTTCTGAGAAAATTTGCCCGAAACATTGCTAAAGACAGATCGGAGTAAAAATGAAAACACTGAATTTACAAAAACCGGGGTGCCAGGCCACAGCAGTATATACATATATATATTTGTGTATAAAAATCGTTTTTTTTGTGTTGCTATTGTTTTGAGGAATAAAAACACAAAAACCAACGATTTGTTTCTCTAGAACACGTTTTATTTATTGCGTACATCAAATATAGGAACCTTGGACATGCACTCACACTCACAACTACTTCTAAAGGGTTAATTTAATTCAATTGAAATTATTGTACGACGTTTAATAGCTACGCAATATAAACAAACATCTGTTACGAGGATCACACATTAAGTTCTTAAGCGACACGAAAGCTAATAAGCGTATTTCGAAAGAGAATACGTAAGTAATTACGCAATTCACATTAAAGCGTATACAGAAAAGCAAAAAAGAAAATGTCGTTACAATTTTAATATTTGATTAATATGTGGAAGAAAAAATTATTACTAAATTAGAAATATGTTGAGTTAAGTGTGAGCTTTAAGGTTTTTTATTATTTTTTTATTATTATATCTCTTTTAGATAGATAGATAGATAGATGTATTTCAAAAAAGTGTACAAAGACAAAATGCACAGTATATGATTCGTCAAAATGTAAAAAAAAAACAATGTCAAAGTAATAATAACACAATATACTTAAAAAGTTAGGTTTAAGAAAACCTTCGTTAGGACGGTGTATGTACAAATTAAAAGTCAGTAGGTTACGAAAAAAAAAAAAACACTGAAAAGACAAAACAGGAAAAACTTGAAAAAATTGACACTGCACACACGAAAAAACGGGCCGGGTAGTATCCGGTGGCTATCCCCTCTCCGAAGTCGCAGCAAGGCCCGTGGCGCTCGTCAGGTAGTATTCCTCCAAACTGTATATAGGGACGGAGAGCAGAAACTTTACCACTGTTCTTCTGAAGCACGCCATATCTATATTTCTCATGTGCCCCGGTAGCTGGTTATATAGTTTTAAGGCCGTGTAATTCGTACTCGTCTTAGCTCTTTGTAAACGGTGGAAAGGAACGGTGTAATGGTTTTTGTTTCTGGTGTCGTGGTGATGCACGTCGACGTGGGTGGGCAGGTTGTGTGAACCATGGATATACAGGAGGCAGGTTAGTATATAACAAGATGGTAGCGTAAGTATATTGAGGCTCTTAAATAATTCCCTGCAACTCGTTCTTGAACTGCAACCCATTATCGCCCTCACTGCTTGTTTTTGTTGCAGAAATATTGTTTTTGCTGCAGCTGAGCCCCCGCAGAGAAGGATGCTGTAGCATGTGTAGGTCGCTCTAGAGTGAAAAACTCCGAAATACGCCTGTCGCGCAGCCTCCCTTCCTACGACTCTTCTAATTCTGCGAATGGCGAATATGGATCTTGCTAGTTGCGACCAGATGTTGTTTACGTGCTCCTTGTAAGAAAGAACACCATCGAAGGAACTCCCAAAAACCTCACCATTGCCCCATCAGCCGCATCCGCCGGAAACCGTAGCGCCTGGGATTTATCTACGTTTATTTTTAGTTTGTTAGCTGCAAACCACTCCGCCGCTTCACCCATGACCACCTCCGCGGTGCCCGACAGATGTTTTCGCAGCAGGAAGGACGTATCATCTGCATACATTAACGTCTTGAAGGAGCAAACGTTGGTTGGCAAATCATTTATATATATTATAAACAGGATCGGCCCCAGGATGGATCCCTGTGGTATCCCTCTGTTAACGATCCTCGCTTCCAACACCTTCCCCCTACAGCACACAAACTGTTCTCTGTCCCACAGGTAACTCCGTATCAAATTGAGTGGTTGTCCTCTAACTCCATAGCATTGTAGTTTATCCAGCAGAATTTTATGGTCTACGCAATCGAAGGCCTTTGATAGATCGCAGCATAGTAGTTCTATGCGATCTTCTTCATCCCACGCGTTCGCCACTTCGTCCACAAGTTCAATCATAGCCGTTGTTGTCGACCTCTTTTGTCTGTTGCCATGTTGTGAGTTGCTGAACAAACGCCTGACTTCGAAAAACTTGACCAGTCTATCTCGAATAGCCCCTTCTACTACCTTTGATATATTGGCAATATTGATATAGGTCTATAATTACTATCTTTGTGCTTTCCCCCGATTTTAGGATCGTATTATCCTTGCTCTTTTAATTCTGCTGATATGACCTGATTCAAATATTCCATTATCAGGTGTGTCAATTGGCCACCTAGGACGTGCATAGCACGCTTGAGTAATATGGAGTCCATTCCCTCGATATCTAGAGTTGATTTGTTCTTCAAGTTAGTTATAATCCGGACCACCTCTGTTTCAGTCACTGGCGCAAGATATAGTGAGGCAGAGTTGTCGACCTTCTGTCTCTCAAGTAATGTGCGCGAATCTAATGCAGGCCCTGGTATATTGAGAGCAATATTTTCGCCAATCTTTGCAAAATGATCATTTATTTCATCCTTCGCAGTTGCATGTCCCTCCCTCATGCTCTCGTTCTCTCCGCTGTCTCTATTTTTATTATATCCCAAACAGCACTGGTCTTGTTGTCCGCCTCGTGTATATACGTTGTTAATGCCTTCCTTTTTGCTTCCTGAACATTTACTGCGTAATATTTTCTCGCTGCAATGTAGGCATCTTTAGATTGTTTTGTTTTAGCTACTTTACTAACTATGTCTAGCCCATCTAAAATATTTTTTAACTCGCTCAGTTCGTCTGTGAACCAGTGTATGCCCTTGTTTTTAGGAGACTGGAGTAAAATTTATTAATTCATTCAAATGTTTTTTTTAGATTTTATAGCCAAAGTTATACGCACATTATAATAGTACCTATGTAATGATATTACGTCTAATGAGATTAAGATGTTTTTGTGGAAATGTTCACATTATTCAACAACAAAAAAATTAAATTTATGATGATATTTAGTTTTACCAGTAATATTCGAAAGAGAGTCTGGTAGTTTTTGTTTTATGTAAAATTATCTATAACTGATTTGACGTTAACAAGTACGTTGTGGACAAGTATTAATTTATAATTACTGTGCGTAACTGCATAATTATATAGGATCCAGACTCTACAGAGTTATAAACAACCTTCTACTGCCACTAATATTCTAAGTGCTATCTTGATGTAAGCTCCTCCATTTTATTCCCAACTGAATGTTTAAATCTACTGGAGAAGAGGTACGATAAAAAAACATGGGGTTGATTAGTTAGTTAGTTAGTTATACACATTGTATATTTGTATATCTTGTATACAACACGATTTCTATTCAGTGGAACGCCAAAAATTCAACGGACGCCTCTAATTAAACACAAACAAGAGAACACAAGCCCCACTCCAACCGACTACTGCGGTCATGAATTACCAACCGCCGTACACATACAAGGCGGCTACAACTATACGGAACGAGACCCCGTAATGAAAAGACTTGGAAACAGGCCTCGCTTGCCGCTTTTAGAAATTTATTACTTTAAGTTCAATTATGGCTCTGTTTGCTGCGGTAGGGAGCACGTTGCGGTAGAACAGCCCAAGATAGGTGAGTACTAGGAGCTTTGTACGCCCGGGGCGATCCCTTTCACTCGCATCGTTATTAGTTATTATTATTATTGTTATTATTAGTACGGTTCTAGTTGCCTCGTATTGCTATCGTAATGAGCCGAGCATAAATCAGCGTGCGGTATGAAAATTTACGATTTAATTTGAATTTATGATACAATTATTTTCGGCGTATGGATGATTAAAATTACTACACCGTATATAGGAAACTGTATACGCATCTATCCTACCTGAGCATATTATTTATGTCTAATTTCACGGTGTTGGAGTTGGCAAGTAGTATTACTCTATAATACAAAATTAGAATAGACAAAATGATATTGTATATGTTTCTAGTATTACGATATAATGCATGACGTTCCGACCAAGAAAGACTGTCAAAGCGAATGTTTACGCAAATTGCTCTCGTATTATTAAGTAAATGAATACTTAAGGTGTATAACAACATAAGGTCATAAATTATTAAATAACATATCTGTATCTCAGAGGCCTAAATGTTTTCTGCTTATCCCGTCTCAAGACGTACCAGGGCCGCACCAAGTATTTTTTGCCGGCTACAAATAAAAAAGTGCCGTCCGAAATTTATTGATGGATTTAGACGCAAGCTTTTTAAAAAGAACAAATTTTTATTCCTTTTTCGAAGACAAGTTTATACATTCGTAATTACAAATAGACTGAATTATATAAAGTAATTATTTCGCACGGTCTCTCCGTAGTTATCTTGGTACGTGACTTATATCCGCTTATATCTGTTAGATTCTTGGTAATCTTGCGGTAGCGTTCATGTTACACCTCCGCGGCTAGAAAGGTTCTTGGCGATCCTCGGAAAGAACCGGATCTATGTTTCCTAGAACGTCGCTTATCGGCTTCTTTCTTCTTAAATATCTTATTTTAATCTTTCTGTAAATTACAATTACTAATATAATTATTACAATACAAATAATGACAAATGAATTCAAATATGAATGATGCTCGCTGATCTTCTTAACTCGGGGAGTGCGGCTTCTGAAGATCCTCTTATCCGATTGAAATCTTGCAAATTAATTTTATTTAATTTAATGGTATTTTATTTTGACTTTTAAGAACATGTGAATTAATTTTTGGTAATGAAAATATTTGTCCTCTGATTATACTTTCTTGATAAGTTAATTTTTCATTATTAACATTCACTGAACAATTTTGTTTTAGTCTAATCAATATATTACATTTTTCTTCTAAAATTCCCGTTTCATTACATTGATAAAATATTTTTGTATTATTAGGAGCATGCATTAATAAATCACCGGGACCGATTTGTTGTACTAATGTCTCTTCTACGGTAATTTCTATTTTTGTCACAACTATCTTTATTTTCATAAGATTCAATAAACAATTTTCAGTTTTCGGTAAACGGTTGTTCCTTGCAGATAAAGATTTCTTCGACTTTGGGCACAAACTTGTCTTCATGGCATATGTACTATTCTCTTATTAGCAAATACGATTGGGATAATGGGATCAAATGATTATTTTAAGGAACGGAATAAATGCGATAAAAATTATATATATGATTAAACAATATGGTACAACTAATATTAAATGTTATTTCCATCTCATCTACGTATGTGAAGATACTAAAATATTTATAATAACTAAAAGTATTTCTTAACACTAAAACTTGCTCTGGCTGATACAGAGATTTCAATCATCGTTAGTATCATCGTCATCATTATTTTCTTCATCCTGTAACAAATGTTGATCGGTAAATTTTCTTTTCTTCTTAATTACGTCTTTTGATAATTTGGCTTTTCTCTCGGTTTCTATTGTTTTTTCATGTACTTTAGTAACTTTTTCTTTGCCAAATTTAGGTGCTAGTTTATTCCGATGTTTCTTTTTCACGTAAACTTGTTGGTTCGCTACAACATCTTCAATTTCATTCCTATTTCTGTTTACCTTCTCGCAGCATGTTTTTTTTTCTTTCTATGTTATTACGTACTTGATCATTGATACGTTTAATTTGTTCAGCTCGCTCATTATAAATTGTTGCGTAACGCGTCTTCATTTAGTCAAACGGTAAATTTGTTTCTGAATGTCCATTAATAACTTCAAACGGGGTAAATTTTGTACTGGAATGTAAACTATTATTATAGCCTAAGATTGAGGTTAATAAATGATTTTCGAAAGTGTTACCTCCTTCTAACAATTTACAACGCATTGACTCAGTCAATGTACTATGAAATCGTTCTACGATACCGTTTGATTTTGAATTTCCGATTGCTGTAATGTGTAGTTTAATTTTGTGCAACTGACAAAATTCCTTTAGCAATATGTTATCGAATTCTTTACCGGGGTCGGCTGTAATAGTTGTGTGGTAATCCGTGATGCGTACTATATTTATTAACCCATTTATTATTGTATTGGCATTTTTATCTGTTACTAAATACGCTTGACCATACTTGGAGAAATGGTCCACTATGGTTAAAATTATTCTATTATTCATGAATAAACAAATCTATATGTATTTGTTCGAATGGTCTTTTTGGAGTATAAGTATGTGAGATTGGTTGTTTTTGAGGAATCCTATCATATTTAGCTAATTGACAAATTTCACAATTGTTAATATAAGTGCTTACTGCTTTCTCTAGATTGGGCCAATAATATTTTCGTTTTAATGATTCATACACTTCATTTATACCTCTATGAGTAGTTTTACCTTCATGATAGTATTTTATTTTATTCTGTTGCTCTGCTTCATCTGTTATATCTTCTACTACTTTATTACAAATGTCTATCTTTAATTTTGTGAATGATTCGTGTATAATTGCAATAATTTCTCTTTCAATATTTCTATGTTTAAAATAAATAGAATTTTTCTTTCCTGGGACTAAACATTCTTTAATTGCTCTAACTATGTCATCTCTAGGTGCTGTTAATGGTAATGTGGCGATTATTCTATTTTTACCAAAGATCTTTTCTCTTCTAATTATAGGTGTAGTTAAATTGCGTGTAGCATCTAAAATAATTTGGTTGTCTGCTAAATTTAATATTTTTTCTGTATACGGGATTGATATTTCCACTTCACCATTATCTGAATGAATAGTATTATGAACGCTACTTTCATCGTTTACTTGATTATTATTATTATTTTCTTGAGGTATACTATTTATAATTTCATCTAATTCATCTATTGTTATATGAGCAAAAGGATCGTCGCTGTTAACGACTAAGGATTCCGAATCATCATCTATACTGTTTACAAAATTCTCTACTACTTTTATTCTTGATAAAGGATCTGCCTGATTTGATTTACCCTTTTGTAATAAATTTCGTAATCATATTCCGCTAATTTTAATCTCCATCTAGTAAGTCGAGAATTGGGGTCTTTAACAGAAAATAGCCATTGTAGTGGCTTATGATCAGTTTAATAATAAATTTGTTTCCGTATAAATAGGCCGAAAATGTTTACATGCCCAAATCACTGCGAGCATTTCTTTTTCTATTACCGCATAATTAACTTCGGCTGGATTTAAAGTTCGTGAAGCGTATGCAATGGGATGATCGTCTTGTGACAAAATAGCTCCGATTGCAAAATTAGACGCATCTACTGTTAATTCAAATTGTTTAGAAAAGTCGGGATACTTTAATACGGGTCGTTACATAATAGTGTTTTACATTTTCAAAAGCATCAACGAATTCAGGAGTATGTTTTACCACTTCCCCTTCTTCAAACATTTAGTCATTGGCTTTGTGATTTTAGCAAGATTATATATAAATTTTCTATAGTAACCAAGCAAGCCTAAAAATGATTTAATTTCTCTTTGATTTTTAGGTAGTGGGAAGTTTTTGATTGCATCAATTTTCTTAGGGTTTGGTTTAATACCATTAGTGTAATAACATGTCCTAAATATTCCGTTTCTTTGCGTAAAAACTCGCACTTATCTAATTGTAGTTTTAAATTGGCGTTTTGTATTTTTTCAAATACTAATTTTAAATGTTTAATGTGTTCATCTAATGACGGTGAAAAAATTATGATATCATCTAAGTACACTAAACAAAATTTATTCAATACATCTCTTAACAAATTATCCATGACACGTTGAAATGTGGCTGAACTGTTTTTTAAACCAAAGGGCATTCTGAGAAACTCATAATGTCCATGTTCAGTGTTAAATGCTGTTTTAGCAATAGATTCAGGATGCATTTGAATTTGGTGGTAACCGGATGCTAATCAAGTGTCGTGAAATATTGACAGCGCCTAATTTGTCCAATATATCTTCTATATTTGGTATAGGGTATCGATCGTCAATTGTTTTCTCATTAATTGCCCTATAATCAATCACTAACCTGGTTTTTCTTTTCCCACTTGCATCTAACTTTTTTTCTACTAAGTTTACGGGTGAACCCCATGGACTTTGACTGGGTCGGATAATTTCGTCGTTTAAAAGTTGTCCTATATGTTTTCCTATTTCTTGTTTCATGACATAAGGGAAACGTCTAGCTTTAAGAAAAATTGGTTGTTCATCTTTAGTTTTAATTTCATGTTTTACAGAACTATTGAAAGTTAATTTATCTTCAGGTTTTTTAAAAATATCAACGTAACTTTTACACAATTGCAAAATACGTGATTTCTCTTCATGATTTAAATGGTCAGTTCTTAACATATTATTTAATCTCTGTAATGACTCTGTATCTTGTATATTATATTGATAAACATGATAATTTTCTAATGGAATAGCTTTTAAAGGTTTAATTTGAATTTCTTGTTCTACGTTTGATAAATTTTGAATTTCTACTAATGCTTTACCCTTTTTAACAGTTGTTATACAATTAGGTATTCGAATTTGATTTTGATTTATTTCGTTAATCATTACATCACCTTCTATATGATTTATAAAAACCTCTTTAATTACCTTTTCTTTTGCTGGTATTTTAATAGTTTCTGATTTTTTGAATTTTATTGGCAGTTTATAATTTCCTCTATTTAGATTACCTTCTAATAAATTTATGTTAAATTGCATCGCTCTTAAATCCTCTAATCCTATAATACCATCGTAAAATTTATGAAATTTAAACATAACCATTGTTAAATAACCGTTAGATTTCAACTCGTAAAAACAAGGAATTTTGGCAATTTTATTAATCACTATGTTACCTTTTGCTGTTCTAATTTCTAAATTTTCATCAAAAATGTTATTAGGATAATAATAGTTTACAATTGCTGGGTCGATCATAGAAATTGTGCTTCCTGTGTCTACTAATAGTTTTAAAGGGGGATTTTTAATTTCAATGTACGGTAATTCATTTAAATTTAAGTTGGAGAGTTCCCCTGCGAGGCAGCTGCAATAAAATTTTCCTCTTCGTCGATTTTCTGTTGTAGATCTTCTTCGTCGGTGACATTGGGAATTACATCGGATTGAGACTCCATAGGTGGTGCTACTGGAATATACCATAATCCATCATTTTCGTTATAAATTGGTTGTAGAGTTTCTTCGTAATTTCCATTGGTTCCACTTCGTTCGTACATCTGTTCTGATATTGGTTGTAGTTGGTTTGATCTTGTGAAGAAGTTGTGCGGCCTATAATTTGCTGATTTGGCTACTGCTGTGGATACACCTGACATTGGGGTTGGTTTTGGCAGGTCTGTTTTATTTTGTCCGGGTGTGAAAACATTCTTTGGTGGGCCAAAGACTTGTCTATTTGTTGGGAAATTCGTTTGTTGAGGATAATTCGATTTGGGGAAATTACTTATAGGACCTCTAGGAAAGGAACTTGATTGGTTAAACTGATATCGCATAGATGGAACATTCGACATTTGGGGTGCTGGTTGCTGATATTGACGATTTGGAATTAAAACGTGCGGCGGGTATTGTGGAGAAGTTTGACGTGGTATAATGAAAGGTTTCTGGTGGATTTGTTGAAATTTGGATCCTTTTACTGCATTTGATCTTGTTTTGAAGTTCATCGCGTCTTGAGCGAAACCCATTGCTTCTTCTAAATTTTCTGGTCTTAATGGTTTTACATGGATTTGGATATCTTCGGGCAAATTGATTAGATAAACTTCTAATGCGGTTTGAGCATAAATGTGAGCTCTTTCTGCTTTATGTTGGATTCCCGGGTCTTGCGCTAGTTTGGTCATTACTTTTGATAAAAGGTCCTGCAGACGGTATCCCAAAAGACATTGGATCTTCCTTTGATGACATTTTAGTATTATTAAACTCGTGAACGAGTTGACCGAAATCTCTTTTATCCGCAAAATAACTGTGAATGGCGCTTTTAACCAATTCCCACGTATTTAATTCATTACGTGAACAAATCAATGTTTTTGCTCTATCCCTCAACTTCCCTAATATAGTACTAAAAATTACGTCTTTTACTTCCGGACGAGCCGCATATTTTGTACAAATATGATCGCAAGTATTTACAAATAGATTTATACAACTTGCTTCGCCGCTAAATATTGGAATAGTATCTAATTCTATTTTTAATAACTGATAATTGATTGCCATTTCTGTTTCTAACTCTAAAGTTTCTAATCTTCCAGTTTCTTTTGTTTGGGGACGTTTGACGGGATTGTCACTTTCACGGAAATAATTGGGTATATCAACTCGGATATGTATTTCAAATAATGAAATTGGGACTCTAATAGTCAAGGGAATCGTATTTGTAACTTTGAATAGTACTCACTTTGTCTTCGGGGATGACAAGATGACTTCTTGCTTCAGACGTTGGAGTGTGTAGGTACAATGAATATAGCGACCCACCTTGCTCTGAAGGTGCCGTAGCCTGTCTATATTTTCCCTAACACTCGGGTCCTCTTGCGTCTGCTTGTTGTTCGTTGGCTCTTGAAGTATTGAAATACACCAAATTTTGCAAACACTGATTTTACAAATTTGTAAAGCCGATCCTACTGACTACGCCAAATTTATTGATGGATTTAGACGCAAGCTTTTTAAAAAGAACAAATTTTTATTCCTTTTTCGAAGACAAGTTTATACATTCGTAATTACAAATAGACTGAATTATATAAAGTAATTATTTCGCACGGTCTCCGTAGCGTTATCTTGGTACGTGACTTATATCCGCTTATATCTGTTAGATTCTTGGTAATCTTGCGGTAGCGTTCATGTTACATCCGTCTTTCTTTCTATATAACTCAAATTTAATTTTGAATGCTACAAATAAAAACAAATGTGTTTGGAATATAGTCAACAGTGCGACAAACAGCAAGAAAGATAAACCTTTTATTAAAATTAAAACACTAGCGAATGGGCTTGTTTGTGATTCCGAGGAGCTTTGCCAAATTGTTTAGCGATACTTTACTAGTATTGGCACGCATAGGCAGGGAGATTTGGTATTGGGTACAGCAAGTGGTACTAATTTTACCTATTTCCAGCGGACGCTGACGAAATTCGTAGCGTTATCATGAGTGTTCCGACTAAAATGTCAGCTAGTATTGACGAAATTCCGGCGGGTATAATTAGATATGTGGCTGAGTACATTAAACATCCGTTAGTTTACCTAGTCAATTTATCCTTTATGCAGGGCTCATTTCCTTCACCCCTTATATATATATATATATGTGGCTCCACGCCCCGCACGGAGCTTCGCAGCTCGCTAGAGCTCCCCAGATTCTTATTGGCCGAATCAGATCCTTGACCTTATACCATCCAGGCGATTTCTCTGGCTTTGATTCCTATTCTCTTCCATGTGCTGCGATTTTGTGCCAACATCTTCCATCTAGATTTGACTCCCATTTGCCTCAGATCCTCTTCCACCTCATCCATCCATCTCATTCTTGGTCTGCCTCTCGCCCTTCTCCCGTCCATATTCCATTCGGTCAGTGCCCTCGCATTTTCCTCCGGCCTTTTCCTAAATAAATGCCCTAGCCATTTTATCCTCAACATTTTTATATACCCTAATACATTTTTACCGCCCAGTTCTTTCATTATTTCATTGTTAGTTCGTCTTCTGTACACTCCACTTTCCAACAATACTCCACCCAACATTCTTCTTATCATTTTCCGCTCCTGAATTAACAGCATTTTCTCTCCTTCTTTAGTCATGGTCATGGCTTCAGCGGCATATGTTAATATAGGTCTTATTAAAGTTTGGTACATTTTTACCTTAGTTCTTTTTGAAATCTGTCTATTCATGAAAGTCTTTTTGTTTGCGTAAAACGCTGCGTTCGCTTGTTGTATCTTTTCCTTTATTTCTTCTATCCTATCCCCTGTTCTACATACGGTTACTCCTAGGTATTTAAATTTGCTGACAGTTTTAAAAGTGTCTCCTCCTATTTTAGTTGATTTTTCCTTTCATCTCCTCCTATCTGCATATGCTTAGTTTTGTTTTTGTTGATTTCCACCCCAGACATTTTCCTTTAGCTTTGACTATTCGTATATTTCGTCTATATTTTCTTTTGTTTCGCTACTATGACTAGGTCATCCGCATATCCTATTATTTGTGCTCCTCGGTTTCTTATGTTTCCTTTATTTAGGCTCTTTGTCATGTACTCTATTACAAGATTAAATAACGTTGCCGATAAAGCATCTCCTTGTTTGATCCCTTTTATTAATTTTAAATTCCTCTGTTTGACCTGTGCTAAATCTTATTTTTGCTCTTGTTACATTGAGTGTCATTGCTATTAAACTTCTAAGTTTAGTAGGAATACCTAGTTCTTCTAAAATTCTCATTAGCTGTTGTCTGTTGATTGAGTCAAAGGCTTGCTTGAAATCAATAAACATTACTTCCAATCCTATCCTGTATTCGTTTCCTTTTTCTATTATTTGTTTAAGACTGTGTATCGCGTCCACAGTGGATTTTCCTTTTTGGAAACCGTACTGGTAATCTCCTATGAGGTTTTTAATGTTTATTAGCCTTCTTTGAATTAACGTTGTTAGAATTTTATAGACCGTGTTTAAAAGTGTGATGCCTCTGTAGTTACTGCATACCGTTCTATCTCCCTTTTTATGTATCGGAATAATTATTCCGGTTTCCCAGTCTATCAGCATTCTTTCTTTTTTCCATATCTCTAGTATTAGTTCATATATTTTTCCTTGTAGCGAAACTCCACCATATTTAATCAGCTCGATACTTATTCCATCGTCTCCTGGAGCCTTTCCATTCTTACTTTGATTTATTATTTGAAGTACCTCTTCTTTTGTTGGTTTCTTGATTTCTTCTTCATCTACTGCTGGGTGACTTTCATATGCCGTATTTGTGCTTGGTTGAACCTGAGTTATATGCTGTTCTGTTAGTAATTCTTTAAAATGTTCCATCCATGCTGTTTTCGTCTGCTCGACATTTTCTGTCACAAGGCCCGACTTGGTTTTTATATTATTTACTCTAATCTCATTATTATTTTTCCATTTATTTATCATTTGATAGAACTTTTTTGAGTTCCTATTTCTTCCCTCCTCATCTATTTTTCTCATTTCATTTTCTATCCATTTTTCCCTCGTGTTTCGTATTAGTTTCTTGGCTTCTCGTCTGAGATCGACATATTTTTTCCTTTCCTCTTCTACTCCATCTTTCAACCACTTTTTCCTCGCCTCGTTTTTCTTTGCTACTGCATCTTCACATTCTTTGTCCCACCATTCATTCCTTGTGAGTTTATCTCCGCGACCTAGATGTTTTTCTGCCGCCTCGGTCACAGCTTTCCTTATTTGGGTCTAGCACTCCTCTATGTCAAGGTGTTCATCCATTTGACTTACATATTGCTCTAGCTGCTCTATATATTGCTCCTTTACCTTCCCCTTGCGTTAATCTCTCTATGTTGATCTTTCTATTTCCTGCGTATTTCCTTGCTTTTGACATCTTTTGCTTTATTATTGCTTTTACCATGTAGTGATCTGTGTCTGTACTTGCGTTCCTATCTGTTTTCACGTCTCTTATTGATGTTATTCGTCTTTTCGTTATTAATACGTGGTCTATTTGATTGCCATCATTTCTACCCGGTATTTTCCACGTCACTTTTTCTGCTCGTTTATGTTGAAACTTCGTACTTGCTATCACTAGCCCGGTTCTTGCCGCTAAGTTGCATAATCTGGTCCCGTTGTCATTGATTTTGTCATGTATTGTAAATTTCCCAGCCACGTCCCTCCAGCAAATCTCTCTACCCACTTGCGCATTGAAGTCTCCCAGCAGCAACGTTGTGTCATATTTGGGAATTTTCTCTATAATTTCCTCTATGGTTTCATAAAATATTTCTTTATCTTCCTCTTCCGCTTGTTCTGTTGGTGCATATACATTGACTATCGATATGTTAAATGGTTTTCCCCTTAACCTTAGATACGCAATGCGGCCATTTACCGCCCTATACTCTATAATATTGTCTCTTGTTTTTCCTAACACCAAAAATGCTACTCCATTTTGGCCCTGTTTCTCGTCTCCGGAAAACAATATAGTGACCCCATCTTTATCAATTTCTCCGTGTTTATTCCATCTAGTTTCTTGGATTGCAGCAACATCTATATTTTGCCTTCCTAATTCCCTAGCAACTTCTATGTCCTTTCCTACCTCCAACATTGTTCTTATATTCCATGTGGCTATGTTCAATATGTTTCTTTTTCTATTCTTTTTGCGCGTAGATTGTTTCTCTTTTATCTTCCGACTGCTCTTTCCACCATGTTCTTTTTCTTTCCCATCATTGTCCCCATCAATCCTATTTCCATGTTGAGTCATCTTCAGATTATCGCTCTTGTTCACTTCCCTCTTCTTTCTTCTACCACTTGAGCCCACTTCTCGTCTACTTTCACCCATAGCTCCACTCTTAGTATTTTTTCCATCATTGTTATCCAATATTCGCCTCCCCCTTGTTTCTTTTATCAGTTGCTTCTTTGATTTTACGTTTTCTTTCTTCATATCCATGTTCGTCGCCATATTCATCATCGCCGTGTCATATCCTTGTTGTTTCACTAGTTTTTTAACTGTGTTTCTTCCAAGCATGCCTTATTTCTGTCCCACTTCCATTCTTTTCCATCTACAATAACTTTGCTGTATTTAACCTTTACTTCACATCCTTTTTGTTTCTCCTCTTTTGCTTTACTTCTTATTTGTCTTTGCATTTCTCTCTCTTCTTTAGTGAGATCATTATTAATATATATTTGTTCTCCTGATATTCTTTTCAATTTATGCTTATTTACCATAATATTTTGTTTTTCGTCGTAATTTTCCAGTTCTAATAGACAAGTTTTTTCACCCAGTTTCGATGCTGCTTTTAGCTGTACTTGCACTTCTAAAAACTCTTCCATAAATTTCTCCATCTTATCTTTTCAATGCGTTCGTTTCGTTATTGTCAATCTTTAGTCCTGTTACAATCACGTTGTTTGCTTTCTTTGCTTTTTCCAGAGTTCTTGTGATATCTTTCACCTCTTTTAGCCCTTTTTTTATACCTTCTTTTTCCTCTTTTAATTTCTCCAATTCCATCCGGTTCTTGCCGCTAAGTTGCATAATCTGGTCCCGTTACCTATCGCTACCTTGTTTTCTTCACGACGAATATTCGGTGTGATCCTTTGATTTTAACTACTTTTATTTGCACCAAAAATACTATTTGTTTACACTTTTTCTACTATTTATCGTATATATTCTTTCTTACACCTAACACTCACGCTAGTGCCACTGACTGAACCCAACGTTAGCGAAAGTATGCCCAATCTACAAAAAAGGTGATCGACAAGATATTGCAAACTATCGACCCGTATCTGTTTTGTCTGTGTTTTCTAAAGTATTTGAAAAAGTTATGTTCACGCGTTTATACAATTATTTTCAGAAATTCCAATTGTTTGCGAAGTGTCAATTTGGTTATTTGAAGACAAGGTCAATTAATGAAGCGTTATTTCTCGTTATACAAGACATTTTTGATAATTTAGACAATAAATTAAAAGTTGGTTCCTTAATGTTTGATCTGTTTAAGGCATTTGACTCTATGAATCACTCAATCTTAATAAAAAAGCTAGAACAATATGGAATTAGAGAGCCATGTCTTGGATGGATTGTTTCGTATTTAAAAGATCGTTCAAACAGTGTAGTTATAGTTCGAGATCACAACAAAGCCTTCTCTGAGAAGAAAATTACTAATATAGGGGTCCCACAAGGATCAGTATTGGGACCTTTGCTCTTTCTAATATTTGTGAACGATCTTTACGTTGAATTTAGTGCAGGAAAGTTGTGCCAATATGCCGATGACACTTCGACAATTTTTGCGGCAGCCGGGTTTTCGGAACTCTCAAGGAACGGTACTGAGTGTGCACGTACGATGCTTGAATGGACACAAAATAATTGTCTTACCTTAAATATAGTTAAAACGTGCTTCATTCATTTTGACTGTCACAGACGATGCAATGCCTCAGTACTTGTTCGTCTAAATGGTGCATCTGTGCCTGAATGTAGCACATCAAAATTCCTGGGTTGCACAGTTGACAAAAATCTATCTTGGGAGCATCACATAGACCATGTCTGCAAATCTGTAACCTCGTTGGTATTTGCAATCAGGGTGCTTACACAAAATATAACCACTGATTTAATAATTACTTATTACAACGCCTGTGTGGAATCACGACTGAGGTACAGCATAATTTTCTGGGGTCGCTCCACCAAATTTAAGAGGCTGTTTATTGTTCAAAAAAAAGCTGTGCGTGCAATATTCAGTCTTAAGAATAGGGATTCATGTAGAGAACATTTTATTCGTTACGGTATTTTAACACTAGCAAGTTTGTATATATACGAATGTGACATATACACGCGCAAAAATTTTATTGACTTTGCATCAAATAGTCGGTACAATTCTGTTTACAGTACGCGTGATGGTGAAGACCTCAGCATACCCAGCCATAAGACGTCATTATTTGAGCGGTCTCCTCGCTACAATTGCGTTAAAATTTATAATCGTTTGCCATTAGACCTGCGACGAACAGGTGGCCTAGAGACCTTTAAAAGAAATTTGAGAAAGTACTTGATGGATAGGCGCTATTATGCTGTCGATGAATTTCATGCCTAGTTTTTGCTTATTTTTAACTGATGACCAGTTTATTATTATTATTTGACTACATTTTTACAAATTTATTGCAATGGTATTGTTAAACCATATGTTCATAGATATACATATATATGTTTGTTATTTTATTGTATGACATTGTATTTGACAAGGCACATATTTGCTAACGAGAATCATACTGCCAATAAAGTTATTATTATTATTATTATTATTATTATTATTATTATTATTATTATACTTCCCTCTTCCCCTTAGCTAAATAAAATATGTTAAAGCACATTTTATAAACTAAAAGTAAATCATCCCTAAAAACGAAAACACTAAATAAAAACTAAATAAGGAATATTTCACTACGTTACCTATCGGTAGATGTAATAATAGACGAAACATGTAACTACATAACAATGAAAATAATTTAATAAATACATACTGCCGTGGTTTAGACAACCCAATTTCGCTGAGTGTATTTTGAGTTGCATATTTTGATTTGTTTACATTCTTTCGAGCTTTGTTCAGTTTACCGAGAGTTTTTCACAAATGTTGATATTTATTTTGTATAAGTTTAGTTAAAGAGTTAATTATATGATTTAATTAATTAAGTGTTAATTTTTTTTTAAATTAATTCCATTTATTTATTTCTTTATTTATCTTCATTTATCCAGTGCTTGCTTATGTTGTTTAATGCGGTTTCTATTCAATATTGTCGTTGAATTGTAATACGACTGCGTTGTACGGTTTTGATAGAGGGATTTTTGTAAGAAAAACAGTGTAGAGTTTTGTTAGGGACTTCCTTGTTCGACTATTGACGTGAGTAGACGTATCTTTGTTGCCATTTTGTAATTCATTTTGTTATTGTAAATTTCGCATTAATTGTCTTTTATTTGGTCCATCAAGGAATTCATATTGTGATAATTGTTAATATATTGAAGTGTGCACATTATAGATATAAGATCAATTATTATTTTTTTTTTGGAAAGATACATTTTAGTTTATTTTTTTCCTCATTATAGTTTAAAGAGTTAATTTTCCGTTATTCAATTTTGCTGTTTCATTTTTATTTATCAATCACCTCGGTTAGGTGTAGAAGCTTTGTTCTTGCGTTTTTTTTCAATTTTGTAAATTTCTAGTAATTGTCTACGCTTAGCTTATTTTAATTTGACACCACGTAGGTTGATATTGAAAGATTTCGGATAATCTTCTTGAACAAACAAATCTTTTGCTTTGCATAGCAAATAGCATTGTCCTATTTTAATTTAGAGTCAAGTGCAGTTTTTCTTTTAGGCCAGAACCTTCAGTTCAGGGTTTTTTTCTGCACAAGTTGTATTTTAACTCATTTTGAAAAATAAATTTGATTGTTAATTAACGTCATTGGGTTAAGAATTCTATTCTTTCATTTTTATTTTAAACCTTTCCAATTTTTCGGGTATTTAAGAAAGACTGATTTCATTCACTCACATTTTACTTTTCGTGGTTAGATTCAAGTTTTAATTCGCGAGGGTAACTCTGAGGTTAATTGTTCTTTTGCGTTCTTTAAAATCTTTTCCGTTGAGCTAGCAAATTGTATTTTTCTTTTTCATTTTAAAATTTCAGTTTTGCATTTTCTCATTTAATTCAATCAGTACACAGCAATACTTAATACAAAAATCATATTTTATAGGAAAGGAACTTGCCTTGCTTTAATTGTTGAGAAATTTTAATAATTTGATCCATATTAACTTTTTCACATATAATAATAGTGATGCCAGGAATCGACCTTCAAGAGTGGAAATAGCGGTAAGCTATGTAATTGTTGTAATTATAGTAAATGGGGACTCTCTGTAAGGAGACACTTCGCGAGGAAGGTTTCCGATAGGAGACGCCACGGGGTATTCCTCTTGGGGTTTCTTATCGGAGAGCCTCCAATTATATAGCTTAGCGCTATCCTCACTATTGAAGGTCGATTCGTAGCAATATTGTTCTTTTGATTGTTTTATGTTATCGCTACGGACGTACACTCGATTTGTAAATTTTTCACTTGTTTTTCTTACAATTTCTAACAGGTAGCTAACTCTTTGATAAGTAGAGATAGGATGATATGCAAAGAAAAATATATGCGCATATATATGCATCGATTTTTGAGAAAATATGCATAAACCTGGGGCATATATGCAAAAACATTGCGACAGTATGCAAAATTTTTACATAAAATAAATAAGAGCAGAAATTTAAACATGAACTTTATTGCACAAAATTTTTTCACAACATATTTCTAAAACAATTAAATGTTTTTCAAAATTGTGTAAAAGAAAGTTTTGTCTTCTATCAGAATACATATGTTTCGAAATAGAAAAGCTTCTTTCAACATCCACAGATGTAATTGGTGCATTTTTTAACTTTGCAATACGTTCTAAACTAAAATTAAAGTCGAAATCGTTTACTATTTCACCTTCCAAAATTTTCTTAACTTTCTTCAATTTCAAATACCCCGCATTTTTATTTATCACTTTTTTAAATTTATCATATATAGAATTACCTATTGTACCATTAACCTTCTTACATAGCATATCAAATTCGTCTACTATTTCGACTGATTCCGAGAGCGGCATCCCTTTCCGTTTCTAGTTTACGAATGGAACTTGAAACAAAGCTATAATTTGACTTAATATACAAAAAGTTTTGTAGCAATTCTGTTGATGTTACTATCTTTTTACAGTTTTCTAGAGCAATGCAGTCAGCAGTGATTTCAAGAATTACATTTTTTATTCCTTCAAAATTATTGGCGAAAAAAATTGCAGCCTCTAACCATGTACCCCATCTCGTAATAATCGGTTCAAGAGGCAACTTAACACCGGGGAAGTCGCTCCTTATAATTGGATTCGTAAATGTACTTTTAAAAATACTTTTTTGACATTGCTAATTAAATCATTAATCAAAGGGAATTGATTCCTAATGTCTTCGGCTATACGATTGAACCCATGAGCTAAACAAGTGCTATGAATAATGTTACTATAAAAAAAATTTAAATTTTGCGCGGCTTTTATCATGTATGGTGCAGCGTCGGACAACATTAGTAAAATTTTTTCACAAGTTATACTTCCGGGTAAAAAGAAATTTGATAAACCTTCTTGAACGAATTGGGCAATTGTCACATTATTTGTTTTTTGAAGTTCTTTACAATAAATTAAACATGATTTACCTACAATATCTTCATGAAGAATTCATACTAACAAATGGGCAATATAACGGCCACACTTATCCGTACTTTCATCTACCATGATATAAATAAAATTATTCCCTACCAATTGTTGAATTTCTGCTATTGTTTGCTAGTAACAAGATGTGACATAATTTTTTCGTGAGGTACTTTCGTCAGGTATATTATGTTTGCAGTATTTTTGCAGAAGTGATTTCAAATTAACATTGTTTAATCTTGCTAATGGTATGTTAGACGAAATTAATGCGTTACACAGATCCGTATTACATTCTTCTTATTCTGAGTTTCGTGAAGATGATGTTACACATTGACGTATAGATTGCTGCACACATGCGGATCGCTTTAGTTTGGCACATTTTCCAATATATGATAGAGAAATGCCTAAATATGCAATATATGCAATCACTAATTAGCGCTAATTAACTTCAATTAGTGTAATACGTCTACATATAGACTATAATTAAAGATATGCAAAAAATAAAATATATGCACTTTGCATATAATCCGGTCTCTACTGATAAGGCAATAAATGATTGTGAAAGCTTAGAACTTGAACATTTGAGTATTTTGATTGAACTTTGGTTTCACACTCATTCAACTTGTTCTTCCTGTGAACTCACAGGTACAACCAGCACTTCTTTTCGTCTAAATAAAACAATATTCACTAAAATGAAAGTCTGATAAAAACAACAATCTTAAAAATAAACCACATCGATCCTTGGAGCAAAACGAACAGAAACTGCACAACACCTACTTGTGGATAGTAATAAACTAAAGCACTGTAATAAGAACAATAACTTTAATTTATTATTTAATACAAACTAAAGCAAAATACGTCCGGTCAACCCGCGCCTCCACCAAATTCACACATCCTCATTTCCTCTCATTGTTGTGTCCTTTAACCGATTTCTAACCCAACTCCTAATTCTTTACCATCAAAATAATCCGATAGGATTCCAAAAAAAAAAAATGACGAATGGCTTGCACCAACGCCCAAATATCAAACGCTTTTCCTTTTTTAAGCGTACATCGACTTCGTTCCCGCCACCGCTAACTGCGCGGTTGCCCCGTAAAATCTCCGTAATACGGATATGTTTCTGGATTTCGCCCGTGGAACGTTGGAAACAAGCGATAATGGGATTATATTTATCCGAACGTGTAGCTGCAGAGCTACAACGGGATTTAGGCAGCGGGGAGCGTTTAAACGGTTAGTGTTCCGCCCAGGATGCGAGCCAAACGAAACCGTAGTCGACGATTTTGAAGCGGTGCGGTTACGGCCCGTCGGTCGGCAGGCACGCCGAATGTAATAGTCGAGTTGTAGTACTGTCTGCGGGTTTAACCTGAAGCGAGGTGTTCGGCCGAGGGGATTTGTCCTAATTTCCAGTATATTTCCGGTATTACGAGCGAATTGGGACCGCTTCGAGTTCTAATCGAAAGACAAACAGAGATGCGAGTACACGTAATGGTGAAATTAAGAATTCTTGTTTAAGAATTAGAAAATGTTGCATCTTGTAGTCACTGCTGGAGTCAGTAACACTTAAATACCCATGTGTTACTTTATCACACTCTGCTAATAAATTAATATTATATTTCAGTCGCATTTAACAACAAAAAGACATAAAAACGCATAATTAAATATTGCAAACTAAAATAAAACAACAAACATGTAAAAAATATGTATCATAGCAGTCATTGCATAATATATTTTGCTGTTTCTTTCTATGAATTTCACAAACAATGTTTCTTTATATTGTGCGCATATAGTTTTTTTTTTTCGTTCTCCTAGGGCGATAGTTCGTTGCCGTCCCTCGGGTGTGGCACGGATATAGCTTTTTTTTTCGTTCTTGTAGGGTTATAGTTCGTTGTTATTCCACCGATGTGACACGAATATAGTTCTACCCGCCCTAGCTTGATTACCGATCGTAGCCACCGCCTGCAAGCGTGGCGGGGTGCGTAATCTCCGTATTTCATTTTTTCTGTGGTCGAACTATTACTCGTTGTCTACTTTTTTATCATTTCTTCGTGTACACTGTAACCACGTTCTTGGTGTGTGTATATGTGCTTTTTTAGCAGACCTGATTTGATTTGATCTTTCATTAAAATAAAAGATAATCTATGCGCGCTTTCCTATCGCTTATAAACTTGTTACTCTTGTATCAACGTAGCGGCGCCAGCTATGACCCCTGTCAGTTGTCCGATTGTAAATTGCGCGCGAAGATGTTTGTTTATGTCGCGTACTATTTCACGTCGTACAATAATGATTAAAATTAACTTTAGTGAGGTAGCTTCAGTGCATGAGTGATCATCCAGAGTTCCTGCTTGAAGTACGCAACAAATAAAATATATTCTAGTGAAACAAATCCTTAGTTTTTTCAATTTTTATTCCTCAAGTCAACAACAAGATAAAAAAAGGTGCCCAAACGTAAATACAGGTAAGCAAAATCAAATTTATACCTAACATACAACAATATGTACAGCAATGAATTACGATGAAATAGTCGATTTGTTTAACGGGATTTTCGGTTTATTTGTCGAGAAATGAAATAAATACATAAATATAGATCCGAGCAAAATACAGGGGTTACATTTAAGCTTCGACGCTCGTCGTGAAAATCGATACAAATAAAACATTATCGATTTATGACATAAAAATCAATCGACATTAATTTACGTATTAAATATACAGAGAAGGGGAAGATGGAGGGAGGGGGACATTAAGTTGAGAACAATACAAGAAGATATAATCCTACCTCAAAATTAAATTGGCTCTAGGCGCGATTTTACGTCGTCTCACGCGAATCAAAGTCGTGTCACACCCTGGGAACGACAACGAGCAATAGTTCGAAGGCAGAAAAAATTAAAAGTGAAAATATATTTACGTTGTATTCCGTCTACATCCTCAATGTCGTCATATAAGTACATATTAACAAAGATTCATTTCCCGTAAACAATTGTCCCCACCAATGCCACACACGCTGTAGGAATAACATAAGAACACCATACCATCGATTATCATGTTCGCAAAAATCGATTGGGTATTGGGGGACCAAATCTTATAATTACTTGCCTGACCATATAAAGCAACTACCAGAGACTTTTTAGCTTTTAAAAAACAAGTTAAGAAACTATTACTCGAGAGGGAGTGTTACAGTATGCAGGAATTTCTGTATCCGAAAGGGAAGTAATGTCATTACTTCAAACCTCCTAAACCTTTTATGTTTTGTTGGTTAGTTATTCGTTTATATGTTTGTTTGTTGTATTTATATTTATACATTGACACCTATGTTTTTATTAATCTTTTTTATTTATACATACATTTTTTTTTTCTAAATTATTTGACAAATGTACATATATACAGTTTATGTATCCAATGAATGACCATTTTGTGTAATGTTTTTATTGCAAATATATTTATTATTATTATTATTATAAATATGGAGATTACTTGCCGCGTCAGGCTTGCGGTGGTGGCTACGGTCGATAATCAAACTAGGGGCGGAAGAACTATATTCATGCCACACCCGAGGGACGGCAACGAACTGTCGCTCTACGAGAACGAAAAAAAGAACTATCTTTGTGCCACACTCGAGGCACGACAACGACTAAACGGTAAATGAAGAAAAAACTGATTACAAATGACAAGAATTTTTTAAGCATCTACAAAAAACATAACTAGAACTGGCACAAACGCCGAATACGCTTCGACATCACAGAATCATCCGTACAAAAATTAAAGTGGCAGATGCTGGAAACGTCCCAATAATTTGAATAGAAAACTTTCTGGAAAAAGTTGTCAGGGTTGCAGTAGATTTATTTTTGACAATCATAAATATATAACTTGTTTTGAATATAAATATCTGAATTTTAGTTGTTAGCAATATCTGATTTGGTCAGAACTTGCGCCTCTAGTGCTCTCAGCACCTCCACTGTCAATCTCTAGCACACATCTCAATGGTATAGATTTCAGCTTGCACGATCATTGGGTATTGTCTAAGATCTTTCGACTCTTGGACTGCGATAAAATATTCCAGCGCCCACACCCTGCTAGGTTTTCAAACAGTGCGTAAAACAGTAGGTGTCTACCTGCGTCAGAATTTTTTAATTCTATTTCCATTCTACTTGGAAAGGAGCTGGTAAGGTATGCATAGATTATTGGTCGAGTATACTTCATATTCGAACGCATTCCCAGCATGCCGCCGGAAGTAAAGGATTCCAGCAGCCATACATAAATAAGTGCAAATTGATTCCCTATATACCATAGGACAAATACTGTTGATAGTCTGGCCTCCTTTTCCACGACGATGTGCAAAGGTGGTAGGGCCAGAAGAGCTTCTAATACCAATGTTGGGGTTTTTGTAAGTTTTGCTGTGGGTCTGACTTGCTGTGCCTTTTGGCACCAGGTTATTGCTCCATGGAGATAGTGTTGGACGTACTACCATCACATGCAAATATTGTTACTTTATTTAGTAGAAAGTTTTGGAGTCACTGTGGACTGCAGTGGTATTAGGTACCAGAAAAAAATGGTAGTATGAGGATTAAATTATCCGATATTGATTAAATTCGTGGTTACGGATTTTACCAAACAAATCAGTGTTGATTTCAGGGAAAGTAAAATCTTATGTTTATATATTAAATATTGTAGGTAAGTTTGACAGAACGTAATAATCTATGTCTGCTTGGTTTTCTTAAACCCCGATGTTATTTATACTGGCACGAGACAACACGGTGTCTCTGATTTGGGTGCCGGGACATGAGGATATAAAGGGCAACGTAATAGCCGATGAACTAGCCAAGGAGGGCTCTAAGAATCACTTCATGGGTTCAGAGCCTGTATGTGGGATCACTAAGGATTCCGCAAAAAGGGAGATCTGGACCTGGTTAGATAAAGAAAGTACAAAGAAATGGAGGTCGACTGAAGGTCAACTCCATACCAAAACGCTGATAGAGGATGGGGATGGTAGTTTCTCTGATAACTTACTCAGGCGCAGTAAGAAAAAAGTTAAGACCTTTACTGGGTTGGTAACTAGACACTGTCCCCTGAAAAAGCATCTATACAACACAGGCCAAGTAAGCGAACCATGGTGTAGAAGATGCGAACTACAGGAGGAAACTAGTTTACATGTAATCTGCACATGTGAGGAACTTAAGGTACTTAGGCAGAAGTACTTCGGAAGAGATCTATTGGAGCCCTCGAAGGTTCTCAAGTTCCCACTGAGCAGGATACTGGGCTTTATAGAGAACACCAAGCTGCTCGAGTGGACATAAGAGAATCAATAGGGATAGTACAATGTGCACCTTGCTCAACTGCCCACCCTAACTTGAATGAATGAATGAATGAAATCCATGTCTGCTTGGTTTTCTTAAACCCCGATGTTATTTATACAAGCCCTAAATTTGGAAAATAATTTGTTTGGATTCTTGGAGTTAATTAGACAGCTTTTAAAATTTGTTGATATTGTAGCAACTAACATTCACTCTCTCGACATTTAGAGTAGCTTTATAAAATCGTATTCACTAAGGTACCTAGTCCAAAAGTTGCCTCGATAGAAATGAGCCTTTATTAAATTGTAGGGGGAGGCTAAAACAGCAGTTCCCAAAACTTTTTCATCTCCAACAAATCGTAAAAGTATTACCCAAAACGACGCTGTAGAGAAAAAGAGTGGCAGGGAGAAAAAAAAACACGAACTTTTCGCCCCAGCGCTCCGGAGAGACAAGAATAATTATTATCGGGGCCATATTTTAGAGTTGCCGGTCCCGGCGAGAAGTTATTAAAACTGCACCGGATTTTTAAGCGGCAGACGCTCTGCATCAAGCTCGCCCCTAAATTTACGGCGTCGTAATTCAGTTAAGGGGGGACGTCAGGGCCGAATGGTGCACGTTACATGTGGCGGTCTGCCGCGTGAAATTTCGCGAACTTTTAACATGGGCTTCTCATAGCGACTCTTTCTGGTTACCGTATTTTTTTTTTTTCATTTTGCCTTTCAGATTTTTTTTTTACCGCAGCAGTCTTGCAAAATCTCCCAGAACATTATGCTCGTCTTTTCTTTCTTCTTGTTTTAATAAGATGAACCCGCCCGAAACCGGATGAAGTATTAATTAAGTGAAGTTGGTTATTTAACTAGCGGCGAAGGGAAATAGTACGGAAAGAAGTACGATGATTCCGTGGTTAATTTACTAGACGCTCGCAAGTCGTATTCGTAATGGGTTTGCAGAGTGCCAGCAAGTTCAAATATAAATTTTAGTTTTTTTTATCAGGACTGACAAGATTAAAATTATATGTTGGAACTGTAAAAATTTGCTCTTCTACATGAAATGCCTTCTGAATATGGTTAAAGTAAAACAGAAAAGTTATGAAAAGAAATCAGAAGCGTGCATCGTAGAAGTTTGTATCTGTTTTGTTTGCGTATTAAATAAAGACTGCAGAGAAATATTGAATAGACTGATGAACATAGAAATAGAAACTCACCGAAAAGAGATTTTCTATAGCGAAATAGCAAAACAGTGAACAACATCCAAAAGGAAACATGCAAAATGAAAGAGAACAAGAAGAAGACGAAGCAGAAATAACCAGGAGATGAATTTTTGAAATTAGTAGAAATAAAGCAATAGATTTCGACGAAGCTTTGACAGTATGCAAAAAAGGAGGAAATTTGGAAAATTTTAGAAGCAATGGAAATAAATGTAAAACTCTTTAAAGTAATTAAAGGTGTGTACAGGAAAGCAGATAATAGGATGGGGGAAAGAATAATTAAAGCCAAAACTGTGCGTAACGGAAAGTGAGGCGGTGAACGATCTCGCCAAAGTTATACGTTGAGGTTGACCTTTCTTTTGTTTACCAATGCGTAAATTAAAAATCCATCAATGAATGGATGCATAATGAGTCCAGGGAATGGTGGCAAATTAACTTGAACAGAGAGAGGCAAAAGAGTTTCTAAAGGAACAAAGATCTGAAATTAGATCTATTAAGTAAAGACAAGAAGATTGTCAAAATGATAGTGTAGACTAAATAGGAGTATTTAATAGTCAATGATGCCATTTGCAGATTCTGCCCAAAGGATGACAAAGTACCAGTTGACGTGCTGCAGTAATGCATTGGCCTAACGTGGACAAGGTTTCTAGTACTGGGCGCGAAGTACCCTACAGCGAACAGCTACATAAAGAAACCCGTCTCAAGATGCTAGGTCTAATCAATAATCAATTTTTGACCATTTCTTTCACCGGATCTATATTTATCATGATATGAAGTTAATACGAATCTCTTACAGGTTTAAAATTCCGTTTAATATCAGTGTACGTATTTTTCTATTCACATTGCATATTGACAATAACAAAGCATAATTTATTTACAAGATACATAATATCTTAAGAATGAAGAAACACTAGTTCACATGCTGTGCAACAGACTAAATAGGCAGATTTATAGTATAGACTTAGTCAATGACGCTATTTACAGATTCTGTCAAGAGGATGAAAAAACACCAGTTGACGTGTTACGAAAATGCATTGGTTTGGCAAGGACAAGGTTTCTAGTACTGGACGTGGAAAACCCCGCAGTTAACATCTACATACAGAATCTGTTCTCAAAGATGATAGGTCTAATTAAGAAAACAAAATTAGAGATCACCTTCTAGGAAATAGAGGAATCCCAATGGATCTGAAAAGGTTGAATTTGGTAAATTGGAGTGAGGATAGTTCATATGACCATCGTAATCGTAATCTACACTAATCTGAGCAAACCTTTGAGAGCTTCGATCAACACCGTCCAAAACAGTTCGATTCACTAAGAAAAGGTCCATTCGCCACCTCCGAATTGTTATCAAACGGCAAACTATCTCCTGGTTCAAAGAGATAAAATACCTGAGATTTGTTCTCGAGCCCGGACTAACTTACTATCAGCACGTTAACAATGCACAGATCCGTGAGTTGTTTTCTCCGTTTTAAGGCTACAAAGATCCGATTAATGCCACTTCTATCAAGAAAAGGCTACTTGGACTCTAGACCCAAGTTGATTATCTAAAACGTATATCTTTAGACCAGTGCTAACTTACGGGAAGCTCCTACGCTCAACGATAACCACGACCCAATTTAACACCCTGTAGCTCCTCCAGAACCGAGTCTTGTGGCAAATTGTGGAGCTCCATGAATGGTGCGGAATCACCAAATGCATGACAACTTCGGTTTTTCACCAAAGATTCATCATTCAGTAAAGCTTGTTAATGGTTAGGGTCGCGAACGCGGGTTTATCTATTTCGACAAAAGCAGCGTGCGTTATTTCGGATATATTACCCGCAGGTTTACACTTGAGGGAACTTCAATATCGTAGGGACGCGAATAAATTAGTGTGTTTAATTACGGCAATGGAAATTGGATTATAAGAATTAAAAAGTATTACTTATAATTTATAGGCACTTTTAGAGAGGGTATCGAAATTTTTACGGATGGGTCGAATGGTGCGGGTGGTACAGAGGCGCTTTTTGTTATTTAGAATAGGCGTATTGAAATATAATTGAAAGTTTAAATTAAGGGTTCATTGCAATAAATTTCAGGCAGAATTCGTTGGAATAAATCAGGAACTACGTTATATTAGACGGAAGTTCTCTCTATTCGGGGCGTTAGGGAATTTAAAAAATCCGACGGATCTGTTATTGGACTTATATTACATGGGGAGGGTGTAAAACCCTTTTGAACTAGGGCTCACGTAGATATGATTAGTAATGCGAAGGCGGATCAATTAGCGAAAGAAGCGGTGTCTAGGAGGGATAGCGCGATAATTAAATATGAGTTAATTCCACAAATTAATGTATTTCTGCTGTATAACTGCAATAATTAAGAGGAATTTTTGCAAGAAAAATTTTTCTCCTCACGCAGGCCTCGAACCTACACACGCTCGTTTACCGGACGAATGCTCTACCAATTAAGCCAGAGAGGAGTATGCAGATTCGAGCGACAAATCAGACATATGTCGATATCAGATCTATAACATAGATCTAACATAGATCTAACTATGCACTAACATAGTTAAAAAGGTGTTTGAGGATAAACTTGATAGTGATTGGCAGGGTAGGTGGGTTACGTAGCAGGTGGACTAGGAAATTAATCGGTAAAGTTATTTGTTTTAGCGAAATGAGGGTTAATTTGTCGTTCGGGCACAGTAATTTTAATCATTATTATGTAGAATTGGGAGGGTTAGCTTTTTCGCATTGTGAATGTGGTGGGATAGATGCAATGGGGCATATTTTATTTGAATATCCGCTCATTGATAAATGCCGATCGCGTATGGAAGTTAGGGGCAAAATTGGACACGGAGCGAAACATGTATTAGAGGCAATGTGCCGGTCGAATGGTGGGAATTTTTAAGTAGTTTTGTTAAAGATAGATAGTTTAGGGAAGTACGTATTTATGAATAAATATTTCATACGTTTTGGTGGACTGAATTAGTTTTAAATTATAACTATTAGCATAGAATATTTGGAGTATCTATATAAACATCTAAATATTTAAAATACAAATCTTTAACTTAATTAGGATTAAGTTATTATGAAATGTTAGGATAGGTACCGCTGTGTTTTAATTAATTTTTAGATCATTACTGGCCCACGCTTCTGTGGTTTCAAATTCAAATTCATAAGTGTGAAAGAACAGAGCTACCTGAAGACGACACGACTGTCGGAACTGAGGAAATGTGGATGCTGTCTCTTCCAAATTCAGAAGGTTAATAATAATAATTTGCTGGCTACTAGTAACAAGATCTTGCTTCCAGAGTAAGGTTTTTCCATGGTTTTCCCTTACCTTTTGGTGAATGCTAGGAGATAACTAAAATCGTTTCATGGGTGCAAATATAATAACAACTGATAGCTAACTGATTTATTATACTTTTATTATTAATTTTGATAAATCATTAGGAAAATTATTTAAGGCAGAAATCCCAATTACTGACACTTTAAGGGATAGAATGATGTCAATGTTTAAGATTCCATAATGACACTGGAAGAACAATTTTGATTTTTAAACTTAAAATACATCTCTGCGGGATTATTTTCAATAGAAATCTACGCTTAAACACAGCAAAAGAAACTATTATAGGAAAGAATACAGAGAAGGTGTCAGTAATTAGGACAGGATCAGAAATTGCTATATTTACCTTAATTAGAGTAGGAACATTTCAATTGTTATGAAATTCATAAAGTAGTTCCAATAGGTAGCTTTCTGCAGTACCCTTGGTGAAGCACGGGGTTTAGGATGAATTGTAATTATTTAGCTTCTTATAAATAAAGGCAAGGTATTTTTTTACTTCGCGAGTATATGCTCGATTCTACGCCACAGAAATGACTGAGAGCGAGCGTTTCATCCAATCAGTTGTTGGTCTGCCTAGAGAAGCTCAGGACCATCATCCAATGCTTGTTAGACCGGGATAGTTTGGAATTGTAGCAGCCAGGGAGTCGAAACCGCAATTATAACGGTAACGGTTACAATTACGGTCATGATCATGACCGAAATTCTTATTTCTGTTAAGGTCTTGACCGTGACATAAAAGCCGCTCATGACCGTGACCGTAACTCCATAGTAAATACGGTACCTCTTATGACCGTATTTCAATTAGTATTCAGACAAAGTTTTAACTGCCTCTAGGCAGCGCTCCCCATGTTGCGATACGGAAAACGCTGTCCCGGAACATATTGCAGTCGGACGGGAATACTCGACCCGCTCGAATTAGCAAGCATAATTACAACATATTCCTCAAAGGTTAAAACCGGTGACCGTTGTTGAGACCGTATTTATATACGGTCAAATACGGTCACCGAAAATCTGACCGCAATTCAAATACGGTCAGGAATAGCGGTCATAGAAATAACGTCAGGGAATATTCGGTTAGAATTAGGATACCGCATAAATACGGTCAGATTTAGGGTACCTTTAGAACTAGGGTACCCGAATAAAAACCGAAATAATGACCGCTTACACTACGGTTTTTAAAACGGTTTTGACATAGGGTTACATGGTGAAGTATGGTAGAACTCTAGGATCTAGAAACGCGGGTATCTGATCATAACACTTGCAATTGCTATGATTATTGCATTTATTATTTAATGATAAAATCATTTGAGACATTTTTTAGTTCTATCTGCAAGACACCTGATACCATTTGTTAACAAAAAATCCTCAGAATAATTACACCAACATAAGCATTCCAATTTACAGCTTAATTGTTTCACTAACAATAAGTACTAATTATAAGCTCTAACGACATACTGGCGTACGTACATATAACCTTCTGGTACACAGAGGAGAGGCGAAATTAACGGTAGATTAGGACTTCGCTACCGAAAGGTCGACACAAGCATGGATTAAATCCTCATATCTGGTAATTATCGCGTCTCAATTGTTCCCAAGAGCGGTCGGGTTCTAGAGCCAGACGTACGATGAGGCTTTCCACAATAAACGATTTTACTGGCGCGCTAATCCCCGAGTTTAAATTTTATCCAGTATAATATTAAAGTGTCTCGACGCTTCAGGTATTTATATGCCATCATTCGGGTATTAAATTTAAAAAAAAGTAGCAGTGACATAGAGAAAAAATATTTATTATGTCCTAAAGAAGGAATTAAATTAGAATATGCTTAGTCTGCATTGTATGTTTATGTACCATATTCATATCGTTGATTTAGGGACACCTAAATTCCCCCGACAAAAGGTCTAACGAAACACATACTGGTAGTTACAGCTTTATTGCATACATTAGTTGGATTCTCACCCTGGCTGTTGCCAACCGCTTGTTGTATGTTTTATTAGGGGTGTTTTCGTTTCCCTTAGCGGTTTCGGCTTTAACACAAAATCCCTCATTATTCTTTTATGTAATCTAACCCACAAAATTTGTATCGTCGCCGTAATTAAACATTGATGTGTGATGATTTGCTTTAATACAATAATTAATTAAAATTGGCTCTGATGCGTTTTATTAATCCCATTTATAAATTTTGCAAACTAAAAAGCGGTTCTGAGCTTAAATGCACCAACCCAATATAAAAAAGACAAAAAATTACAAAATTGAGTGTTCTTGTTATTTTGTTGCAAACCTAACAAAACATTTTCTTATCCTTACAGTTAAACACAATCTCAGTCACTCTGTTTACAAATTAATTAGTATAAAATATGGAAGCCACACTTTGAGTTGCTACCTTTTAAAAAACTTATTACAAATTCACCTGCAGCAAGAGTGCACAAGGAATTAAAAATATGAATGAAGAGATAATTGCCAATATGCGCATCTCTACACCTGGTACAATATTTAAATAAATATTTCATGAGGTATTTCACATTGAGAAGCTCTATCGATGTGGGTGGAAGCAAATCCTTCACATTAGTGCAGTTGCCTTAAGTTTCTTACATATTTGCATTATTATTATCACGTGGCAGATATGTATTGTGGCAGACACGACAAAATATCTTACTTGTGCAAAGATTACAATCTTTTTACAGCATGAAATAATTAACGAGTTAATGTATTTCTGCTAATAACTGTAATAATTAAGAGGATTTTTTCCCAAGAAAAAATTATTATATTATTTCATACTGTAAATAGCTTACAATCTTTGCATATTCGCCATTCGCCTGATATCTACATATGTCGATTTGTCTCTTGAATCTGCATCTATCTCGCTAGCTCAATTGGTAGAGCGGTCGTCCGGCAAACGAGAATGTGTAGGTTCTAATCCTGCGTGAGGTAAATTTTTCTTGGGAAAAAATTCCTCTTAATTATTACAGTTATTATCAGATTCGTTATCTTACTTGTGCTGTTCTGTTGCACCGACAATGATGATGTTACACCATTAACACCTTACTCAATTTTGTAGAATTCCGTTTTCATTAAATATTTTACTTCGAATGTGTCAAGTTTCTTCCATGATTTTCTCATCAAAATTGTTCTATAAAATATCAAAACCATTAATAAAGAAACTGTTTTGCAGAAGAAAAGAAAAAACCTCTTTCCTTTTAAATTCAAACATTATAAAACATATATCTTGCAACGACTGCGATAGTGCTTTTATCGGACAAACTGACCAATATTTGGAGTGAAGAATAAAACAACAATTAATTAGACTGTCTCCCTAATTCAAACAAAGCAACTCTCTCAGATCATAACAGCAATACTAATCACGGTTACAACTTCAGGGTAAGGCACATTGGTCTAAGAGACTTTTCCTGGAAATGTATTATTTAAAAAAAAATATCGAAATTCAATCAACTCTCTATCTACTGATATCAAAAAATTAAGTAACATTTACATTTACATTCTACATTTGGATGACAGCCATGGCAAAGACCAGTAAAAAAATATTTTTCTTTGGTTATTTGTCCTCTACTGTGTGTGTGTGGCAGTAGGTGTGTTGCACATTGTACTTTTCATTACATTTGTTTATGTGGTTATCTAGTTTACCGACTTGGCCACTCGTCGTAGTCACATCTACGTTAATACACGTTAATATTTTAAATAAGATTGTACGATTTCACTAATTTTATAAAATTTTAACGTTTATTCAAGTATATTTATGACAGTAAAAAGTATAGCCCAAAAATCAGTACAGCGCAAAGTATTGTAAGCGAAATTTATGTGCGCTCATAACAATGGATGTCCGTAATGCCTTTAGCTCGACTCTTTGGTCGGAGATCCTGGCAGGTTTAAACAGGAGGGGTGTGGCTTCATATCTGTACAATATGATTCCCATCTACCTAGAAGACAGGAAATTCGATATTGAGGAACACAGCGAAAAGGAGATAACGTGCGGCGTACCACATGGGTCAGTCTTGCGTCCTACCCTGTGGAACCTATACTACGATGGTGGCTTCATACCTGTACAATATGATTGCCAGCTACCTAGAAGACAGGAAGATCGTGATTGAGGAACACAACAAAAAGGAGATAACGTGCGGCGTACCACAGGGATCAGTTTTGCGTCCTACCCTTTGGAACCTATACTATGATGGTGTGCTCAGGATTCCGACAAAGAATGGAGTTGGCATATGCAGACGATCTGGCAATAGTAGTATGCGCTAAGACAACTCAGAAGATCGAGGCCGTGGCAAATGGTTACGTAGTAGAAAATTGGAAATTACACCGGAAAAGAGTGGGAGGCCAAAGGGCGAAGTCCATCAAAGTGACAATTGGGGACAAGGAAATAATAAGCCGGAAACACATCAAGTATCTTGGGATTCACTTAAATGTGAATATTTAGATGGGCGCGCATGTAAAGAATACTGCAGAGAAGGCCACGAAAGCTCTGGCTACAATCGGAAGACTCATGCCTAACATGGGTGGCCCCGAGAGGGGAAACGGAGAGTACTTGCGTCGGTGGTCCAGTCGACGGTGATGTATGATGTTCCAATATGGGAGAAAGCACTTCAGAAGAAAGGCAGTAGAAGTACTTTGTCAAGTGTGCAAAGGAAGTTGGCATTAAAAATAACTGGCGTATACAGAATTGCGTGCACAAAAGCGTTCCTAGTGCTGGCAAAGACTCCGCCCATAGATCTTCAGGCCAGACAGAGGAAGAATTTAGCTAGTGGAAAGGGGAAGGTAGCGGCGAATGAGCTGTTAGTCAATTGATGGCAGGAGGCCTGGAACAAAGATGATGGTATCGCAGAGTGGACGAAACGCCCTGATTAAAAACTCACACCTCTAGGTGGGTAAATAGAAAGCACGGAGAAATAAACTAACTAATACCTGGTGCAAATGCTAACGGGGCATAAGTGCTTCAAACCCTACCTCAAAAAATTGCTGGAACTTTAACTCCGAATACCTTGATTGCACGAATATTAATTTCCGAGGAATCCTGGAAAGTAGCACTACCTGGCGATGTCCATGCTAAAAACAAAGAAGGCAGACGAGAGAAGAATGGAAAGATGACCTGTTAGAGAGACCCTGAAGAACTAGAAGCAGCCTCCTGCTGAAGTAATACCACACCAGTTCCGGGGGGAGAAAGTTTACATACTACTAGAGAGGCTCGTTTCTCTCGAAAAAAAAAATAATGTTTGCGATAAATGTTTTCTAAATTGTCTCTCTCCATTTCTAACTGCAAGTGAACGTGGTGCAGTTTTTTATTCTACATTATCTTATTTTAAGTCTTTTATTTTAGAATGTCTCCGATGAAGCAAAGTAGTATTTTGCGAATGCTCAGACAATAAGAATGAAATAGATCTTTTTCTGAAAAATTGACTGCTCATCTATTATCCTATATTTTGAACTCTAATAAGTATGTTGTTGATACTTCCACCTCTCTTAAATGATTATTGCTTAAAATATTATAATTTTCTTATTGTGTTTCGCTTTTTGGTCTTCTTGGTGAGATCGGATTTCATTAATAATATTTCGAACAAGTGGTGCATAAAATCCAATTTTAGCAGAACTACTACATCCAAAAAATAAAACTATTCAAATACTTCAAAAAAATTATCTCTTTTAAAATTTGTTTCTATGCACGTGCAATGTTAAAAGTAGAGACACCAAGATTTTACGGTAATACACAAAATGTCTACCTGCAAAGGAGATGCATTTTCCGAAAAGACACTCAAAGTACATGCATCCTCCACAAAGCAAATTATATCTACAGATATCAACGGCAGGTAAAGCAGGTGTAGAGCGAGTAGAGGCACCCTCAAAGCGCTTTGCCCCAAAAGGAGAAAAAAAAGAACAGAATGGAATGGGGGACGAGACAGGACGCAATAGCAAAATAAAAGTACACATCGTCACGCCTGTTTCGTGTCGTGTCTATTTGCACAAACTCCTCAGGTCGCAAAGCTTCAAAGGTGGAATCTGCTTTAAAAATCCCCTACGTCCGAACGTCGTCGGCTTTATTACGAGCGGCGAAACTTTCCAAATACAATATTCTAGCAGCGCTTTTGTCACACGACGAACGTAAGTAAGTGGTTATTGTAACGGAGAGTGTACAAAGTCTGTGAGTGGTTTCAGCCCGCCACTAACGCGGGATGGCCTTTTTTCTCTGGTACGTATAAAAGAAAATTAACTCTTTTAAGTTTTATATATAGCGCCAGATTAGGAAAGTTTCGCTTTGTTATTAAAAAAGATTCGCCAAAAAGAAATCGTAAAAACAGCTTTTCTGTGGCACTGACTGCAATAAAGTTTGCTCGCTCGCCAAGCTTTTGATATACTTACTCCAAATCTTTATAACGGCTTTGGAAAACATTCTTCTGCAAAATTAATAATTAGTCAACCAAGATAAGTCGATTATCTAGTAAATATTTGTTAATTAAACGAAATAATTTCTTTTCTATAATAAGAAGAGACGAATGCTTCATAATTTCTTAGAGTAAATTTACAAAATTTATAAGAAGTGCAAGAAATAGTACTTTATTACACGAATTGAAGATACACTGAGAAAAGAGATTGCATTAAAAGAAAGATTTTGGTTTCTACCATGTTGAACGAAAAGGACACCTTTTCGCAGAAAAGCGATTATTTTATTTGAAAATAACGTGGTGTTTTACCAGAAAATTGTTTTCTTTTTAAGTACATACTTTTGTACGAAAAGTTTTTGTTTCTTTTAAGTACATGTTATTGAATTATAGACGGTATTTTATAAATAAATAAGCCGAAAGTTTATTCGCGTAAACACGCGTGAGTACATTGATTTAAAACTTTTGCCTTTTAGCGGGCAATGTAAGAGTATGCACTCAATTTGAGTGCTTTTTTACGCGAAATTATTTTAGTTTTATTCGTGTTCCAACATGCGCAAGTTACAGATACGCAGTAGAGTACGTAGCATCGAGGTACACATACGTTTTTGTCGTCGCAATATAACTTTTATTGTAATTATCAAGAAATGGCTGATGTAAAATCGATTCTGCAGAATCAGCGAGGCAAACCAAACTTTCTTTTTGATTTTGCCAAATTATAAAAATAATAACATAACTTTAGCCCCAGCAAGGCACAGTCTAACACAGGACAAAAAATAAAAAATGGTAATTCTAATTAATAAATGAACAAGTAACAGTGAATTCAAATAAAAATAAAAATAATAACAAAAAATAATATGAAAAGAAAGATGAATACAATACAAAAATACAAAACAGAACGATATGAAAATAACGAAATTAAGATTTATTTGCAATGGAGCATATAATAGAGATTGATGTCCTTCGCAAACAGTTGATCCTAGCAGTCGGTATACGGTAATGGCACTGATTTTTGGAGGCAATACAAGAAACAAGCAAGGATATGCGTTGAAGGACAATCTGTGGGATTGTTTAGCAGTTTATTTAAAAATTGTAAACATAACGTATCTCGTCTCAAAGTTAATGAAAACATGACGCGTAAAGAAGTCAATAGAAGAGACACATCTTGGAGGATAGACACCATCCAGTTTGTAAGATAAAAATTTCAAAATCTTGCGATGTGTATGCGATCTAGATATTCACTGTCATAAATAGGATACCATATTAAGGCCGCGTATTCACCGCGTGGAAATTCTTAGAGATACGCATTATAAAGCCCAAAGATTTTGAAGACTTGGAACAGATCTTAGCGATATGATGTTTAAAGGAGAATGTGGTATTCAATAATACACCCAAATCTGCTAAAACTGAAAAAAAACTGATTTTCTTTGAAGAAAGATGTCACCGATATGATAAGAGAAGGTCAAAGGTGATGCTATACGAGTGAAGATGATATGTAACTGTAATTCGTTAATATTAACATGTAGTATATATCGATGATACCAAGCTACCAACTACAACAATCAAGGTTAAATTGTAGGATGCGCGAATCGTTTTCTGTGCATATTTGATGATAAAGTTTAACGTCATCAGCATAAAAAAGCATAAAAAGAGTAGGACAAGAAAGAGAAAGTAGTAAATCATTGATAAAAAGATTGAATAAAAAAGGTCCTAAATTGGAGCATTGAGGAACTCCAACGCTGGGAGTAAACTCGTAGGAAGAGAAACCAACTCAGAAAACCTAACATCTGCATTCATTCAAATTCGAATCAAGGAGTTTAATAACAAAACCAAAAGAACTTATTTTATGTAGTAGAATCTAATCTATAATCAAAGGCTCGTGAGAGATCAGTGTAAATAACATCCAATTGTCCACGCCTATCTCTTAACTAGTGAAAGCCAAATTAATAATAGTGGAGCGACCCGGAACAAAGCCCTGCTGATTAAAAGACAAATACACAAGCACATTGTTGTAAATGCAAGTATAAAGATATTTTTCATAGATCTTCACAAAGTTATATAATATAGAGATGGGTCTATAATTTGAACGAAGTGTTGAATCATCCTTTTCGAAACTATACACTCGCACAGAGTCATCGTGGATTATTCACCATTGTTATATTTCGATATGTGAAACTGTGTAAAGTAAAAAGATATTACAATAAAAGATGAAATTTCTTGATTGAAAATGTGTACGAAAATGTTATAGGAAAAGGAAAAAACTCTTGAGACATATGCATTTTTATATTGTCAAGACCTAAAATTACTTTATTAACAAATTCCGTAGCAGCCGTATCAATGCTTTCATTTTTCAAGAATCCATGGTGAAAGGAGCCCAGCACCCCTACGCGTAGTAAAAACTTCATTAGGCTGCTGTTACTGGCGCTTTCATAAATTTTAGAAAAGGCTGGCAGCAAACTGATCGGCCTATAATTAGCCATGTCATTTTTAAATAACGGCTTTACGAACGCAATGTTTAATTTTTCCAGAAAACAAGCTCTAGTTAAAATAAAATTAATAAGAAATACTAACGGATCTAAAATAAAGTCCTTAACATCTTTCAAAAGGGAGGTAGAGATATCATCCCACCAACATGTCGTTGAATACATTAATTTGGACACGATATCTGATATTTCTAGCTTAATAATAAGGGTCAAAAAGAAAGAATCTTTATTAAAAGGTATATTTATCTACTGAAACTCATGATCAGGGATGTCCAAATGATCTATGATGATTTACCAAATTGAATGCGGTGTTTGTGATAAAGTATACAAGCAAGTTGCAGGACTTTCACGACACATTATGATTACAAACCATGAGGAACGATTATCTCATTTAGATCCAGATGTAAGTAAAAAATACTTAAAACAGTAGGTTTACCACTGCGAACACGTGAACAAAATTGCAAAAAAGGAATTTTGAAATCAACATAGCAAGTTTTTCAGCTACATACTAGATTGCTAAAAATGGAACCACTCATAGGTGAAGAGTTCTGAAACGAAGCACACACGCACGCAATTATGAATTGTAAATCCGTACCAAAATCGTTTAACTGAAGAAAATTCGCAAATGAGCATAAAATATAAAATTTCTGTCTTATGTATGTACAATGGATTTTCTGGTTTTATTTTAGTGTGCAGTACTTTGAATTAACTGTGCTGGCTACATCCTTCCTTTGATTTGAAATCATAAAAATCCACCCATATTTCATCACCAGTTACAATATCGATAACATTTACTTTATTATCCTTACAAAGCTCTGAAAATAGTGTACGAACATTGTTGCAGTATAAGTTTTAATAAGATGCAAGCTTTTCGGGGAATCAATGCGCGTTAATGTTTGATATTACAAGGTGTTCATGAAGAATTCTAAAAGCAGTTGCTTCTGGAAAGTTCTTCTTCAGTTTTACTCAACAACTTTCCACAATAGTAAGTTCAACTTTTATAACAATTTCGTGTGTAATCACGTCATATGCCCTTCCACGACGTTCGTCATCTTCCAAGAATTCCCAGCCTCATTTAAATAACGGTGTATCAGTTTTACCAGCGCAGGTATCTCCGCAAGCACTTCTCGTCTTATTTAAAATAAAATATTACGCTTTCCTCCTGCTTCGTGGAAAATTTAATAACCACACGAAACACGATATTCGACATTTTTCAAAGAATTTGATATTTAATATTTGCTGCATAAATATCGGTTTGAAAAGCCGTGGCCGGGTAAATATAGTGAGAAATGCCCTGGAGCACAATTTCATTCATGTTTGCCTTATAAGTTACACTGGCTGGTTATTGCATTTTTCCAAAACATCAACCTTAAGAGAGTCATAGATTTTGGGAAAAGAATTAATTTTCTCGTTGCATTGATAAAGCTAATTGTTTTTGCGTCTTTAAAAACATTTTATATACACCACTGCGAGAATGAAGATGGACAAGCCCACAAGGGAACAGGAAGTGGATGTTCCTGGAGACCAGAGTTGGCGGAGCCAAGGAACTCACGGCAGGAAGAAGTCGGTTGTGGCAGGAACAAAGGGAGGAAAATGATATTCAGGGAGACGAAGGAAACAGCACTAAGGAAAGTATTATTAGAGTGAATGATCTGATGTCAATGTTTAAAGAAATGATTCAGAAACAAGACAGGTGTTTAGAGAAACTGGATGGGTGGTTGAGAAAAGATTATAGTGTGTTGTTGATGTAGAAAAGAAATATATTCAGACAGAAGGGGATAAAATCAATTAGGGTTCAGATACCCCATATGAGGAGAAAGTTGTTGATGATTTGAGTAAAAAAAGGGAAGATGAAGTTGTTGATGATTTGAATAGAGAAAGGGAAGATGATGATGATGATTTAAGTAGAGAAAAGGAGAATGAAAATGATGAGGATGAAGTAATGGAAAATTATGATGATAGTTTTAAGTATGAAATACAAGGTGGCGGGAAAGTTGTTGGGGAAAATGATATACAAGATTGCGGAAAAGTTATTAGAGGTGTTGAAATAAATGGTGATGTTGGATCCGAAGAGGATATCGAGGTTGAAGGTATTGGTGAGTCAGAGGTAGAGTCATTAGAAGTAAACTGTTCCCAGAGAGAATCCCCAGAAGAAGTACCTTAAATTGAAATCAGTTGTGATGAGAAGTCTGAAGTGGAGGTGAAGCTGAAGTCGAGGAAGTTTCGAACCAGTATATATCATTAGAAGATAAGTTCCCTGTTATGGTTGTTGAGTACGAACACTCTCTTGAAGAAGTCGAGTCAAAGCCTGTCAAGTTTAAGCATAATCCCAGTCCCAAAGCCATCTTTGAGCATGATTCAAAACTGTATTTCTGTTTGTCGAGCTATCCTTCTGGAAATCCATGCGAGAGGTACATCCAAGGAGTGGAGAAATTCCTCAGGAAGCCGACCCACCAATGCCACACCGACTGCCACACCGATGGCTGTCCGAAACTGGATCTACCGGATGGTATGTTGAACACTTCCACCACGAGCCAGGGTAGTTTTCAGCACCCGGAAGTAACGTTTTCACCCCTGTGTGCGGAGACAAAGTGTTGTCGTGTGCGGACAATTTCTAAGCGGAAACACTCAATTTTCGTTGAAACTTTCGTTTTCCTCTTAGTAATTGGGAGAGGTGCTGTGGCCTGGCACCCCGGTTTTTGGTAAATTCATTTTTGTTTTTTTTTGTACCTTCAGTACACAGCAGTATGTATTATTTGTAGACACTTATAAGATGCATTTGTGGCTGGAACATCAAACTTTTACCCCTTCTAATAGACATAGAAAAAATATTACTGTTCTCAATACCTTTTTTAGGGGCCTTAACCCCGTGCAAACTCACCATTTTTGCGCATAAATAATAGGCATTTACCCTTTAATAACATATATTAATTTGAAAAATGTAGTAAGGAGTATAACGCATGCATATAATTGGAAGTTATCGGATCTGACCATAATTTTGTGAGGAAGCAATTGCGCACTAACTAATAATAAGTAATTTGAAAAACACTCTTTGTAATACGACTTTCACGCTCGTTTTGATACTACTGATAATTATTTGCTGATAAATACTGTAAAACATATCATACAGATTTTTCATATAAATTTTACTATTAATCTATATATTAATTAAACCAGGCAAGACATTTTTAATATATTAACTACATTATAGCAGAAGCTACGTTTAAAATTGTTAGGAAGGTAAAAAATAACATCATACATATATCTAAAACCAATTTTCACTAAAAAGAGTGAATTAATATCTTAGAATTTTGCTGTCACTCATGCACCCCTTCAAACTAAGTGTATTCCTTAATATAGTTAATGTGCTATATATTCGTAAATATGCTGTGATAAATCTTATTCAGACACTTTAAAAGCTCGTATTCCTTCCACACCTATGAGGGAATATAGAGAATGCCATCAGACATAACTATGGAGAGTTCCAGAAAGATTGTCGGAAAAACTACTGCTTTCCGGAAGAGATATTATCGATATCTACTACCAATTTTATGAGTGAATGTAGGCACATAACTCAACATGCGTTAGATACATACAGGATCCTGGTATGCATGTATCAATATACTGCGTGATACGATGCATCTTCGGCTACATTTTTAAAGCCAAAAGATTAATGGCAGTCATTGTTTCAATAATTTGCAAGGGCATCTGAATTGGGATTCCACTGGAAAAATACCAACAGATTCCTATAATTATTTTTAGACGATGTACTTTGCATTGTGCTAGGGCTTCATCCGATATAATATTGCAGTAAGGTAATTCTTTAGAAATGCATATCTAACGTGGTGCGGGCAAATAACGCCAAATATCGTAATTGTATCACTTAAAGTTACAGATGAGTCATCTAATTAAATACTGATTATGATGTTGCAAAATCTTAATGATATTATGTTAGATGTGAAGGAATTTATCACAAAATTTAACAACAAGAACAAGTAGGAGCAAAACATCATCTTGAAACTGAACAGAAATGCTGTGAAATTGACGCGAATGGCTTTAAAATATCAAAGGAAACTAGAACAGGAACATTTCGGCGTAGAACCCAGTCTTTCTGTGAATCTTCCAAGCAGAAATGTACAGTTCCTACCAAAAAAAAGTTAACGACCTACGCGAAAATATATGTGGCAAACGCATTTAGGACGGACCATAGCTTTTACTATGGTTACGGCTCATCGACGTAAACAGATGTTTTGTATGATTCATTGTGTATTTATCTCACACAGAATTTCTCGTTTTTATAATTTATTTTCTGTTATCAAGACATGACAACAAACATGCACACGTTGAAATAATATTTTTATGTATTTCTTGGTAAAATAATTTTCTGCTTCTGGATGTTTGATTATTTTAGAATACTTTATTTCGTATATATACATACCGGTATGGAATTGTATCACTTTGAATGCGACTTCCCATGTATTACTACTAGCACGTTGCCAAATCGTATCGATAATTTGTACTCCCAAATCACCTTCGCGCGAGAGGGTTCACAATGCTCGGCAACTACGGTGGTTTTTATGCATAGGTTTATTCCCCGATTATAAATGTGTACTAGCTGAATGTGTATATCCTGCCAGTATGGATTGTAGTAGATACACAAGTTTGTTTCTTTCAATTTCGTAATTAATTTTTTAATTGTAACATTTAGCAATGAATGAATTGGAATATAAATAAATATATATCTTTCCATACTAAATGCAACTTAACGGAATACTTTGCCTGTTTTATCTGATTATAACATTTGCATAAATACAGTTCTTCATTCTTGAAACATCTAATAATGTGTCCATTCTCCATCATTTTCGATTACTTCCTGTAATATGGACTGTATAGAATGCAAAAGTTTCTTGCAAAATTCTATAGAAAACTCTTGCCAGGCAGTGTCAACTTTTTGCAATAGTTTTCAGCATTTTCTGACTTCAAGTGCAGTCCGCATTATGGAAGAATTTCAACTAACAAAATTTTGTTTCCAAAAAGTTGGGTATGCAATACTAATAGTATTAATACTAATACTGCTTCCATTTGAACTGTTCAATGTTCTAAGTTTTTTACTATTAAAAATATAGATGAGTGCAAATATTAGTTTAAGATATTACAGTCGCAGAGAAGAGTTATTTGCAATTTGTTTTTCATTATTATATAGTAAAACAAAGCAATGAAACCTAAATATTTATTAAATAAAAATAAATAAATCATGCAAAATTTTCAAATTCAAATGTTTTATTAATTTGATTATAAAAAATAAGCGTGTGACATTTGTCCGCAACTGTATTTATTTTTGTTATGCGAGGTTTCAATAAAAAAAATATGTTTATTTATACATATAAGAGGCGAATATCAAATAAATACGAATGCTTCCCTTTGTGATCTTTCCGGCAAACTTTTTGCGCTTTAAATTGAATGAATATCCTTATTTGAAAACTAATAAATCAACGTCGGCGTCACAACTTTCATAAACAATTAACCAACTGAATAGTAGACATAAAATACGAATTCACAAACACACAAGTGAACATTACGTATGTGGACTACTCTTTGACTGGCATGAATAAAACTACCTTTAGTAAACACAGTTGTATGTATAGTCCAACCTAAGAATATATAACCAAAATCGAGATTTAGGTTGTTAACCTTTTTGTGGGAGGAGCCGTACGCTATTTAAGATCCGCCCAGTTCAATATTGACAGGAATTACCGAAAGCAAGAGATAATCATTATGTTTGATAGTCAAACAGCAATCAAAGCACTGAGCTTATACGTAATAAGCTTCCAAGTTAGTCTGCAAGTGCCTAGGGAAATTAAATGTGCTAAGTAACTTCTGTGGGTTTCGGTAGATACAGGAGTGAAAAGAAATAAAATAAGAGATAACCTTGCTAACAAATGGCTGGAACACCATTCTCAGGACCTAAACATTTTGCAGAACAACTAGCAGTCAAAAAAAAAAATGAAGTAGAGCAGAGAAAACCCAATTATTAGGGAAATCTCCAGAGAATGTGCGTGCCAACAAAAATCACCATATCTAGCTATAAGTTATATAACACAAACATTGATACAAATTTGACTTTTTGTTATTGAAGTAGGCATGAGGTACTCTGGTTGACATATTTGTATTTATAAATCAGCTGTTCTTGTTGTAAACGGCAATGCTTCGAAATAATATACCTATAGATATGTTTACGATCATTACATCAACTGATCGATTGTTCTAATCTGTTATATTATTTACTAAATTTATTATCAGCCTTTTTTATCATATACTTACAATTTACATTATGGTAACACCGTTGTTATATTTATTAGAATTATATTGTCAGTTTTTTTTTTATATCAATCTATTTACAATATTATTGCATTTAAACAGTGGGCGTCTTTTAATGTAAAATTGGCGATCAGTTGAATAGGAAGCACTTTTTACTAAAATGTAGAAGAATATATGTCCTAAACATATTACGGATGGTACACATAACTCCAAGACGTTGCTCAAGACTAATGATTGGCGAATTACATAGGAAATCGTTAGGCATAATCGCAGGTTAGAAATAAAATTGTTGAATTTAGAGATTAAGATTTATTTTAATGTGATTTCAAAGATAAGAAAGAGTATTACTTTTTTGCAATCTAAAGTTTCTGATATTTTACCGTTACATATTTTTCATGAATTTAGTAGTAGACTAAAGATTTCATTTAATAGAAGATTTAATAAGGTTAAAGGTATCAATATTAACAAATTTAATAGGTTAAAAAGTACAATTCAGAATCCTAACCAATTATTTGTAGACAATAGCAAATGGTTCAAGAATTTTTCTGATATAGACATTCTAAAAAATATTGCTGACTTTTTATCGTTGGGTCCTAAGTTTGGGCTAGCTGTTGATGGTAAACATCTTAATGTTGGTCATTTTTTGGCCGATGTCGAGTCTATAATAGATGACTTCCCTCATAATGATAGAAACGCTATTAGGGCTAAAGTTACTAACAATATCACCAACTTTTTACACCACAGTCAATTTAGTAAACCCTCCGTCTTCACCAAGTTGTACAAAGACACAAAAACTTTTTTAAAATCTAATCCGAATCTCTTTATTCTGAAAGCTGATAAAGGCGGATGTACAGTTGCTGTTAATAAACATGATTATATAGAAAAAACCGAGGAATTACTTCACGACACTAACACTTACTTAAAGAAAGATCCTACTTATAGCATCCAAAAAAATTATAATCAGCTGATTAAAAAACTAAAAGAAAACAAAGATATAAGTGAAGAAACAGCCCGTCACCTCACCATTTATAATGCTATCCCTTCTAGATTATACTCCTTGCCTAAAATCCATAAACCGAACATACCCCACCGTCCAATAATCAGTTCTATTAACTCTATAACTTACAAGCTTTCTAAATACTTGTCTAATATTCTCACTATTGTCATGTCTGATAGAACTACGTACAATGTTTGTGATACCTTCTCTTTTGTTACTAATATGCAGCGTGTTAGACTTTCACCAAATTTTGTTCTTATATCATTAGATGTTATCTCTTTGTTTACTAATATTCCTGTAAATTTAATTATTAATACATTAACAGATTATTGGCATTTAATTGGACCTCATTGTAGCATTTCAAAAAATAACTTTTTTAAATTAATTTCATTTGTACATGACAATTGTTACTTTTCTTTTAATAATAAATTCTATAAACAAATTTTTGGAACGCCTATGGGTTCCCCATCAGCCCAATTTTAGCAATGATAGTAATGGATGTTCTATTAGATAAGGTCATACCCTTCCGTTTGACTTGCCTTTTTTATTTAATCCAAACTAGGTACAAGAGATACACAAAGATACGTCATAAACAAACAATATACATAATAAATCTGGTGTAAGTATACAACTAAACATCCAACTGAAAGTATTCATTAATATTATATAGGGGATGATCCTCCAAATATAGCTTAAGCGTTCTCTTAAAGGCTCGTGCAGATATTGTTTTAAACCTATCGGGGAGGCGATTATACAATTTTACTCCCATTATGTTTGGGGCCATACTTGTTAAGGAAAGACTATGTTTTGGCAATAATATTGCTCTATTTCTTGTGTCATAAACGTTAGTGTTTTGTGGAAAGTTGTGTTTAATACCGTGAATATAAGAGGTAACTTCAAGAATGTATAAGCTAGCGACAGTTAAAATTTTAAATCGTTTATATAAGGGTCTGCAGGGTGCATTATATTGGGCTTTTGCCATTGTTCTTATTATTCGCTTTTGCGCTAGTAGTACTCTGTCAACATTTCCTGAAGTGCCCCAAAACAGTATCCCATACGTCAGTCTTGATTCGACTTCGCTGAAATAGACATTTCTCAAGCTATCATTATCTAAAATATCTCGAAGACTTTTTAGTAAGTAGCTAATCCTAGGAATTTTAACTGATGTAAGATGTTGTAGACCTATATTGTTAATTGATAAGTCGTAGTCACGTTCTATAATCTTCTGTCTCGGGTGAAATACGAGAAAATTTGTTTTCTGGGCATTTAAAGATAGTTTGTTTGAGGTAAACCATTTATGTAAGCGTTCCAGAGAACAGAGGGCAGTTGCCTGAAGGGCGCTATCATCATCGGAAATAATGATTGATGTATCATCAGCGTACATTACTAAGTTTTCTATACAGTTGGGTAAGTCATTCATATAGAGTGAAAACAGAATTGGCCCCAGTATCGACCCCTGGGGAACACCAAGGAGAGTTTCCGTTTGGGATGACCTTATTTTGGTGCATATATTATTGTTTGTCATATCTATCTCAACGCACTGTTGTCGATGCAAGAGATATGACTCAATCCAACCTCCCACTAGTCCGCGTATACCATAGTTGAAAAGTTTAGACAATAGAATTTGATGGTCTACACAGTCGAAAGCCCGACTGAGGTCGCAAAACACTCCAATCGGGTAAACCTTTTCTTCAAAGTTATTTAAAAGTATGTTATAAAATTGCGTAATAGCGGTAATTGTTGATCTGCCCTTCATAAAGCCGTGTTGACATGCAAAGATTATACCATGTTTATCTAAAAATTCTAATAATCGCCTCAGCATTGCATATTCAAACACTTTTGCGACGGAAGAGAGTAAAGCTATAGGCCTATAATTGGACATGTCACACGGATTGTTCTTCTTATATATTGGCTTTATTATGGATGTTTTAAAGGTATTTGGAAAAATTCCTAGTCTAAAAGAAAGGTTTACTAAGTAAGTCAATGGACCAGTAAGACGATGTCTGAAGTCTTTAAGTAATGTATTGGGTAAGCCACAGAGTCCCGATGACTTTTTTGATTTTAAAGAGGATAAAATATCAAAAATTTCGTGCTCTTCCATTTCTCGTAAAAACATAGACTTATTATGTATAGGAATAGATGAAGCGGTACTTGTTGTTTGAATAGAATGTGACAACAAAAGAGCACAATCTCTAAAATAATTATTAAACGCTTGTGCTATTTGCTCCGGACATGTGGTTACATTATTGTCTACATGAATCTTATCAACAGACTGCTTGTGTCTGCATTCAGTTCCTTTTAGTTGGTTTACGATTTTCCACATTGTTTTAGTTTTATTAATTGCAGTATTTATTTTGTTGTTATAGTGTTGTTTTTTACTGTAACGTATTAGTTGCTTATATTCCTCTCTAACCTTTTTATATTTTGGGGTAAATTAGCTATATTTCTTTTGTATTACGTACCAATCATTTACTGTTTCTTTTTGACTTCTTATTTGATCTGTTATCCAACTTTTCCCACTACTAATGGTTGCAAGTTTCTTTAAAGGAAAACATTGGTTGTAATAAAAGCTAATGATATTTAAAAAAAGTATCAACTTTAGAGTTTAAATCGGATTCATTATATACATCGTCCAGTTTTCTTTAGATATCAGGTATTCAAATTTTATCCTTACCTTCTTTATGATACGGTCTACTAAAATATGCAATATCTTGTTGACCAATGTTATGAGAAAAGTGTAGGATTAAGGCCTTATGGTCCGAAATGTATGTGTTGTAGAGTGTAATTTTACATTCCTCCAAGCAAACATTTGAAAATACATTATCTATGATACTAGAGCTACTAGCGGTCACTCGCGTTGGTTCTGTAACACATTGAATAAGATTGTAAGTAGCCAAGAGATCTGTTATTGCATTTCTTTCAATGGAGTTCTTAGAGAAATCGACATTCCAGTCCCCACCCAAAAAAATAGAGATTTGACAATTATAGTGCGTTTCCAACAGATGATTTAAATTATTAATAAAGTTGTTAAAATTGCCCGTTGGTGATCTATATAGATTAAGAATTTTGAATGACTTACTTGCATTGGTGAACAAGACGCCACTTATTTTCAAAGTCTTCTCAATATTAAAATTACATAAATCTAATGGTTGTACTTTTAGAGATTCTTTGACCCAAATGGCAGTACCTCCCCCCTGAAGGCCGCTCTACACGAGAAACCCATTAGAGAATAACCCCCTATCCTAAATACCTTCAATTGATCAGTTGAAATCCACGTTTCATTAAAACACAAAAAATCTGCTTTGTGTACATTAGATAGAGTTTCAATATCTGGTAACTTGTTATTTATACTTTGACAATTAAGATATAAAATGTTATAAAGTTTCTAGATGCTTTAATAGAGTCCTAATATTTTTTACGGGTGATTTGGTGCTCGTATCTGTCTGTGAAAAAACGCGTAACAAAGGCATCCTTGGCCAGATCTCTGGTTTCATTGCTGCTCATAATGTTCTAGTTGTATATCACTTTAAATGATTTATATTTATCCGGGAACCTTGAAGTAATCTCCTCGCACTCAACCTCTGGAAATTGCGGTTTTAAGAAGTTGAGTAGATCTTCTTTACGAGTATCAGCCGTTATCCTCGAAACGAACAGATATGCATTTCTTGCAATTGCCTTTACATTGCATTAGTTTGCGCACCTATAACAGCTGGTTGTGATTTTCCTAATCGCTTTCTGTTTGACTTTGATTTTACTGTTTTCCACTCCCGCTTATTAAATATGTTGATGACATTGTATGCTCGGTTCCGGGAGACATGATTGATATTACATTAAACCTATTTAATTCATTTGATTCCCACCTCCAATTTACTGTGGAGAAAGAAATTAATAATACAGTCCCTTTTCTGGACACTAGAGTGATTAGATTAGATAATATCTGTCATTTTCGATTGGTATCAAAAACCGTATGCTTCTGGCAGATACATTAATTATCAATCTAGTCATCCTATGAATCAAAAATTTAACACAGTAATATGCGTGAAAAATAGAATAACCACCATATGCGATGATAGATTGCAATGGTTTTTGTTTTATAAATCCAATATCATTAAATTGTCCAATCGAACGAGACAAGTAATCAATTCCACATTTTATGCAGTTGAACACTATTAACTTATGATTTCTATAATTATTTTTATAGCGTTAACGACGACAATTTAGCATTTTTCGAAACTTCCAATTGCAACACTGCATTATTCGCATTTAAAACCAAATAAGCCCTCATATTGGGGTTAATATCGAGTTACGCAATTTTTAATTTTATCAAGTTTGTTTTTAGAATTTTCGTGTATCTAAGTACAAATCAAAGAAGGAAACAAATCTACCCAGCGATTCCGGATATTTTCGACGAGAAATTCTCGCGTGACAAAATTCCAGCGTTAAAATAAACCTCTTAAAAAATAGCGATAGCTAAACACATTATGCGTACGCAGCAATTGATGTTACGATAACGGAAAAAATATTTCCACCCGGGTTTTTATCGAAGGAACGCCCGGCATAGAGGGCGCTTTACGATGCCCACAAACTGTCGTTTTTATGTTCGACAGGGCTTATTATTATAACACCTTGTCTAGATCGTCGGCGTAAAAGTGTTCGTGCCGATAAATTAGACGAGTAATGCCCGGCAATTTGGTTCTAAATGTGTTGGTGTAAAAGGCACATTCGGTTCAATCATTAATTATTATTATTGCGAGTTTGAGACGGCTTGCATTTGAAATGCGCTAATGCAGATCTGTTAAATAGGTCAGATTGAATACTATAGCAGGTGGAAAGTTGTAGTTCTGAAAATTAGGTTCGATTAATAATTGAAAGCATTAACGATAAGTACACTCTGACAACAGAAAGTTAAAGTTTAATAGGACATTCAATTCACAATCTATCCATGAATGTTCAAATGTAAATTAGTTCAGACTAAATCACATCGTGATTAAAACAAAATAAAATTAAGATTGACGACTAAAAACAATCCATAATGAAAAAGTATTGTTCTTAAATTGTATAGTTACTGCTTACAAAATCTAAGCAAAACACATTAATGATGTATATTCCTAGATTTAGTGATCAATTATTTTTATCGCATTGTTACAAAAGCCCATAGTTATTTAACAATTATCTATTCAAACAAATTATTATAAATAATAGAAATACAATAACCACAAAAATTGCAGGATTTGTAATCTAACAAAAATATAATAACATGTGATATTTCTTAAGTATCCTACTTTCCTTCTGTGTAGTACACTGTTTAATTATTCTCGCATTTAAAATAACCTCAGTTTTCATATACCAACAATTGGTATATCACAAGCTGTATTTCAACGTTTTATTTTAGGTATATCTTATTTTTTATTATATTCGGTGTAAAGTAAGATTGAAGGTTGTTTGAGCTATTATGTGCATTAGATAGAAACGGTTATTAACCTTTTATGAAAAATTATACCGTTTACTATAGGACAAATGTAGAATGTGGCTTCGGAAAACTGTTTGTTAACAAATTCTTTTAAAAATATACACATACATAATAATTTACTTGCATCTATTCTTCAGTTTATTGCATTAATTGGTTAGAGAAACTTACCACTTAGTTATCAATCCGTCAAAGTCCAAAACATAAATAATGTTCTTGTATATCTTCTTGGTGAAAGATTTCAATACAGAATGAGATTATGTAGAAAATCTGAAATGAAGAAATAAGTATTAATCTATGTATCATCTGTTTACTGCTTGATATAAATACTACAATGTTTAACAACTCTCTTTTATTCAAAACAACTGCCGATCTAACTCAATAAAAAAAAAAATAAAGATTTGAAATGGCTTTTTATTTGTTGTTATAGATTTATGATTATTTCTTCCAATATTTTTTTTATTAATTTTTTTCGGTGAGTAATAATTAAAGTATTCTCCGTGTCAACTCGTCGTCGAATGATACGCTGTTCTTTTAAAATCAATTTAAAAAAGAAGTTAAAAAAAATACCTACTGGCATACACATACTATACTGTCGAGACTTCAATTCAAGCCACAAGTCTAGCACAGATATTGTTAAAAATATATTAATAATATAATATATATGTTATTTATTTTAGAAACCCCCAAGTATGTTCTTTTTATTTTCCGGGAAAGTTTCATATAGCTTTTTTGTTATCGATATTATACATTCTAAACAACCAAGATATATGGGTTACTATCTACAAATAATTTTAGTTCATTCTGGCAAATTAAATAGCTTTATATGATTGCATAAAAAATCTCAATTTTCATATAAATAATATGTTACAAATATTTTAAAAAAGATCACACTTACATTAATTTAAAATATTGAGTAAATATTGTAATTGTATATTTTATCTGTATTCAGATAAAACACAAAAAATATATTCAAGAACCTTTCACGAAAAAGATTTACCAAATATATTTTTAAAAATATTTCTGGTATATTTGTGGTTGTTAGGATAGTAAATAACATAAATAATTTAAATCAAAAATAAACAATTAATTCTAAAGTTAGATAAAGTAGAAGTTTATATAGTTCTGGATTATGAATCATATTATTACTTTTAATTTGGTGTGAATGGATGCATAAAGCGGTTACCTCGCTGCAATTATTTTAATTTCTACGTAATATAATTACCTTTTAGGTAAGCGCAGATATATTAATAGATGTTACAGCGCTTAACTTACATACTAACTATATATTATCTAATTTAAAGCTTTAAACTATCGTTTTAAATAGATACTTAATATGTATTCATATTTTATCCATTTCATATTATTAGTTCCACACACTAAATGTACAAAAACAAAAATTAAACCTTTATTTTTTTTATATGAAATAAATGTTTACAGAATAAAAAAAGCAAAATATTCTTGCAGATTTAAAAATATATATTGAGAAATCATTTGCAATAAAATATAATTAATGCTACATAACATATATATTTGTAAACGTATTCCTAATATATTTTATACATATTATGTTAATATAACTAATATTCAAGAAAGATTCAATATTTTGTAAATATTTCTGAAATATGAAATAAATATAGTTGGTTGCTGGGGAGGGGTTAAAATAAAAAGGGTACAAGTGCATTTGTTTCAATGTTAAAATAAAAAAACACAAAATCATGTTTGCTTGCTTCTCTTTTTTGTGTATTTTTTCAGACGTTCACAATCATGTTTTTTTGCGATTACAGCGGAATCTGTTACGAATCGAAAAAAAAAACTGCAAACAAAAACTACTTACTTGATGGCGTAGAATCCGAATCTGAAATACAAAATGGGGGTTCCTATTTAAGATTTCAAAGTTGTCCCCCCTCCCACTCTGGGAAGGTGAGGTGGGAGATCGAGTTTGGCACCATTCAGTGAGCCTCCTACATTATAGCAAATCTTATTAAGATCTTTTTTTTGATTTGATGCAGTGTTTTAGAGATATTCCGTTGTCTCAAGATAAAAAACTCACCCTGTACATATAATGATTATTATGGGATCACGCTGCACAGTCTGATGAAGACTATTAACATCTGTCGAAACTAGTAGTTGGGTGACTCTGTAGTATACCAATAAAAAATTAGGAAGTAGTTTCTCCATTTCATTTTATTTTATAAAAATATATGCACAGTTTATACTCCTTTGGAGTTTTGTCAAAAAAGAAAATACAATATACTATAGCCATTAAAATATTAAAATGATATGTTTGGCATTGGAATGATTATTCAAGTAGCAGTCTGAGAATACGTCTAGTATGAATGATCATATAAAGTGAATTAATTACTGATGTAGGAATACGTGCTTTATTTAATTAGACTTCCAGGTGCGTTGCTTAATTACTGTATTTATAAATGAACCTACTTATTTATTCTAGTTAAGAAATCTCATCGCATAGGCATATCATTGTCGTTAACCATCTTAGACCATCTTCAAGGAAAAGATATTTTAACTACTACTAAATGGAATTTTAAAATTCCGTTTGAAAATTAGTGCGAAAAGCATCTATTAAGAAAATCTAAAAGCTACAAATCCCCAGAATAATCATATTTATCTCCGATTCCAAACATTTGCGCGATAATCCCTGTACACAAACACACACATAGATAGAGTAACTTCATAGCCATAGTCTCCGATAAAGCGCCAGGTGTATCGCAATAATCGTTAGTGCAAACGTACCGTGGGTCGTTGACACACAAATCGAATGCAGTGCCGGGCTTCGCCGTCGGATAACTGGATTATCACACGACGGCTTAATCACCGGGAAAAAGTTATAAGCTAATTAAAGGCTTCGGTTCTCTACGTTTGAAACGTCGCGTCGGGCGAGCTAAAAATGCCGGAATCGATCTGTGACGGTCGATTTTGGTTCGGTTCGTCCTGGACTAACGGCTTCGCGAGGCTATTAGCAAGGGTACTCCGACCTTTCCTGCTGGGATTATCGGATATTGTCTTCTTTCTTTTTTCGCGACGGGCTTAAATTATTCGTTTTCACGTTTTAAAAATGTAAAAATTTACTACTCCGCTGCAATTAATGAGTGAATAACGGGCGCAGTGGTAATAGTCATTAAAGATATGCGAGTTCTACAAAAATGAAGAACAAATGGTACAGATCCATTTCAGTCTCTCCATATTTTCAGTATCAGCTCATTCAAATAAAACTTTAAAAAGCAAAACATTTATTCTAACTCACCTAATAACAACAATGCTTATGGACTTATGACACGATTTTTTTTAAATTTACCTTAAGTAATTAATATACTGACCAAATTTTTTAAAAAACATATCGCATATATTAATTTTGGTTTTAAATTTAGACAGGAGTGCTGGTAAATGTTGCAGTGCGGTTACCCAGTGATTCCGGGCGCTCATAAACCGGGAGCAAAAGATGTAATTTCTTTTGAATATGCCGCCAGCTGTAACTAAATAACGACATTATCAAGAAGATCTAAAGATGCGAAAATAGTCACTATTTTGTACACTATTGTGACACTTTTAGTTTTTAGTTAAACCTTTTACAGTTAACTTTTTCATGTCATGAAATTTTTGGTCACATTCAAATACATAGGTCTGTCAAGCAATACCTTCACATTCATAAAAAGTTGTATTGCAGAACACATGCAGTGTGTGCGACTTGTGTGTGATGTATATCATCTTGGCTAAATGTTGAGCGTGGTGCACCACAGGGTTCAATGTTGACACCACTTTTGTGCACTTTATGTTTGGTGTAAGGAACAAGATCTTGTACACATGTATACCGACGATATCTAAGTATATCACTCGTTTCATTTACATAATTACAGAGAAGTAGGAGTCGTTCTTCTATATGCGCCTGAACCTGGTCTACCTGCTTCACCTAGATTTGCGATTCAACAAACGGCTCAAACGTCGTAACATAATGAAGTAATTACCATTACCTCTCTGGAGAACTTCCGATGAAACACTGCCTGAATGCAAGTAGCTCAATAATCTGGCAGCGTTCGAAGAAAGTTAATAGATGAACTACACTGCGCTGACACAAAATTGCATAGATTTACACAGATTACTTTACTTTCGTTTTTTTTTTTTCAGATGTCTAGCGCTTTTTCAGGGTTACTTTAAAGAGTACTAAAGATTGTTCAGATAGCGGTTACACCGCAACAGATAGCCGATCAATTATAAGCGATGCCCGATTGAGTGATACTAACAAGAATAATATCTAGTAATATGTACATATGCTCACCGTTCACACCACTACAAAAATTATAATTATATAGGTATTAATATGATCTTGGAGAATTTTCTTGTCCGTTTTAATTTCGTTCGTAGTTTTCTTGGTTTTTGCGGACTTTTCAGCAATATTTACAAAAATTACTTATAAAACATTTACTGATGTTTTGAAATATGCGTAATATTTGTTTTTTAAAATATTACTAAAGTATTAATACGTATATAACGTTTTGTTGCTATCGACAGCGGCGAACGTAAATTATATCTATTCTAAATTGGATTTGTCACTATTTCATATCTATTTCAAAACTTCATGCAAACCCAAGAAAAAATTGGGAAACTGGATGAAACACGAAACCAAAACAAAAATATTAAATGTGGTGCGAGTCCATGATTTAGGTGATATGTGCAATTGATAAATTAAAAGCTTTTTCCAATCTTGAAAGAATATATTATAATTTGTACTACATGTTTCGGTCTAAAGCTTAACCATCTTCAGGCAGTAATATCGTCATATATCACTGGTTAGCAAAACTAATCGTCTTTTGATTTTGTATATCATCGATGTGATATTATATATCACTCATATCAAACATACTAAAGAAACACGTGCGTAGTAATTAATATTTAATCACTTTGGTTTTGAGTTCATTCATTTACTATTTATCTAATCAAATATTAATCCACTTTCGATGATATGCAAAATGAAAAACGATTAGTTTTACCAACTAGTGATATTTGGCGATGTTACTGCCTGAAGATGGCCAAACTTTAGACCGAAACATGTAGTATAAATTATAATATATTTTTTCAAGATTGCAAAGAACTTTTAATTTATCAATTAAAAATATTAAAAGTTATGTATACTATACATCCGTCAAATATATAAATAAAATAAACAAGAACAACTAAACAAAATCAAAATACTGAATAATAAGCAAAATGAACGAGTGAGTAGTAAAAAACTAGTAAAAGACGGTGGATAAAAAGCCAGACAAACAAAATGTGCATGCAATCTTTCCCTATATAAATATTGAATTAGCAATATTTAGTTTTGTTTCTTGGTGAAGCGGAATTATTTGTGATATCAAAAATAACGTGGTTCTTTCCCCAAAAACGTATTTTATTAGCATAATAGACGTTTCGCCGTTTTTCAACTTTTTTCAATATTTGAAATTTAAAACTCTTATTCACTAACTTCTTATTCATCTTCAATATATTAAATTATTATTTCATTCTCATAATTAAACACAAACTTAATTAAAATGTAAACAGCATAATTTAAACTATTAAACTTTTATATTTTATTTGTTTACAAAAGATTAAAACAAAATGAATTTTTATTTAACTAAATTTGGATTAGGCTTTTCCACTAGCTGTTTTATGTGAAAAGTATTTCAATTTAATATTATTTAACACTACATATTTTTTCGAATTTTACTTCTTTTTCGATAATTATTTTGTTTATGACGAGTTTTTGTTCTTGTTGGACTTAACTGTGAGTGAAGAACTTATTTTTTTGTTTCAGTATTTAGCTTAAATGTTGCTATTCGTCTATTTTAGGTTGATAACACAACTTTATAATATTTATTATCGTTGTATATTATTAGTGCTGTTGATATCCGATAAAATTAAGATCTGGATCCACTATCTCAATCTACTATCCGGTTCTAGGATCCGGATGCGGTTTCTTAGTTCCGGATCTACCAGCCAGTTTTCTGATCCGGATTTGCTATTCAGTTTTCAGATCCGAATCCACTATTCGGTTCTCGGATACGGATATGAAAAAGATATAAATCGTTGTGTTTGTTGCACCAGATACAAGGTTTCGGATAGTAGATCCGGATCTGAGGTTTCCCATAGTGCGGATCCACTATCCGGATAGTAAATTATCCGGATCCGGATAACAGCACCACATATTATATTAATATGTCGAGTTTTAGTGATAAAATATCAAAAAGTTTGTAATAAAAACACGCAATCGCTTCCTTGAAATCGAAAATGAACATCTACTAACACTAACTACAACCAAAAACCAATAAAACTGTTATAAGCCAATCACGTCACTGTTCACTATCACACTTTCCTATATTTATCAGTATACATTGCATGCAACTAGGAATTATATGTGTTGATGTACATTGTTTTTAAATACTCGTCGCATCCGGCCCTTGCACCTGAAGCACGCTTAAGTCTAGTTGTCGTCAATCAGTTATCTGTTACGATTGAACGGCATCAGTTATCTGTTACGATTGAACGGCTATCCGTTGGAGCATCTAGCGTTAACAACCGACCCCATGGTCACCATATCCAGTTACTTGACAAGCAGTCGTCTCATATGTGGCACAGGAAAGCAATAGACATCCGCGAAACCAGTAGTAAATTGATATTACATCGCCTATGCAAACAATATGCGCTTTTGTGCGAGAAGCTTACCTACCGGATCAAACGCGTATACATCTTGAGTTTATAGGAGGGGGAGGGCGGGATGAGGAAGTAATGAAGATGGTATTTTTATTTGAACTAAAAAAAAGGTCGTCTGCTTCATCATCTGAAACATTAAAAATAAAAAATAAGTTAGCTCAACGGATAAATATTTAAAAGGGCGCAAAAGAACAATTAAACTCAGGGTTACCCTCGCAAATTAAAACTAATCACGAAAAGTAAAATGTGGGTGAAAGAAATCTGACTTTCTTTAATTATTCCAAAAATTGAAAAGGTTTAATCAAAAATAAAAGAACAGAATTTTGAATGACGTTAAACAACAATCAATAATTTTTATTAAATAGAAAAAAAAACAAGTTAATTACAATTAGCAGAAGAAAAAAACTCTGCACAGATGGTTCTGGTCGAAATCAGAAACTGCTCGAGATTCTAAATTACAATAGGACAATGCTATTTCCTATATCAAAGCAAAAGATAAATTACTTCAGGAAGATAATTCTATTTTTCAAAACAATCCACGTTGTTTCAAAATTAAAACAAACTAAATTAAATGTGGACAATTCAAGTAGATTTACAAAAGAAAAATTTAAATACAAGCACAATGCCCAAACCAAGGTGATTGATTAATAAATAATTACAAATCAACAAAATTAAAAAACGAAAAAAATTAACTCTTTAAACTAAAAATACCTTCCAGAACCAAAAATAATACATGATCTTATATTTAAATTGTGTACACAATAATACAATAACAATTATTATTACGCGAGTTCCTTGATAGACAGAATAAAATCAAATTAAACGAAACAAATCTTTAAATCATATGAAATCACAAAATGGTAGCAAAGAATTACAAATTTACGTCTACTTACACCGGCATCTGTCAAGGAACTGACTGACAAAACACGCCCGCTGCGTACAGCGAAGCCGCAACAGAGATCAGACCGCTAACGGACGAAATCTCAAAACATAATAACATAAACAAAACTAGTGAAAACAAAATATTATAATAAATGAAATTAATTTAAAACAACTGAACACTTAAATAAATAAATTAAACAATTAACTCAATAACTAACTCTTATCCAAAATAAACAAAACATCTGTGAAATTTTTTTCGCAACATTGACAAAGGCTTGTCGGAGTAAACATGAAAACATCTGCACTTGCGAATACCGGGGCGCCGGTCCACAGCAGTACGTACTGTTGTGTGATATCATGTGTTTTGAGCTACACGCATTTTACGAAATTTTTACATCTAGATCACAAATATTAATTGTTTCGAAGTAACACGGACACAACAGCTAACTCTTACAAACACCCGGAAGTTAACCAAACCGACACAATATGATAAACATCGTTTAAACGGAGACTTAAAGGGTATTTATAAAGTTTTTCCAGGTTTTTAATTGCGGACAATGTATTGATCGTTCGTTAACTTTCCTATTTAAATTATCTCTTCAGGCATAGCTACACGTTCTACTTCATCCGGAAACTCAACAAAAAGTCCTACTTATCGTAAAAGTTCCAGCAACACCACGACCACAACCGATCTATTCCCGCCCAACCACCCACTTCCAGCTATCCTCCGCAGCCACACTTAATGGCTTTTGTTTCTATTTAAACGGTCAGGACGGACCAGAAGTTACGACAATCGCTCAAAGTCGCTAGCGCAGAAGGCGATATCGACGTAGAGAGGACGGTACAAACAGAGAACGGGTTCTCGTAACTATTGAGCAACAGAGATTAGGAAAGTTAAGGGTCACAGACTTGGTGCGATCCTGCGACTCGACGACAGTCGTGGATTTACCGCTTTGAGTTCGGTAGGTACGAGTTGCCATGCAGCAGGTTCGCCGCGTAATTAAGACTGCATAATCCCCGTACCACTCACGCAGCACAGTCTGTCACGGGGGATAATCTCTCATTTTGTACTCGCGTGAGCTTGATTTAACGACGCGCCGAGAGAAAGGTGGCATTTTGCGATGTACGTATGCTGGCAAGAAATTAAATAAGATCGATGCTCTATTTGATACTAGCTGACGTAAATAGAATGGTTGTAATTTTTTGTCTAATTTTATAAATATATAATTACCAAATCGTTAAAAAGGAGGTAATTGTGTCCGTCTGCTGCAATAATAGAAAGAATAGAAAGGTTTTTATTTTGTGATCTGCTCCGCAATGACGCCATCTAACCGGCCTTGACGAACTTTAGATTCAAATAGAGCGCACCGTGTTATTTGTATCTTGATTTTAAATAATGCATTCCTAGACGCGTCATCAGTTAGTTGAGGTAGTTACTGGCACCATTTACACTATTTTATGTGATTTAATATTATAATTATAATTAGAAATGACGTAGAATTACACTTGGCATCAATCCATATTAGGCTTCCTTGTCCCGATTTTTACTGATTTCTATAATAATTCCGGAAAATCCAAATTTTTATGTCGTTAATAAATCATGCCCGCGAAGTATAGAATTGAAAACTGATATAAATGTTGTACAACTACTATTGTAAGGGAGGTTGATAGAATCAATTAACCTCTAAAATATTTTATTTTTTATCTCCGTCTCTGTTTATCCAATCGATTTGAAATTTTACAGAAATATTTTTTCTGATTAGTGTTTCCACTAAAATAAGTTGGATCCCTCTGTGATAATTTTACCTAGTTAAAAAAAATTAGATTATTTTATGACCCCCAGAAATAGGATCATTTCTCGTAAAACACCCATTAAAGTTTCGTCGGATATGCGTCTGGGTTACAGACGCATATCCCACGAGCAGAGTCAATTTTTTTTTAAATGGGAGTACTAGTTAAATAAATTATTCCCGTAAAATTTCAAATCGATTGGTTAAAAAGAAACGGATACAAAAAATAAAGTAGTTTGGAGGGTTATTTGCTTCTATTAACCCTACGCTACTCCTCTCCTTTCCCACTCCTCATCAGTTGTGGAGGGTTGAAATTTTGCACAAGTCATTACCGTCATAAACCACAACTTTTGAATGGATTTTGCCTTCGATACCATCGGGGGCACTTTTGAGTATCTTAGCCTACTATAACCTTTGTCCACATTAATTTTTTGTGTCGGTATTATTTTAGTTGGAAATGAACGAGGTAATAAATTATTGCAAGCTGAGTTCAAGTGATTTAAAACTTTGTAAAATTAATAAAATGGAGGAAAAGGGGGAGTTAGCCCGAGATTGAGCCCATCATTCAATATTGTCAGGAGCTGCCGCTGCTCGAATCATTTAAAAAAAAAAAACGTCTGTCATTTCGATCTGAATTTAGTTTTTACTTATAAAGGTAAACAACATAAATTGTTGGAATCCACATACATTTTAAATATTATTAGAAATACATAGGTTATATTTCTAATATCTTTAATACAACCGTTTTCGATTCGTTATGACCATATTGAGAAACGTTACTTTTTTGCATTTCAGAAAAAAAGAACAACAGAAAATTCAGTCAGTTCAGAAAACTACCAGATTAAAACAAGTCAAATATCTATCTAATCTTGTTTGTAGAGCCGTTATTATGTACATATTTTCAATTCGCAAACGTAGCAATGCATTGTTGCGGTTCAATTTGAACTTAGCGTATTTATCCCCCTATTTAAGGAACACCAATCAGAACGTACGCGCGTAGGAAACTAGTTCCGCATGTCCGACTTAGCCAATCAGCGTTGGATATTTGATCTTCGAGACAGAAGCATCCTTCTGTCCTCATCACTTTCAGACAACATTGGTCGCGTTTAGACGTACAGTCATTCGACCCTATTCTAATCACAGAATCTGTTGTGTTGTGTGAAGTTTGAGATTAAGTATATTATCTCATTTGAAGGGATATTAGTTTTGTATTTACATATCGATCAATTCACTTCATCACCCATTGTGAGGATTTAGAAGAGCTGATTTGTACTATAACACCGACAAGGTATGGAACGCCTTTTTTTTCATTCTAGTGTTTCCTGAATTTTCGCTTTTTCGCTTCGTTCGCATACATCTGATTACGGTGTTTTTGTTTTATTTATTTAGGTTGTTTGTGTCACCCGGTGTTTGTACCACCCGTTGTTTCAACTATCCACTGTTAGTGACCACCGTTGTTCGTACCCACCTATTGTTGGTAACCACCCATTGTAATTAGCCATCCACTACAAGCGGCTGTCACCAAGTAATCCTAAGAATAACATCATCAACCGCTCAGTATATAAATTTAACCTATACGAGTTTAACCCTTTTGCTCCACCGTGGGAATAACCATCTCTCAATACAGCTAGACCCCAGTATTTTTGGACATCGCAGTAAACAACAGCCTTGAAACGCAAGTATCCTGGACAAGTCTCTTGCTACTGCCAACTCTTCGATTAAGGTACCACCTTTCATTTTATAGTCGGCGGAGCCTATTTTTAGTAATAATTAGTTTTCATTGTAACTTTAAATTATGTAAAGCTGAACCCATATTGTCAGTCAAATTTAATATCTCCAAAATTTATTCTTTTATCTGAGACAGTGTAATTATATGAAATATCATTCCTTACTCGCTTTAATATTTAATCATTCTGCGCTTACATGGTCTTAATAATTTGGCAACTTACTTTATTTACTCGCTTTAATATTCAATCATTCAGCACTTACTTAGTCGTAATAATTTAATAACTTATTTGTAAACTAATAGGAATTCCTTGCGGTGAATACACTTAAACTTGCATTTTTTGATAACATTTTCTGCAAAACACATTTCACGATAGCGTTCATGTATAATGTTTTATTAATCTATCGTTTAGTAACAGAAGCATACAAAACTTTGCCGATATTTATTAACCATCGAATCATTTTATTTGCTTTATTAACGAGATAACCTGGCGCCACCATATACCGGGTCTGCACATTATCAAAATACCATCATATACTGGGTCTGCATATTATTAAAATTCTTTGCTACACAGCCAACTCAAATTTATTTTACCTATTAGGCTCTTAGCGCTTTGTTATTAAATTTTGTATGCTATGGTACTTTATTCGAGCATTGGCGCCCATTTACCGATGTAGCCCACCTCCATCTCCATTGAGCTACGCGGTCAGTATACTGCTCTTGATACAGCAGATATACCGTCACCGGGAATTTCGTACCGCTTGCCACAGCTGTTGAGCGAAGAATTACCAGTTTGCGTCAACAACAGGTAGGTGATATTTCTGGATTACCCTCAAGTCGCGCTTTTCGTTTCGGTCGCATTTAAACTTGGTATTTAAGATTTTAGGTAATTTTAGCTTACAGGTCACGGCAGTAGCAACATTTTAAATAGGATTTCTAAATAAATTTGTCTACAAAATCGTAAGCAACTTTGTTACCAATGATTTTATATCTTAATTTTCCTAGAATTTTTTTTTTTCACTATTCTATCTCAACTTTGTAACAGGGTACTGATGTCACTTGAGCTAAAATCAACTGCAAAATGGAATAGATGCACCTTCTACTGCTAGATTAGATTAGATTATTATTCCCCATTGGGGCAATGTACGACGTAGTGGACACTGATTATAATGCGTTAGCAAGTTTTTCAACACTTCGCTCCACTCAGCTCCGCATGCCAGTGGTAACCCGGCCTTAATTGCGTAATTACTCTTATCATAATGACTTCATTATTGCCTAACAATACAATCATCCTCACGCAATAATTCTGAGAACTATATTTTTATCAAAAATAAATTATACAATATCTTCATTCATATACCCAGCCTAATATATTACTCATAATTAATGCACGGCTGTAGCTTGATGATTAATTACAGCAATTTTCTACCCGACTCAACTATTGAGATTACTAAACGCGAACTAAGCACCATATCATTACATACCCCACATCAGTCCAGGCAACGCGAACAAGGAAACAAAAACCAGTTGACACCAGCGGTAGTCGATTTAAACGGCCACCACCACCTACCACATAGCAAAAGACCTTAATAGAGTTTCGCTCGTTGATATTTCCCCGAAATGTATGAAGCTGTCACGTACACACAAGCGACGGGAGTGAATTGTTTTCGGGACAATAATAGTTCGCGCTTAAAAGGACCCACCATTCGGGCGAAAGTTTAGACGTTGTTAGGTAATACGTTTCCATACGTATATACATACACATACATGCACTGTAAATAACACCGCTACCGTTTCAGAGCCGCTGATAGCGGAATAAGTTACTGCGGGAACATTTACATCCTGTCCTCGAAGTTTTGAAACATAATGGATTCGCGCGCGCGGCCAACAGAAACCGCCATTCCGGACTAATTAGCGCGCTTATTTCACTTCTCAGTCTCGTTATAATAATGTCGGCGATGACGTCTCTGACGTGAGAATTGTGAATTAGCTGCAATTAATTTCGTATTAATCGGCGCCTCCACCAAAGTTGAAGCTACCAGTTTTCGCTTCAACGGTGAATAATATACGATTCTAGTTTGTTGTGATGATAAATGATTGTTTTTGAAATTTGTTTAAATTAAATAACATCGAAATAATTTTAGTGCACCCGGCGAATTTACTATATCGTGTCTTTTATAATAATGAAGGATATATTCACTTTAGGTACTATAGTACATCCAGGCTAATACCGACTAAAAGTTTAAATTACGTGTTACTTCTAGTATTTAAATTGAATATTTGTAAGACTAAATGTACAACATTGAGTTAGCAGCTAACTTGGTATTTTATTAAACTGACAATGTAATAGAAATCCAAATAAATAAATTGTAATGTCCCACCTATGAATTTAAGAATTGAGACTATTTCTTGTCAGAAATCAAAATAATTACAAGTCTATGACATAAAAGCCAGGTAAAAGCGCTCTTATCTTCTCTAACAGACAGTCCACATTTAAACCAATTATTAGTTTCGTAAGTGTGTACTCTAAGCTGATTTGGGATTGCGTAAGCGCCCTAAATGAGGTGAGCACCCAAAGGGAATTAAAGGGAATTTCGTCAAGGTCATTCGTTGGAGCTAGCCCTTCTTTTGGCATTACCAAATCGCAAATTAAAAAATCCATAAAAAATGGGTTGCTGTGGCAACCCACAAACCGCGAGTGTATTTTGTGTTGCATATTTGTTTTGCTTAAAACTGCTGAATCATTGTATCGAGAATTTTTCCCAATTTAGATTTAGTTTGTATAATATGTATTTAGTTAAAGAGTTAATTGTAAAATTTATTTAATTAAGTGTTCAGTTTTTTTAAATTAATTCAATTCAAATATTTGTCTTTTGTATGTTGGCGTATTGTTTGTACGTCTGCGAGGTTTTCTGTTGAAAAACGACTGTTGCATTTCTGTGAAGCAGTTCCTTGGTAGACGCTAGCGTGAGTACATGTATTTTTGAATTCATTCCTGCCATTTTGTATTTCATTTTTATTTCGTATTTGATTCGTGTTAATTGTTTTATTCTGTCAATCAAGAAATTCGCTTTATAATAATTGTTATTATATTGATGTGTGCACATTATAGACATAAGATCATTTATTATTTTTGTTCTGGAAGATATTTTAGTTTAAAGAATTAATTTCTCCGTTTGCTATTTTGCTGATTCATTTTTATTTTATTAATCACCTCGGGTTGGGTGAATAGAAGCTTTGTGCTTGCATTTAGATTTTCATTTTTGTTATTTACTAGAAATTGTCCACGTTTAATTTAGATTGTTTTAATTTGAAACCACGTGGATTGTTTGATATAAAAAGGATTATCTTCCTGAACTAATTAATCTTTTGCTTTGTATTGGAAATAGCATTGTCCTATTGTAATTTAGAATCACTTGCAGTTTCTAAATTTAAGCCAGAACCCTCTGTTCACGGTTTTTTTTCTGCAAAATTGTAATGTGTTTGGGTTAAAATTCTGTTCTTTTATTTTTATTTAAACCTTTTCAATTTTTTTGGGGTAATTAAGAAAGTCAGTTTTCATTCACTCACAATTTACTTTTCGTGATTAAATTCAAGTTTTAATTCGCGAGGGTAACTCTGAGATGAATTGTTTTTTGCGCCCTTTAAAGTTTATCCGTTGAGCTAGCTAATTTAATTTTTCTTTTTCATTTTTGCATTTTCAATTCAGTCAGTACATAGCAATAGTCAATCCAGACAGTGAAGACAAAAATCACTGGGACAGAGACATATAAATGAGCTTCTAAAGTAACAGAGGTCTGAATTTATTAAAGATCTACTGAGTAAAAATAGGAATACTGTCAAAATGATAGTAAGTCCCAAATATTTAATTTAAATATAAATAAATAATTGAAATGCAAAAAATAGAGTTAAATTTTGAAACAGTATGAGTTACAATTAATTGAATATATTAATCAATTTAAATAAATGAATATTAAACTGACAGGTCTGACTAGCAGTGGATTCGTTACAATAAAATTTGTCTTAGACAAAACCAATATAAATTATGAACCTTATGTGAAAGCACACCTATGGTGTTATGATCAAAATTATCGTACAGCTGTGATTAATGAGTGAGAAATGTCAAAAATAAAGTTAAGTTTTTAATTATTAAAAAGGGTAACAATTAAATGAAGCTAAAATATAATACAACCAAAATTAATGAAAGGCACGAGCTCGTGAATGGATGCAAAGCTAACTTAAAAGTAAGTAAAAATTAATTACATACCAAAGAATTACTAACAATAAGCCTACAATTTTCTTACAGGTTAAATCTTCAGTAAGGCTAAAACTTCTTCGAAGCCGGGATATCCTTTTAATAAGGCAATACACAAAGAAATATCGGCTATCTAGTTGCGATAGGGAGGCTCAAATAAACTTCCTCGGGTGCAAGAGTTCCTCTGGACGTTGTTATTTGTATGTGTACGAAGAATACACCATAAGGTGAAATAGTCACCAACAATCCGTGCATTGAGACTTGGGAAATCTCCTCTTGTTCTTAAAATGCTCTCATGATATAAGAAAACTTCTTTCGGAGGATCGATTAAACTTGACTGTGCTTAACATCCATCAACTGCTTCACAACGAAGGGGTTAGCAAGTGTACTTAGAGCTTAACATCCATACTATCTTAACAAATCCAAATTAGAGCAAAAGAACCACTTCGAGGAACTCAATACATTGTTTTATTTTATGTCGAAGTTCACTTCGTTGTTTCTTTTTTATTTAAATGAATACTATGTAGGTTTAAGTTGAAATTAAATATTATTTAAATTCATGATTGAAATCCCATATTCCTAGACACTCCTATCTATTTTTTAGCCTAAAAGCTAATTAAATGGCCAAAATTAATATAAAACATTTATAAACTGTAAAGATCTCTCACCTTGATACACCTCAAGAGGCACCCGAGTAAAAGAGCGATTTTTAAAATTGCAAACGTTAAACAGTATCAGTAACAAGTTTTAAAATTCCCGAGTTAATAGGTATATTGGCGAACATGACATCGAGATATACAGTGTTGTTCAAAACTTAAATTGTTAAGACATATGTATACAGTCTGGCGAAAAACTTCATTTACTAATAATATATTCTATCATAAATTCACCCAATGCAAAAATGAAGTGCTACACTGTTTGCTTACGAAAACCATGCAACAGCGAAGGATCACCCGCTTAGCGTTTGACCATGGAGTAACTTTGCCAATCCCGACATTTTAAACTTTATACATATAGTCTCCGAGGAAATGTTCAGTAAGAATCATTCCGTCGTCCGAACATTACGTGTTTTACCGCTCTTACTTTGTGTTAAAAAAGTGATTTAAAATCTTTTAATTTAAAAATATTAGTAAATTAATTTAATTCCAATATACAGGTGTCCCACCGAACTGGGTCATTTGATTTTTTTGAATTTCTAGCAGGAATTTGATTTTGGAATTTGCAGTGCAGTCATGGCCCACTGTGGTCTATTTAAGGAAAATATTTTCAACTTTATGGCACTTTCGGTATACAGGGTGTTGATATCAACTTTCTTATTTTAAATGGAATGGTACAATTTTTATTGGTACAATGAATGTATCGACTCATTTGCAATTAGTTTACGTGAGGGTTCCCTATCCCTGAACTCGACCGTTTTTGAGATATTTGCAATTTTGTTGATTTCTTGACGTTTGCACTGTTTCAAGCGAAATTAAATAGCTGATGAGGTATCAGATTTTAGTGGGTTCTACTAATGTCGATGTAAGTACAAAGACGTAGGTAGAAAGTGTTATGGCAATAATGACCAAATCACATACAGGGTGTTCTAAAACCCATCTCCAATGTGGATACCTTTAAACCAACAAAACTTTTTTATTTCAAATAGAACATGGTATTTTTTACTTCAACATTGAATGCAGCGTAAAATTCTACATCGATTGACATTAGAGTTTGGTATATCTATTTTTGATAGTTTTTGACATATTAACATTTATTGCCTAAAATATGACTAATTTCCAAGATTCGAGGAAATAAAGTATTTTTTTCCTAAAAACACTCTGTATATTATTTTTTAGAATGATGCGTTATCTCTTTTTGCATTGTTTGGTTTCCATACCTGAAATATTCATCATTGGAAGTTTTCCAATTATCAGCAAATTTAATGTAATTGTAATTATAAAATATTAATAAGCTATAATTATTATGGGACAGCAAATTACGTGTCAATATTTTTACCTGCTTATTAAATACATCGAAAATACGTCAAATTCAAAGAAAAACTAAGAAACTAGTATTCTGAAAGAACATTTATATTGGACATTTTCGAAGACTTTTAATAGTTTGTTCCTGATTTATGTTATCTGTCTGTATCGCTCAATACCTAGTTTAATACAAAAAACCAAGAGACTACATTCTTTTCGGAGACTCCATGTCAGACGGCTCCCCTACAAAGAAAATACCTGGTCTAGTAAGTGAACAATATTTGAAATATTATAGGTGTATTATTAGGATATCTGCTTTAATTTCCCTTTGTATTTTATTTATATTTTTGAGGTTTTTATTCATTGCAAATAAGTGTAGGTATCTAATCATTGTTACATTCTTCATGAATGTGAATAAGTCTAAAATGTTATTTGTATGTGCAACTTTCAATGTTTTTCTTATTTCTTTCGATTTACTATATTTTACTTGTTAGAAGAAAATGTGTGAAGGAGTTGACAGCATTAGGACTTACTATAAAAGATATGACTTGTTAAAAGTGCATAGGTTTATCACTGCGCAATTTGGTAAATTACCAACAATGGATATCACTTGTTTGTTAGCACATCTCATGGCCTACTAATATCTAATAATTAGTATACGTTCTCTATGACTAAAAGATATTACTATTAGTAAGAAACTAGTGAACGTTAGATATCTGAAACATAAATATTTGGATAGGTTAGGCAAATAATGTACAGAGTGTTTTGTAGGAAATAACTCATTTTATTTGTTTGAAACCTGGAATTTAGGCATATTTTTAGCAATTTTTTGCAAGAAATGCTAATATTTCAAAAACTATTAAGAATAGGTATACCAAACCCTAATAACAATCGATGTAGAATTCTGCGCTGCATTCAATGCTGTAGCAAAAAATACCATGTTCCAATTTGAAAGAAAAAAGTTTTGTTAGCTTGAAAGTATCCACATTAGAGGCACGTTTTTGAACACCCTGTATGTGATTCAGTGATTATTGCCATAACACCTTATAGCTTTTAGTAGAACCACTAAATATCTGCTATCTCATGAAATATTTGATTTTATTTGAAAGAGTGCAAATGTCAAAAAATCAACGAAAATGAAAATATCTCATAAACGGTCGAGTTTAGTGATAGGGAACCTTCATACAAGCTAGTTGCAAATGACTCGCCAAATTCATAAGACCGATAAAAATTATACCATTCCATTTAAAATAAGAAAGTTGATATCAACACCCTGTATACCGAAAGTGCTATAAAGTTGAAAATATTTTCCTTAAATAGATCACAGTAGGTCATGTCTACACTGCAAGTTTCAAAATCAAATTTCCACTAGAAGTTCAAAAAAATCTAATGTCCCAGTTCGGTTGGACGACCCTGTATTTACAAAATTGTAAGATTTCATCTCGGGGTTCATAGAAAGATGTTTAAAATCTCTTTTCTAGAAGCACCAATTCTATATCTATGCTTTTTTTTACTTCAATTCTTACACATGAAACATGTAAGCCGTCACTAGCAATAATTACATGACTGTATTACAATACATAATGAGCACATTGATGTTCAATCCAACAATAGAACATACTACATGTTTGCGGTATTACATGAGTATCTATAGTCCTGCACATACCATATAATTATGGCAACAACCCTCCAACATTATACTATAAATGTGTGAATTAGATTTAAGAATTGCTAACAATAACTTTTTTATTAACAATAAAATTGTTTACATGTTCATCCATTGCCTATTCTCAATAATTGTCTATATTCTTAAACGTTCTTACACTAATTTTAAGGAAGTTTGAATCTACTCTCCGATGGTTCTCATTGCTCAAAATGAAATTGTTTTCTTTTTAAATTTTACAATTTCATATTAAAAGTGTTGCCCTTTGTTTCTATTTCAAATTCTCAAACGAACTGCCTAATCAAAAATCAGTTAATGCGCCATTGTTAACAATGTAAAACAACTACTAGACTAGAATTACCGTTAGAAATTAGACTCCCCTTATTGTCGTTATAATTACAAATACTTCTGCCTCTAACTAGCTTCGATCGCAAATGACCGGCAATTTTTATATAATTCCATGCTACAAAATCGACGACTCGCCTGGTAATCCACGCTGCAAATGAGATACAAAACCCACCTCTTCGTAAAGGTAACATTAACCTACACGCACGACAAATTAACTCCATTTGTTCCGCTGTGGTGACACTGTGCCATTACGTGACCCACTTGCATTATTTGTCGGCCTTCCCAAACTGACTAACTATAACGACACCGAATGCGCAGTTCTCTCTCGTTAATGTGGAGGGCAAGAGGACGTTTGAATCGTCTTGGGTATACCTAAGATTAATAGCCAAGGTAACCGTGAATACTTGAACACCCTCTTAATTAGCATCGACGCACGATGTATTGATTTACATCAAATTCTGTGCTATTCGTTATTAGCTATAGGTAATAATGTTCAGTTTTGTATGTGTGTCTAATTATCGGTGTAATAATATACTTTTAAATATAATTAAATAATAAGTTAGATATTTTTTCTATTCAAATTTATTGTTTTAATATCTTATTAGCTACAAACTGGCCATCTTCAAGCTCTTGAACGTCAATGTTTGAGCACAAGACATCAAAACACTAGACTTGAATAGGAAGAACATTTAACTTATTAATTAATTGCAATTAAATACTTATTTCTTCAGAGAACTCTCTTAATATATCTAAGTCAAGATTTCTTTCGAAAACACAGCGTACCTTTTGTTTAAGACGTAACCCAAAATTGCTTTACTGCATATGTATAATCGTATTTATTTAAGAAACTTACAGCATCATTTAATTTAATATTACGATGTTCAAAGTATTTTATAGCGTTTATTAAATGCTTGAAATTGATATGTACGAAATTAGATTGCTCTTCTAACGTCGAACTGTGCAATAATTGTCTGCATTTTTCAATGCTACGAGCATAATTTGGTAAAAGAAACACAAACTCTTTGAGAGTTAGAAAATTTGTTGAATAAGATATGCACGCTTCGAGTCAAGAACCCCACCGCGTTATTACAGCAACGGAGGGCAAAAATAAAGTGTGATGCTATTATTTATAGGTGCAAAATTACCAATTTGATCTACACCAGGAAACTTATTCCAAACGAACTCACAAATTCTGTGAAATGCCTTTGATTTTGGGTCCAAATTGAAGAGTTCTTTTATAGTTTAAGCAGCATTAATTTTATGAGTACCCTTGGAAGCTATTATATGAGATGTGAAAGGCGTATTTGGATTCAAATCCATATTACATTTTAACACAGCCACATATAACGAATCTTACTACTCACACATACTAGGTTAGAAATATTAAAATTAGTTTTTTGTATAAAGGTTGTGTAACAGTTTGTTAGATATTGTCTTCGTAATATTGGAGGATCAGAAATATGTCTATTTGTATATTGCCACGGAAAGTTCCACTACATAGAAATAAGTTAGATTTAAGAAGAAGATGTGTTAGTTCAAGCATTACAAGATCCAACATTCGGTGGGCCAGCTATTCAAAAGGCATCAAATAACTTTATTATAAAAGATGGTGTTCTATATCGACGAAATCCCTCAGTGAGAGGTGATTCCCTATTACACTAGTTTACACCGAAAATGTACATTTGATGAGAGATAGATTTCCTAGATGTATTTTCTTCCGCTGAGATCGAAAATCAAGGTTAAATTTTTTTTTGAACAGTTTTTTGAGATATTGTATTTTTTTCATTTTTTTCGACTTTTTTCACTTGACAAATCATATCTCGAGTTAGAAATGTCCGATTGGTTTCGTTCTTTGGTACCCAAATGCAAGTATTAGATGACGAACAAAATATGTATAATCGGATCTTTGATTGGTAAAGCGGTTTCAAAATATATCGATGAAATAAGGACAATTTTCCACAAAAAACATATTTTGCAGTTGATTCTGTTGCGACAGAAAAGTACAAATCGTTTAAAAAAACGTTTCTGGTTTCTGTTCATGTACGTAAAGATGATACTTTTACGTAAGAACTGAAGACCAACCAGAAGGAAAATCGCCAGAAAATGACAAAGTTATAAGCAATGAGTGAATAAATCCAAATCCAATATTTTCGGAATATTTTATTTTTTTTCGACAATTAAAGCGAACGGAGAACTTTTGGCTCCAGGAGTAAATGAACATTTTACAGAAAACCGTGATAAACCCTTACGCACAATATTTTAAGAGGAAAACGACATTTGCTACTTGCAACGATATTCCTGCATTTGTTGAGCAACTCGGAGAGCCTTATGATCCAAATGAGTGGCGCTTGTTCATTGTGATGTGGTTAGTAAGGAGAGTTTGACAGCAGTCCTACTGCATATTGGAAATGAAAAACCTTCTATCCCCATCGCTCATGCCATCAACACTATAGAATCATACGCCACAATGCCAGTTTGCCTAAAATACATTCAATATGAGCATCACAACGGAAAAATATGTTCCGATCTCAAGTCGTCGGCATGTTGTGTGAAAATGCAAGGTGGATATACAAAATATTGCTGCTTCTTTTGCTTCTGGATAGTCGTGCTCGTGAACATCATTGTAGAAGAAAGACTGGCCGAAAGGGAGAACGTTACAGTGGCAAAGACAATATTAGATACCTCTTATCAAAAAAGAAAATAAATCCTTCCAGCGTTGTACATTTAACTTCGTTCATTAAAAATTTTGTGAAGGCCTTAGACAAGGAGGCCAAGTATTTTCCTATTTGAAAACCCTTTTCCGCAGCTTCTTTAGCAAAAATCAAGGAAGGCGTCTTCGATGGTCCACACGTAAAGAAATTGGTAAAAAGCACAGATTTTCCAAAATATTAACACCCGTTGAAAACGAGGCCTGGAATTCATTTTCAGGGGTTGTTACCAATTTTTCTTTGGGAACATAAAAGCCCTAACTACGAGGAAATTATTACCGATTTGCTGAAGAACTACAACAAGATGGGACGGAATGCCATTATATAATTTCATTCCTGGTTGTTTTTCTATTGTATTGTTTTTTACCATTTTATTTATTTCTTACAGGTGTAAATATGTCTCTAAAAAATCCATTTCTTGCATTCGCATTTGAATTTCTTTCCGGACAAATCTTGGTGACGTAAGTGACGAACACAGCGAGAGATTTCACCAACAAATTAAGACCATTGAGCGGCGCTATTCAAGGATTGGATGAAGCAATGTTGGGAGACTATGTATGGTTCTCACTAGAGAAACGGATCCCAAAAGCAACCGAAGACAAAGCAAGAGCCACAACTATTTCTCTACACACAAAAATGTCAAGAATGTATTGCAAGCGTTACACCCAATAAATTGTCGAAAAAAATAAACTTCGGAAAATATCGGATTGGATTTATTCACTCAATTGCTTATAACTTGTCATTTTTCGGTCGATTTTCTTCTGGTTGGTCTTAGTTCTTACGTAAAAGTATCATCTTTACGTACATGAACAGAAACCAGACGTTTTTTTAACGATTGTACTTTCTCTGTCGGCACAGAATCACTGTAAAATAGATTTTTTGAAAATGTGCCCTATTTTCATCGATATATTTTGAATCGCTTTACCCATCAAAAGATCCGATTATACAATATTTGTTCGTCATCTTAATACCTTGCATTTGGGTACCAAGAACGAACCAATCGGACATTTCTAGCTCGAGATATGATTTGTCAAGTGAAAGAAGGTCAAAAAAATGAAAAAATTACAATATCTCAAAAACTGTTCCATAAAAAAAATTTTAACCTTGATTTTCGATTTCAGCGGAAGAAAATACATGAGGCAATCTATCTCTCATCAAATGTACATGAAAAAAATTTCATTTTGTAAACTAGTGTAATTGGCGAAAGCTGTTGGGGGATGCTAAGGCATGAATTATTATTATTATTAAAACTAATTCATTATTTTCTCTTTTAGGTGAGATATACTTGGATACCTTGGATACAAATATGAACAGCTCAAAAGGCACGTGTGTGTAGGTAATTCTCTGGGTTAAGTTGAACGTTCGATTTGAGGAGCTCCGGTAACAGCAAAATCTTGAAATGGTATTCAGGATTCTTCTCAGGAAATTTCAAAGAAAATTCTCGAAGGTCATTCAGATAATGATATGGATTTATATTATGCAGGTGATATATTGATACTTTGGTAGTAATCTTTGATATTTCTGAGGGTGTGACGTAATTTTTTTATAGGAGCTCATAGACAACATTGTTCAACACGTTCTTCAATTTATCAGTAATGTGCCTTCATTATTTGCGCTATCAGGTAATCCAATATATAATTCAAATGGACAACCAGTTACTGACTTTAAGATACCGTTATTTACCCTAGACGGAGGGGAATACAGCAAATGCTAACGAATAAACATTAGAACACACAATAGAAAAGAAACCTAAGCTTGAATTAACAAATAAAATACAGTTCACATTATATATAAGGCTATTTCATTTCATTCATTCATTCATTAAAGTTAGGGTGGGCACTTAATGTTCGGGCACCTGAGCTAGGTGCTGATTGCACCATCCCTATTAATTATCTTATTTCCACTCGAGCAGCTTGGCGTTCTCTATATAGCCCAGTATCTTGCCCAATGGAAACTTGAGAACCTTCGAGGGCGCCAATAGATTTCTCCCGAAATATTTCTGCCTGAGCACCTTCCTCACATGTGCAGATTACATGTAAACTCGTTTCCTCTTGTAGTTAGCATTTTCTACACCCCGGTTCGCTTACCTGGCCTGTGTTGTATAGATACTTTTTCAGAGGACAGTGCACAGTTACCAACCCAGTAATGGTTTTGACTTCTTTCTCACTGCGCCTGAGTAGGTTATCAGAGAAACTAACATCCCCCTCCCCTATCAGCGCTTTGGTATAGAGTTGACCTTCACTCGACTTCCATTTCTTTGTACTTTCTTTATATAACCTGGTTCAGATCTCCCTTCTTGCGGAATTTTTCGTAATTCCACATACGGGCTCTAGACCCATGAAGTGTCTCTTAGAGCCCTCCTTGGCTAGTTCGTCGGCTATTACATTGCCCTTTATATCCTCACGTCCCGGTACTCAAACCAGAGACACCGTGTAGTCTCGTGCCAGTGCATTGAGGGATTGTTTGCAGTCCCTAACTAGTTTTGACCTAGCTACAGGGTTCGAGACTGCCTTAATGACAGCCTGGCTGTCAGTAGGTATATTAATTGTCCTCCTCATGTAGCCCCTTTTTGCAATCATTTCTGCAGGCTGCAAAGGAAAATACCTCTGCCTGGAAGACTGTTGTATGTTTCCCCAGGCTTATGGATATCCTTTGATTAGGACTGGACCCACAAATACCGGCTCCTGTGCCCTGGCTGGATTTGTATCCATCGGTGTACCAGTTTTCATTAGTAGTGATCTCACTACGTGCCTGGTCTCTGTGCGGTATGGAAATTTTCACCATTTCAGTGAAGATAATTTCGAGTGCCACGCTGTCCGGTGGACATTTGCAGCAATGACCCGTCCAGCATCGTGCCCGTAGTATAAATGTGCCCTCCCACCTTGAAGTTGGGATGCCACACATATATAAGGCTAATATGGTCTATCTTTATAGTCACTTTTAAACAAATTAATAATTTACCGAGTATGCAAGTTAACTTAAAATTACTCCTTCATTAGGCTTTGAAACCTGTTTTTTCATGACTCCCTAGCAATAGATATATTCCAACAAGTTACAAATGAGTTATATTGTTTGTAAATTTAACTGACGGCGCCATCTGTTGATTCATGCGCTTTTTAAAAGCCCCTCTTAATATCTTCCAAAAATGGCGAATAATATAATATTTAGATATTAGGGGGAAAAAGCTCAAATATCTACAACAAAAAACCTCGAACGGAGCGCTAAAATCATCCCAATATTTCCAATTGTATATTGCAACAGTTCTTGGGAGTTCCGCCATATAAAAATCCCAGCACTAGTTGAAAAAAAATCTAATTCAGTTTACTTTAGAATATATCCGCTTTGTTCCGCCGCCGTTACGCTCGCACCCTTTGTTTCTGTTTTGCCCTGCCAGAGGGCCGGCGCGGAGTGGAAAAAAGCTAATTCCATACCGCTTGCAGAATTAATTTCGAATAGGAGGGTGACGAGGAAAAATTTTAATTTCAGCCAAAACTCCTCGAACAGAGGAGGGAGTTGCTTTGTCCATTGCTCGCGGAGGATATTGAATTCCCGAAGCGGCCGATTAAATGTTTATTTTACGCTCAAAATAACATTCCCTGTGTATAAAGCTCCGGCACTGTGCGCACTGGCACCAGCCTGCAAAGGCGATTGTGAATCTACATGCACGCTGAATTGTTCGGTGGAGAGGTTTAACTGTTTCACTCAGGCGAACAGAAAAAAACATTTGTGTACATTTCCTGGTTGATTTTTGGAAAAAAAAATAAGAAAAATGTGTAACTTACTGATTATGGGTTGTAGTGCTGTGTCCGTTGTATATAGGTGTCTCACTGAAAACTAGATCTTTGATTAAAGCTCTATTTTTAATTTTAGGAAAAAGCATTTTTGGAAAAAAATCTATACAATTTGATGCCGCATAGTCCAAAAATATGTATATTGCAAGGGTGATATTACACTGCGACCTAAAAGATCTATTGTGTCCCCCGTTCTTGCTGTTTTACAGCGGACCTTCCAATCCTATTCCTTTCAGAAAGTGTACGATATCAGAAGGCCCTAGGTTAGATAAGCCTCCCTCTTCGATTCACGTGCTACCAGGTGCAACGCCCTTGAGTTGCACAGTGCTTCGCAATTTGAGAGGGGATGGATACCATCCTGTTCCCCATTCTGCTCCAGTCGTTTTGCTCCTTCCTTTGTTCCTTCCTTGTGAGGTACTCTCACTTTGGAAGTGGAAAGCTTCTTATGGAGGTCCTGCTCCAATTCCTGTTTATTAGCGGTGTCGTGCCGCTAATAAACGTCCTTCCTCCATGGTTCATCCCACGAGTAGCTAGGGAAGAAAAGGTCTACCTCCATAGAGCCTCGCATGCAGAGGTAAGGCTAAATACAATGAGGTGCGCCAGGTGCCCCAAGGTTGGACTAGTAGACTGGTCTTCTATCCAGCCACGCATTCCACCAGCTTAGTCCGCCACCTTAGGATTTAGGTTTTTGTTGAGGTTGTCTTCTCTCGGTCCGTGCAGTTAAGCCAAGACACCCCATCCCTTTCGGGACCTGGTTTAACAGTTGGGCTTGCGGTGGCCGAAAGCTACAACTGGCATCGTTGTAGAACCCTGTGCAAGCCCTTAGCCACGACACGACAGCTCGGGCGAGGGAGGAGTGGTTCACGGCAACGGCAAACCGGAGCAGGGTGAATGAACCCTGCTCCGGTTTTAAGCAGCGAGGACGAACTTATAGCCGCCACTAACTATCTCGTCTTGAGCGAACCCTGACAAGATGGCCCTTCCCCTATCCACCACCCCGGGGACACGCCTGGAAGCTACTCCCAACCCCTAGGAGGCAAATGCATACTAACTCCGTTATTTTAAATGGAACACTATGTGTAATATTCCATTTTTTAATCCTAAGTAGAAAAGTGCACCACTTTGGCAATTGTTGTTATTTACCGTTTTGTAAAAAAGAAGATGCGTCCAGTCCAATATTGATAGAAATTATCGAAAGCAGGAGATTATCATCAGGTCTAATAGTGAAGCAGCCATCAAGCCGCTGGGCTCACATGAAATTAGTTCCAAGATGGTCTGGGAATGCCTAAGGAAATTAAACGAGTTAGGCAACAGGAATAAAGTAACCCTCCTGTGGGTTCCGGGTCTCACAGGAGTGAGAGGAAACGAGATAACGGATAATATCGCAAAAAAGGTACTGGAATACCTTTTGTGTGAAGATTATCCAGAAATTATGCACCTTAAAAGAGTTAACACTGTACACTGAAAGGACTCTTACAGAAGATTGGGGTCGACACTGGAAATATCAACTGCAGACTCAACTCGTTTACCACATTCTATGTGAATGCGAGGCTCTGGACGCTTAAAATTAAAATGTATTGATTTAAAGTAAGATTTGTTGAATGAAAATAATTATTTTTACTGTGCCGACATTTTCTTCTCCAACACATTTCTTTGATATCATTCGTTATCCATTCTTGCGGTCCAGATCTCTTTCTTTTAAAGACCTTTGTTGGACATGCTTCATCCATTTGTTATAATAATACATTTTGACAACGCATGTAACCATTTTTAAGTGTAAACCCTCCTATGACCGTATTTGAATTACGGTCAGACTTTCCGTGATCGTTTATTGACCGTATTGAGACCGTATTTGACCGTATATAAATACGGTCAAATGAAGGAGCGGTGCAACAGGTCAGTTAACATTTTGTAGACCGTTTTTGACCGTATATAAACACCGTATATAAATACGATCAAATATGGTTTGCAAAACTTTAACTGCCCCTCTGGCATCGCTCCCCATATTGCGACACGGGAAGCGCTGTTCCGAAACATATTTGAGTCGGACGCGACTACTCGACTCGCTGGAATTAACAGGCATAATTACAATGTATTCCTCAAAGGTTGAAACCATACTGTTGTTGAGGCCGTATTTAACCGTATTTATATACGGAGATTGTATTTGACCGTATTTATATACGGAGACCGTATTTGATCGTATGTATATACGGTCAAATACGGTCACCGAAAGTCTGACCGTAATTCAAGTACGGTTAGGAATAGCGATCATAGGAATACGGTCAGGAAACACTCGGTTAGAATTATGATACCGGAAAAATACGGTCAGACTTAGGATACCTTTAGAATTAGAATACCCGAATAAAAGTCGAAATAATGACAGCTTACGTTACGGTTTTTAAAACGGTTTCGACTCCCTGCTTATAATATCTTAATTGCTAGTGTTCAACATCAACTCATACAAAGCTATAGTTAGTGGAAATATTAATAATTTTAAATTTTATTAACAAAGTTGTAGAATTTTTTTTTAATTTATGGATGTCGATCAATTTATTTTAGAGTAAAAATAATACTTTCTCGTTAATAAGTGATTCCTCATAATATTAAAATTCTCAGACTATCTTCTCATGTTATGTATATATGTAAACTAATTATAAACCATCACGCTGGTATCTCATTTGAGATAAACTGCGCTGCAATAAAGATAAGATTTCCGCAGGTAAATCCTTCGCCAAAATTGCCCTTTTTGTAAATCATACATAGTATCCACGCATTATGCCAATAAAAGCGGTTTATTCTGGCGCTTCATCGGATTTGTGTGTATGTACTCGCATGTGATACGCCGTGACATAAAAGCTTTCGTGTTAGCTTGTACTCGGTTGTTACTTTTAACGGTCAATAAAACGATTTAATGCGATTTCTTTTCCCCCGACGTAAAAGAAAAACCAGCTTATCTCTACTAAATGCGATACCGAATGTTAAAATCGTTATTTTGTTCGCATTGCTATCAAAGTATATTATTCAATAAAAAATAAAGCAATGGCGAATAGCTTTATGCTGCTTTATTTTAAATACAACTTTGTTTTTCAAATAATTTCCTACGTATAAATAGGTATCAAGCGGCACGATACTAATTCAATTGTTTCTGAGATTCGTAGATTTATCTTTTCAGCAGCAGATCGCATCAATTGTTACGGAAAAATATGACACCTACTACTACTGTATACTGTATTATATTTTTGTTATTATTATTAACAATCATAGAGAAATTATTTAAATAAGAGTGGAACATTTCTATCTCCTGTTATATTTTTATATACTTCCTCCCTGCCATTTTTTGCGTTCATATCTCGCATTAAAATTTTTACATCGTAGTTCGGATTTTTTTTCACATAGCTCCTACCTCTTCATATAATACTTGTTGTCTCTTCGGTCCTTGTCATCCGAGGTGAGTGAACGTTTACTACTTTTGGCTTCCTTTACTTTTTATGTAGCCTAATTTTACATATTCTATTTGGGGATCGTTTGAAAAATGATTACCGCTTCCTCTAACTCTTTATTTATAGTAAAACCAACTCCAAAGTGTCCTCCCTTTCCACCACCATTAAAAAAAATAATTTCCTTCTATTGCTTATTTCTACTTCTCTTTACTTCGTTTCTTTCAGTGCGAATATATCTATTTCGCATTATTCCATTATTCTAATCAATTTTTTAATTGTCCCTCTTGCATGATTGCAGGTTGCTACTTTAATCAGCTGTTTCCTTATTAATTTGGTTTCGCGATATTTTTGCAACTTTTTGGTATCCCTTTTTATTCGTTCTTATTTTTTCCTATCCAGTAATTCCGCTTCATTTCCTTTCCCTTTGGCATGTCCTTTTTATCTGATTTGTTTAAGCTCTGGTCCTTTCTCGTTGTCCGATTTCCTGCTAATATCGTCATATCATTTTCCTGTTTCGTTGTTTTAACTAGTTTTTTTTTGCTTTGACTCCCATTGCCTCCTATCCCATCCGTAGATTTCTCCATTAATTAATATTTTCTTGTATCTTACTTTTCGCTGGTTTCTTTTGCTCCGTTCATCTCTCACGGTGCTTCTTAATTCTTTTTTTGAATGAATCTTTTCTCTACTGCCACATCGTTGTCAAAGTATTTCTTTGCGCCTTTTAATTTATTATCCGCCTTTATTATTCCTGTTTTGCTTCGAATGTTTCCAGTTCCGCTTTTCTTATTTGGTTTTTTTTACTATGGTATTCATTTGTAGCTCGTCTGCTAAGAACCCCTCTATCCCTTCTTCTTCATCTTCTTCTCTCATAGCTTCAGAAAGTTCTGTGAGGAAATCGATTCAACGCCTACCGCTTCGCATCTTCACAGGGTAATGGCGAAGGGTAGAATCGATTCAGGAATGGCACTAAGGAAACCAGATGGCAGCTTTACTGAAAGTGAAGAAGAAAGAGCTTTCCTCCTTCTAGAAACTCACTTTCCCAAAAGCAAAGTGGGAACCTCGGAAAATCCTTCCGAGAAATATAGAAAACCAAATAAAGAAGCTACTACATTGGCCAAACACATATGTAGCAGCGAACGGACCAAATCCAAGATGCACTGACGAATAAAGAAGCCGTAGTGTGCGCCTTTCTAGACATAGAGGGCGCTTTTGATAACACTCCACACGAGCATGTCAAAAAAGCATTAATTAATAGGGGGGGGGGGGGGGGTAGACGCGTGACTTCTAGATGAAATGTCGCAAGCTACTGTCTACCAGGTCGGTGAGGCGGAGGTGGGACATAAGGCAATCTCGGTTAGTACGACCAGAGGATGCCCATAGGGGGGAGTTACATCCCCACTTATGTGGAGCCTAATAGTAGACAAACTCTTAAGCGGACTGACGATCTAGGCATTACCTTGTCAAGGGTATGCTGATGATATTTGCATATACGCAGAGGAAATTGAGAATATCTCAGTGACATAGTTCAAAGAGGATTGAACTTCACGAGAAGATGGTGTCAATCGATGGGACTCAATGTCAACCCCACTAAGACTACCTTAGTAGCATTTACTAGGAAAAGAAAATCCAATCTCAAAACCATAAAACTGGATGGGCAAAATATAGATTAGAGAACGGAGGTTAAATATCTAGACCTTACCCTAGACAATAAACTTCTATGGAACAAACATGAACTTCAACTAACCAACAAGGCCAAAAGAGCTCTTATGGTGTGCAAAAACTTTGCAGGGAAAAATTGGGGATGCAACCCAAAAATACTGCTTTGGATGTATACAGCGATAGTGAGACCGATCATCACTTATGCATCAGTAGCAAGGAGCAAAAGAACTAATCTGGCCACCGCGAGAATTAACCTCTCGAAAGTGCAAAGATTAGCATGTGTATGCATGACGGGGGCTATGAGAACCTGCCCAACAGCAGCTATCGAAGTAGTATTGGATCTTACCCCTCTCCGTATTGTAGTAGAGGGCGTGGCAAAAAGAACCACACTCAGAATGGTGAAGGAAGGAATGATTAGGCATAGGCCTCAGTCTCCTGACGGTGATCAAACCTGGGATATGCCCTGGGATGATATGTTAAAAAAATCAGCTTTGTGAAGGAATTAATCATAAAGCTGAGTAACAGGAGCCAGTGGGATCATAAGACCATCTTGAGCTTGAATAGAAATGCCATCATAGGTGTACTGATGGCTCCAAAATTGCAGAGGGAACTGGAATAGGAATATATGGGCCTACAACCACATATTTCGAAAGCTTGGGAAAATATCCAAGTATATTTCAGGCGGAAATGAAAGATGTGTTCAGTTCAATATGGATAGAAATTATCGGAAGCAGGAGATTATCATCATGTCTGATAGTCAAGCAGCCATCAAGGCGCTGAGCTCATATGAAATCAGTTCCAAGATGGTCTGGGAATACCTAGGGAAATTAAATGAGCTAGGCAAAAGAAATAAAGTAACCCTCCTGTGGGTTCCGGGCCACACAGGAGTGGAAGGAAACGAAATAACGGATAACCTTGCAAAAAAAGGGGTTGGAATGCCTTTTGTAGGACCTGAACCCTTTTGCGGGTTAAGTAGCAATACAATACTGAAGAAACTAAAATAAAAATGGAGCATAGAAAATCCAGCTACTGGGAAAATCTCCAGGGAATGAGACAACGTAAAATTCTTCTGGAAACTTATAACCAAAAGAGGTTTACAGAATGCATCAACCTGAGTAAGAACAACGTTCGCATATTAACATGAATACTTTCAGGCCATTGTAGACTGAAAGGACACCTGAGTACGCTTGGATTGGAAAAGAAATCTGAATGTAGATTTTGTGGGGAACAGGATGAAACACCCATACACCTCCTCTCAAACTGCGTAGCAATGTGCAACTCGAGGGTGTTGCACCTGGGAGCATGTGAAATCGAAGAGGGAGACTTACCTAGACTGGCGCCCTCGGACATCCTACACTTTCTGAAAGGAATAGGATTGGAAGGCCAGCTGTAAAGCAGCAAGAATAGGGGACACAACAGATCTTTTAGGTCGCAGTGTAACATCACCCTTCTATCTACATACATACATACATACATACAGCCCTTCTTCTTCTAACTTCTCACCTCGTTTATTAATATTGTTTCTCCTTTTATGTTTCCGCACTACTTCCAGTCAAGTCTTCAATTATCTGTTTCATCATTCCCTTCAATTATTTTTTTATCCCCTGCGTTTGTACTTATTTCTTTCCTCTCTTTCCTCTCTCTTCCTCTCTTTGCTCCGACAATCTTAATATTTTTTTCTTACTAAATATGTCGTCATTATTCTCCTTTGTTTCACCTCGTTCTCTCTCGCGTTTCTTATGAGCGTTCACTTATCACGTCGTCGATCACGCGGTGCACTAGAGTCCTACTCGATTCAGATCCATCCCGCCTCGATCGCTAGCTGCGTCTAGCTGTGTTTCGTCCGCTTGCCCACCGATTCGCTATCCTCAAGATGCACGTCACTACCCTGACATACTTTTTACGATTTACCTTTAAGAACGTACTTTTGCAGCGATGGCAAAATGCTTCGATATCTATACTTTTACTATTATTTGGAATTAAAATTGTTATTATTACTTACTTCTGTTCTTATTCTCCTCTTTCTTTTTCCCTTCAATCTATCACCCTAGTGCCATAATCGCTGCTTTCAATCGTAAACTCTCTAATATTGAGTTTAATTTCCGGAGCGACTCGCCTGCACTTCACCACACACAAAGCAGAACTGCTACGGACTTATAGTTCACATATTTTTGTGCAGTTAGTTTTGATCATTGTGTTTCTCTCTTTAGCAATTATGGCTTTCTATCGACAGGACACCCTTATATAGTCAGCAAAAACTGATACTGAATACTCAAAGCATTTAAAGCTCAAACGTTATTAAGGACTTTATTTCAATGGACATATCGTTCGTTGATGTTCAAAGTACGAGACCTTAGTTTATATTCATGCATACCAACGTCCGCTGTCTTTGTCTTGTGCAACGTAGGTAGACGACCATCTCGTAAACGGCTACGTACGGTTTAAATTCTGACGTTTATGAGCTGAACGTATACATTACATGCACAGATAAAGCTCTGAATTATTCGCGCGCGTACCCAACACGCTAGCGTGTAATGCTCACTACTACATACGATCGCATACAATGTAACATGCACCCGCATACAGCGGCGAAGTGGTTCGGAAAGCTAGCACTCTCCCGCTGATATTAACGCTGTGTACACACGCTAACAACAATTACGAAACTTTCGACCGTTATTAATGCTGAACGTCTTCTTCTCCAATACTTGTTTACGCCAGTTAGATGAGATTAAAATGACGCGCATTCGGAATACTGCGCTAACGGCGTGTTATGGCAGCTGTGAGCGCAATTCGCGAGTCCATTTCACTCAAACTCTATTGTGTGCTTATTATGTGACCCGTTTTACTCGGTATATATGGCAAAGTGGCTGTTATTGAAGTGTTTCAAAGTATAAATGGGTAGATTTGCACGCCTAGCCGACAAGTTGTAATTGAATAAAGAGTAGAAGCGCTTTGTATCGAATCGGGAAATATAATTTCTATTTTTAAGTATGGTATTGTTTAACCAACATACACACCATCACAATATTTACAAGAAATCACATATATCTATCTGGTTGGAGTTGTTAATAAAAGATGTTTTGGATTTTAATTTTATGAAACACGATGCCAAGTTGTTATATTTTTATCCTTTACTCTAATTTGATATAGTTTAAGTATGTAATTCATTCTTTCGGATACTTTTTGTTTATGGAATTTTTATCAACTTTGTGCTGTTATTGATATTAGATTCATTATATTTCATTGTTTTATTTACCAAAATGAAGCACATTCTATCATACTTTTATATTTTTTTATTCTCTGATCCATTTTCGAAGTTGTCAGATTGAAACCACGATCTATTAATGCAATAACAATATTTCTTCTATAGTTAGGTAAGTCAGCTAAGCAGGGGCAGCTCCTTTTAAAGAGCCACACACACACACACACATATTGAAGTACAGAACGAACGTTGCAATTTCTATGATTTGATACAACGAAACGCGCTGTGTAGTTTTTTATGCAGATAAGCAGCGAACTAGGGCCACATCTATATTGGCACCGATTTCAAACATTTGTAGGTCTCCGTGCGGAGCCAGCGGAAGAGGGGGTGGTTGAAGTACGCGCAAAAATTACATTGAAGTGGGGCAGCTGTTTCGTGGCCCGCTGCCCGCTGGTTGATCAGTCATCTCGTCAGTGCTCGCGCACTCTGGGAAAAGGATCTCCCATTATCACGGTAGGCAAGCGTGTGAGTCAAGCGGCCGTCGAAGATCGGCTATTAAAAGTAGAAACATATGTAGAGGGCCGTCGCATATGGACTTTAGTTTAGACACTTCCCCGCAATAACAATTGGGTTTAAGAATACTTAATATTTATTAATTATAGTAATAAAGTGTAGTATTATTCTAAGATGACATCGAAAATTAATAACTATAGTATTCCAAATCAAAATGAATTACCATTTATATCTTTCTTAGGGTGGAAATTATGAAAATGAAATAATAAATATAATAAGGAAGTTATTCCTAAAAACTACATCATAATAGTGTTTTAAATAAAGAAAAAACAGGTCATTTGCTTAGGTAAACAAACAAAGACAATAAAAACTGTATTTCCCATTCTTTGTAAGATATACGCCTGCTTATGCTTAGAATACCCATTATATTTTACTCGACAATCTTCGCTTAAATAACTCATGTTCTCTGCGTTGTATTATGTTTTCGTCGATAAAAAATTACAAAAACACCTGAATAGTTTTGCGTTAGTTAGGTGGGGGAATGTAAACAAGTGGCCCATGTACGTGCAGTTTAAAGATTAAACATATGTAACTCCGAAAAAAATACGTTAGTATTTATATTGAGGTAGATAACTATTCCCGACAAGAACTTAATGTATTTTTCATTTTAAAATTTCCTTCCAAATTTATCTGCATTAAATTTTTTGTGTCGGTATTATTTCAGTTAGTAATAAACGAGGTAATAAAATACTGCAAGCTGAGCTCAACTGATTCAAAACTTTTTAAAATTAATAAAAGGGGAGGGGGACGAGTTGGCCGGAGGATGGCCCCACCACTCAATGTTGTCACAAGCCGCCACTGAAGTTGAGTATCTATTACTTGTTGGAGTGTATTATTTAGCCAATTATAATCTAATTATAAATCGAAAATCAAGGAATGAGTGGATTTTTTTACGTATTTAACTAAAAACAAAAACTAATTTATCGACATTCCGACACTTAGATGTTTTAAAACGTGACAGTATATATTTTTTTAACAAATAAATTACTTTTAACATTATTATTATTAACATCATGACGTTATTTTGTCTAATTATTAAATAACAAAAATACAAAACTGTAAGGTTATTATCAATAAAAGTAAAAAATATTAGATTAAAAGATTGGAAATAGAAGAACATTTTGCTATTAATCTCGCATAATAAAATTGTAGTCATAAGAAACCCAAAAAAATTAATAAAATATCAAATCAGATTTTTTTCAACAATAAGTCTTCAAAGTTTTGTCCGTCCATTCTTAAATAGTTTCCTAATCTTCTACGAACACTTAACTGAACATAAAAAAAGCGTTTATAGATATCTTATTTACATTTTTAGAGCCAGTGAACGTTCCTTTTCACCTCTCATGAATTAGTTCGGTGCTTTTGAATCACTCTGTATATCTATATCGGAAACAGGTAATAATCTATCCCTGGATACCTGAACTTTCCATCGTTTAAACACTTAAATTCTTTCTCTCAATAGCCCTCTCTCCATTTCTACGATATTCTGCATTAGCTGCAAGAAATCTTAAATCAGTTCTGTTAATTTTGACAACCATCAATACCTGCACAGATCTACCGTAAGTAAAATATTACGATTAATTAATTAAGTGACAAATCATCTTATTAACAGACAACAAGGAAATGGACACATTCGTAATATGTACGTCTAAACAACAAACTAACTAGAATATAACCTATAAAGTAAATTAAACGGAATCAGGTCATTACTTTGCAAATCTTTTCTCATTTGATTTGACAGATCTACTGTTTGGGGAAATGGCCCTTGCAAAAAAATGGTGCCGCGGAGAAATTTCAGACACAATTGGCATTACGCCTACGTTAGTGTATGGGAAATGTATTCCTGGACAAAACAGAAATTGCTACGATATTGGAATAATTATCCTGATCTGATACATTCACCTAATCATGTAGCCAAAGAAGAACTACTTGAACTTGATCGCAAATGTCAAAGCAATTGTTTCTGCTTTTACAGGTCACTGCAGATTCAAAAACCATCTACACAGAATCGAGTTCCCGGATGAGACTGTGACTAGAAGACAATTGAGACAATTTTCTGCCATTGTCCTGCCGCGTCGTGAATCAGGTTTTTCGTCTTTGGGTAGGTTGGCTTTACCTAGAAGATCTGAAAACTATGGTATTCAATAAGGTGGTGAGCTTCTTTAGAGAAGAACAGAGAAATATCTTAGATATAGTATACTACCCCTGCAGGCTTAGTGTCCATTGCCTCCGAGATCTTTCACTCTTCCTATCCACTCTTCTCTATCCTTTGACTCTTGCCAGTCCCTCACTCCCACTGTCCTCAAATCATCCCCCAACAGCTTTCGCCAATTACAGGGGGCATCGGCCTAGCCATGAGTTATTATTACGCCTGCGCCCATGGAGCAACTTAAGATGTTCGTCTCTCAGCATTCGCCAAGGAGTGAGAAAGAGCACGAAAACCTCACTTTGAGAGCAGTCCGCCGGGCTCTAACCGAGGACCCCGCGACTGATGGCCAAGCGTGCAAACCACTAGACCATCAGCCGGGCTAAATTTTATGGTTTCACAGAACCACTTCATCCGCGGCTTTTCCCTTCGACTCCATTTTCCATTCCCTCCTCCCATTTAGCACTCGTTTAACCCATCTACCTTCTGTCATCCTAACTGTATTCACCAGACATCTTACTCTTTGCATCCTAACTATGTGGGTAATACTTGTACATCTTGTACATTTCTGTTATTTCTCTGTTTGTTCTTCTTCTGAAGACTTCACGTTCTTTGACCCCCACAATATATCTTTCTGAGAAATCTACGCTCCCATATTTCTGATTTGTCTAGTTCTTTGTTATTTATAGTCCAAGATTCACAGGCTTATGTGACTGTAGGTCTTATCATTGTTTGATATGCTCTTATTTTTACTGTTCTCGATATTTCTTTCAATTCTATCACTTTAGCTAAAATTCCTTGCTACCTTGCTTTCCTTTGCTAGTCTTTTATCAATTTCTTTGGCTTCATCTCCTATGTTAGTTAGTGTAACTCCTAAGTATTCCATTTGCTCCACCATTTCTATTTTATATCTTCTATTTTCAATGCATTTAATCCTTTGTTTTTTCTTTCAGTAACTTGAATACTTGTTGTACTTCTTTTCTGGATCTTGCATGGTACTTTATCGTCCGCATATGCCAGACGATGGTGTCTGTATGTCCACATATTAAACTCTTGGTTCTGGTCCCTCAGGATGATTTCTTCCACCAGGTTGAAGCATGTTGTGGATAATTGATCTCCTTGTCGTAAACCCTTAAATTCTCTCAATAACCTTCTCTCCATTGCTACCTTATTCTGTAGTACCTCCATCAAATCCTAGATCAACTATCAATACCTGCACAGGTCTACCGTAAGTAAGGCATTATGATTAATTAATTAAGTGACAAATCATCTTATTACCAGACAGCAAGGAAATGGGCACATTCGTAATATGTACACTTCTCACAGGAAAAATCGGGACACCAGCAATTCAGAAATTTAAAATTTATTGATTGTAAATGCAACTTTCGGAGGACGTATTCACTTATCTTAGCCATAAATCACTAAATTATATACATATATTACTGCGACCAAAGGTAACGATTAGAAATTTAAACAGAGAAATTAATATATAGAGAGAAAAAGGTTTATGTATAGAATAAACAAATCGGAGTATTGGTGCCGGCGTTTCAGCCTCCTCAGTTTTGGGACAATGTGATTTTCACAGATTTATTGACTACTATTGACACTATTATTGATGTATTGATTACTATTATTGTTTAATATTCTTAAATATTGTATTACTATAAAGTTTACTTCTATCTATAAAAAATTACCAAAACCAGGTTTAAGAATATTTATAAAATTCTTAAATAAAGCAATTAAGTTGGCAAAGAAATTATTTATTTTATGAACCCTCCGTTTATTGTATTTTCAGGAAATATATCTTAGCTATCGCCTGTGTAATCTGAAGTTGTTGATCTATTTTCTTGAAATATGGCCAGCACTGGGTTTCTTTACAAACTGTCTTTATGTAGCACAGGTTTATTAACAATTATTTAAATATTATTGCATTTATAATACATAACAAACATTGTAAGAAAGCATATTGTTCGTCAATCTCAGTTAGTGCTAAAATATTTATTTTGATGAAATTTGTTCTTCGCCGATAGTGTAAAATTATGTTTTTTCTTTCTTGAGGTAGCGGCTTTTTTACAATTTAATGAAAACTTTACTTTTTTGACGTTTCAACATTTTGTTTTATTGTCTTCTTCAGAAATTGCCTTTTACATTACACATTTAAAGACATTTAAAGACACAACACAATTTGATACATTTAATACTTTTTCGTTGCTACCGCCCGAAGCTGTGTTACAGACCAAAAGTGTTAGCTATATTTCAATAAAATAGAACGACATTGGATTACACAGGCGATAGTTAAGATATATTTTTTGAAAATACAATAAACGGAAAGTTAATAAAATAAATAATTTCTTTCTGAAATTAATTGCTTTAAAAATTTTGTAAATAATCTTAAACTGTTTTTGGCAATTTTTTAATACATAGAAAAATATTTTGTAGTAATACAATATTTACGAATACTAAACAACAATAATGAATACATCAATAATAGTGTAATTAATCAATGTGAAAATCACATTGTTCAAAAACTCAGGAGGTTGACTGACATATTGTCTATTGCTAAAGTATTACTTGCGGGCATAAATCAAACTAAGCATATAATTATATAATTTTAAAATTCCATCGCCATATGTTTTCTTAAAAAAAGAATGATCTCTACATAACATCAAACAAGTTAAATACATACATGTGTATTTCTAAATGGTGCCGTCTACTCAAGAGGCTTTTTAGTTTTTATGTATTTTTTTTGCATTAATATTTCCGTATTCAGTATTTCTAAGAAAACACCGCCACCAAAATTCCAATGTGTTTATTTAATGTATAAACCTTTTTCTCTATATATATTTATATTTCTGTTTAAATTTTTAGTCTTTACCTTTGATCGCAATAATACAAACAAAAAAGTGATTTATGCCTTTGATAAATGAATACATCTTTTGAAAGCTGCATTTACACCCAAGAAATTTTAAAATTCACGATTGCTGGTGTCCCGATTTTTCCTGTGAGAAGTGTACGTCTAAACAACAAACTAATTAGAATATAACCTATAAAATAAATTAAACGGAATCAGGTCATTACTTTGCAAATCTTTTCTTATTTGGAGTATTTTTCTACATTGTTTATTTAGTGCAAAAATGTTGTTAAAGACTTGTCAATAATTGATCATTTAGCCATGCAAGGCCTAAGGTAAAATTAATTTCTATTTCATTCCCTGAATGAACTTCTACCTTTGCCATCATATATACATCAGAAACTAATATAACTTTGGAACCTTCTCTAACATAAGATTTATATATATATATATACACTCCCCATGCCAGAGAAAGTTATACTTAAGTTACACGCACAACTTTAGCGCCATCATCGTCAAGTTGTAACGATGTTTCGGCCGATCTCAGAACTTTATCACACAGCAACAGGAAATTGTATATTAAAAAGGAAAAATTCGTCGAGAAAGCAAACAAATTCTCCCGGAGATCCTAGCGAACATCACGGGAACTGCATTAGTGTTTGTGAGACCGCATAGACTGTTGACGCAAACAATGGAAACAATTGCGAAAGCGAACCCAGGAAAAAGATTAAACGAATCGCAGTCAATTGAGCCGGCCAACTGGCATTAACTGGCTTCCGAGAGGATACGCCAACCTATAGGAGGGGGTTAGGGAGTTCCGCCTGTTGATTCTTGACCCCATAAATTTCGAGAAAAATAGCTTCGCGACTCTTCTGCAGGTTGGCACGATCGCCCCTCCTCCCTCTTGCTTATTATGACGTCTTTGCCGCATTAATAAAATCAAAGGGAGAGGGGAGACTGCCGACGTTCCTGGTGCTGCGAAGGCACCGGTTCAGTTTTGAACGGAACACGACCGAACGCCTAATGAAGTTCATAAATCTTCGACTGGCGAGGAGTTAACATGGCACCGCTTTCGACGCTTAAATCCGAATACACTTAAAAGCTACGCAATTTGAGTTATTGTCGGAAGGGAAAACGACTTGGGGCGGGTTCCGACAGGTTCCAAAATTATTTTCAAAGCTCCTCTTTCGGCGAGAATGTAGCCACAGGTAGGATGGGAAGGTTGCAATTTAAGATATAACTTATGTGCTGTCACAATTAGGTAGCTTGTTTTCAACGATACTTATGACACTAATGGTGGAGTTCTAAGCAAAAAGCTGCAAATCCATAAATTACGAATCTGTCTACCTTACGATATATATAATCCATAATTCCTTCCACCCCATTTAAGGTGTAGGAATACTTTTTTTGCCACTTCAACTATGAATAAACCTTCTCCACATTCTCTCCTACCTCGTGCCCTCCTCTTCGTATCTATCTAATAGAAAATATATGATTCTGCAGTGTTACCACCCCCTAAATCTTCTTTGTGACTTCTCTATACCCTCAATCTTTTTGTATTCCAGCATAAGGGAATTTGTCTAAAATTGATTTGCTACCGTAGGTACTATGGCAGATTTTCGTCACTGACGTTGCTCGCTAGCAAGGGTGTCTGCTTCCTCATTTCCGAGAATGGGTGAGTGCCCAGGTACCCACATAACTTATATTATTAGCCATCCCCAATGTAGTTAGAATATCTTTACAGCTTCGAGTTGCATTTATGAGCCTCTAGTGTTTTCAGCATCGCCTGGCTGTCCTGAGAAATTTTATTGATTTACATACCATTTCACCTATGGCGAAATGGTATTAGTCTGGCCTCCCTCTCCGCAATAATATGCTAGAGTAGTAGGTTACAAGAATTTCTAATCTCAATGTCGTTCTGAATAAAATAACTGATAAAATGATATATTTTGCAAGCTAGTAAAATGCAGGGAAATTTTTTCTATTTTCCCTCTCTAAAAAGTAACTCTAAACAATTTGTTTTTTAGATTTTTTCCAAAATCTACAATTAATCAATAAAATAATTGTCCACCTCGTCGTCTTTTTCTACTTAAGACTTTCTCTCCGGAACTTTATTGAAGGTACAAAATTTAGCGAAATAATAGAGTTGGTAACTTTAAGAAATATATATATTGAATATACACAACTTAAAGATAAAACCCCACTACAAAAGCAGACCCATATAGTGTATAAAATACCTTGAAATAACTGTGATGGAGTATATATTGGTCAAACTAAGCAACATCTAACAGACAGATTAAATGGACATAAATATTCTACTAATATAACCTCTCTCAAAAATACATGTATAATGAACACCACACATTTAATTTCGACCACACTGAAGCATTAATAAAAGAAAAAGATTACAGGGCACGTCACATACTTGAAGTGATTCAAATAAAAAAAGCATAGTAACTCAATAAATGACCGTCAGGAGATTCCCGACTTATCTAGTAGGTATTTATTTTTCTATAATACAATAATCAAAAATATTACCCCCATGTTTATCGTATTTTACATATTTAAAATCGTGTACAAAATTGTACTTCAGATGTAACATCATAAGTAATCCCTTCAACATAGTAATTAAAATAGCGAATCGAACTGAATAAAATAACAAAAATCATTTTAATAGTTTATGTGTAGAGAAGACTGAGGCTGGTTGTGACAGAGGTAGGTTGTTGCAGCGGCGACGATGACTAAACAAAGAACGCTATATTAACGTTAGGAAGTGGCACATGATGACCGAAAGTGGTGTGAACATTTGCCACTTCCTAACGTTAATATAGCGTCTCCTTTTTAGCCACCGTTGTTGCTGTAACAACCTACCTCTGTCACCATCAGCCCTGGTCTTCCTTATAGAGTTCCACAGAAATTTTCTTTTTAGCGCATTCTTTTTAGCGACATAATGTAAAGGTGATAAGTGTAAACCGACAAAATCCGTCAGTCGATCGTCCGCTACCACTAACGGACTCTTGGAAACCAACGCTATTTAAATTCATTAAAACAGATTTGGGACATTCCTTGGAATTGCTAGTTTTACTGGCAGTGAGCCTTATTAAACATCAAGATTCGCCTTGGGATTTAACAATATCTATTGCTGTATACTGATGGTACCAAAGAAAAAGCAAAAAGAAAAGTAAAAATGAAAATTCAATTAACTAGCTCAGCGGATAATAATTAAAGGACGCAAAAGAACAATTAAACTAAGGGTTATTCCCGCAATTAAAACTTGAATTTAATCATGAAAAGTAAACTGTGGGTGAAAGAAAACTGACTTTCTTTAATTATTCCAAGAATTGAAAAGGTTTACTCAAAAATAAAAAAACAGAATTTAAAATGACGTTTGACAATCAAAGATTTCATTATAAAAAAAAAAACATTTACAAATTGCAGAAAAATTAAACCTTGGACTTAAGGTCCTGGACGAAATCAAAAACTGCAAGAATCTACATTTAAAAAGGACAATGCAAAATCCTTTAACAAACAAAAGACAAATTTGTTCAAGAAGATAATTATTTTTTCACAAAGATCCACGTGGTTTCAAAATTTAAAACAAACTAAATTAATTTAAACGTGGACAGATCAAGTAAATTTACAAAATTGAAATTTAAATACAAGCACAATGCTTCTAATCACCCAAACCATGGTGATTAATTATAAAAAAAAACAAATCAGTAAACTATAAAACGGAAACTCTTTAAACTTAAAATACCTTCCAGAACAAATATAATTAAAGATCTTATATCTAAATTGTGCACACAATAATATAATACCAATTATTATTAAATGAGTTCCTTGATGGATGATGTAATTTCAAATTAACCGAAACAAAATTTTTTTACAATACAAATGAAATCACAAAATGGGAGCAATAAATAAAATTACATGTACTTACACACGGCATCAATCTCGGAACTGAGCGCCTCTCAGGGAAAACAGTCGTATACATATAAAATAACACAACTTCGTGCGCTGCAACGCACAAAAATCTGTCCCGCCAACGGACGAAATCGCAAAACATAACAACATATACAATACTAGTGAACGCAAAATGTACAACTCAATGAAATTAATTTAAACAACTGAACAATTAAAAGAATAAATAAAGTCAATTCAATTAACAAAATCTTATACAAAAATAAAATATTAATTTCTGAGAGAATTTTCCCGGAACATTGACAAAGACAAATCTCAATAAATAAAATATCACTGAATTTACGAACACCGGGGTGCCAAACCACAGCACTATGTATGTCTCGATCCTTAACTCTATTCACTGTAAGAATGCAGCGTTACATTAGATAGGCGAAAGATTTACGACATGCGATTGGCTAATAGACGAGGCGAATTCACACATACGAAAAACATTTTATATAGCAAATGAAATTTAAGTTGGATAAAACAAAATATTTTCTGACATCTATGACATTTGTCAATCCTGGTGTTGGTTTCAGCTCTGTATTTGCGTGTTTATTGCTTTTTTGTGTCGTTCGTGTGGTTAGTGTAATTTTTATAAGCAAATTGTTACAAAAATAGTTCTTCTTAGAGCTCTACTGAGTACTGTTGAATATTTGAAGGTATTGTTTTAATAACTATATAAATGATAGTGATGACATAGTATATTTACATCATTTTAGTATGGCAGATGGAAGAGGTATTTGATCTACCTGCAGGGTCATCAAAAAATCCTCAGGGAAAACATATTGGCAGTAAGCAAAGGATAATGGCTTATAATTTGTATCTGGAGCTTAAGTGGGACAGTTCTAAATCGGCAGCAATTCAATTGACTGCAAAGCAACTTGGGGTGGGTGAAAGAACAGTGTGGGATATTGTAAAGAAAAGGAGACCACAGGAGTTATCAGTTCACCCCTAAAAAACGTCTTCGTCAAAGTGCATATGATTCCTTGGACGAAGCAGATAGGTCAGCAATTAGACGACACGTGCATTCCTTTTTCTTGCAGAACGAATTACCTACGTGCACAAAACTATTGGGTGTAAATATAATATTATCCATTTATCTTACATTTACTTCATCGCATTGTATCTTACAGGTTATTAATGCAGATGACACTTTGCCAATATTGAAAAGAACGACGCTCTGGAAAATTTTAAAAAAGTTAGGATTTAAGTGGATGAAGCGCAGTGGCAATAGTGTTTTAATAGAACGACAAGATATTGTATTATGGAGGCGTCAATATTTAAACAACATTCGGAAATTTCGTGTTAGTGGTAGAAAGATATATTATTTGGATGAAACTTGGGTTAATGCAAGTCATACAAAGCAAAAAATATGGGCAGACACCACAGTACTCACTGCAAGACAAGCATTTGTGGAAGGAGTTTCAACGGGACTGAAAAACCCTTCAGGAAAAGGGAAACGTTTAATTGTTTTACATATTGGTAGCGAAGATGGTTTCTTGAAAACGGTCTCCTTTTCTTCGAATCCAAGAAAACTGGAGATTATCACGAAGAAATGAACAGCCAAGTGTTCACGGAGTGGATGAGAAATGTGCTTCCTTTTCTGGAACCAAACTCTGTTATTATTATGGATAATGCTCCCTACCACTCAGTCAGAACAGAAAAAAGCCTATCATGGCATGGAAAAAGCAACAATTAATTGAATGGCTTCTTGCAAAAGGAATTATTGTTGACAACACTTTGTTAAAGGTTGAGTTGCTTGAACTTGCAAGAAAATATATTAACGATAATCCCATCCCATATGTTATTGATCAAATGGCAGAAGACAGTGGTCATACAATTTTAAGATTGCCTCCTTATCACCGCAATCTGAACCCCATTGAGCTTATTTGGGCTCAAGTAAAGCATCATGTCGCAGCTAACAACAAAACTTTTAAATTACCTGAGGTGAAAACCCTACTTATTGAGGGGCTTAACATTGTAGATAGTAGTGCATGGAGGAATTGCATCAAACCTGTTATTGAAGAAGAAAATAAGATGTATCAACTCGACAATGTTGTTGAAGATATGATCGAAGAATTCATCATAACAGCAAATACCTCATCATTATCAGATCTGTCATTAGAATCTGATTCTGAATGATAATTGAAACGTGCATTTTGTTCTAACTATTATATATTGAAATTGAAGTTTCCAGAAACGCAATTAAACTTACATTATATTTAGGCATATGCTATATTTTCATACTTATACCTTAAGGTGTTTTTATCGTTTTTTATTATGTTGCCTCTGCTTTATTGTTGTTGTACAATTTTAAGAAGTACATTTGTTTCTACGTTGTATTAGTGTAGGCATATTACTTGACAACTAACATTTAACATGTTTAGTCTTGACTGATTTGTCCATAGAAAATTCATTTTAAATTATTATCCTAACATTATGTGTATTAATTTTTATTCTTACTATACTACATGGTCACATGTTAATTTATTTTAATCGTAATTTGATTTTTATCCTCTATTGTGTTTTATAAATTAATATATTATACTTTATAGCTTAATAAGACGAATTGCAATTGTCGAAACGTCGCATATGGAATAGAATAAACATAGTTTCACCGAGATTGGACAAGTTTTTTGGCTATCGTTAACTACCCCGTAAGATTCCCGAAATGTATTCACTGTTACTTTATTTGTATTATTTTATCACCTTATATTATGACTATAACATTCTAAATAAACTACTAAAAGCGTAGTGATTTCATGTTATCCTTTCCTATTATTACAAAATTTTGATAACCAAACTTTTTCGCTTATGATACTGACAATTTACAATTTGAATTTGCCGCTAATTTTTCATTCTTCGGTGTAATTTGGGCGCCGATCGCAGCGCTATCTACTGCATTCTTAAAGTGAATGGAGTATAGTTTCAGTTATATTTAGTCGTGTTTGCTGTCCTTTTTCCTATTGTGGACTTCTCTAACGATGTTTAGAGTATTGTAGCTATAAAATTGATGGTAACTTGTAGTTGGACTCTAGTATTTTTAATCTTTTATGTTAAATTTATCCACCTCTTTTTTTTATTCTAAATTCAAAAAGGGAGGCAGCTGGTGGCAAGGAGCACATTTTATTTGAAGCGTCATTTACGAATCCTCTCTTCCTTTACTTTACAGTTAAACTACAGTTTAACATTTCGGATAAGGTAAGCTCCAGGAGAAGTGGCACACGCAACGTAGTACAAGAAAAAAAAACTAGGCCACAGAGATTAAGGTTCAAGTGAAAGCATGCAGCTGCGTACCACGTGGTTCCCCTACTTTATTGTCTCTTTCGCGCCGGCACACGTTGCAGACTTACTTCCTGGAAGGTGTCGGCACTTACCGCCGCGGCCATCCGAGGGGAAGAAAAAGGATAATGGCAACCGTTCTTCCTTTCCGTCGCGTTGCTGCTATCACCGCGTCACGTCCTCCGTAACTCCAGGCAGGTCGATGCTGAGGTCGCAGCTCGTCTTCATCAAAACGCGATGATTGAGGGGCTCGAGATGAGAGAAGGCGGAGGCGGCGGCCCTCTCGCGGGCGACATGACAGTTCCACGACGTTAAACGGGATGAATTCGGGTTCGTCACGTAATGGAGTCGTTATATGCGGTCGGAGCTGGGTGCGTTCTTGTCGAAATAATCCCATTTGTACGGTACAAAGACGACGAATGTGCTCCGCGTACGGGGAAGATAAAGCGATCGTGGGGGACGATTTAGGTTAAATATGCTGGGGAATCTGCGTGAGGTGCGCTCCAAGGAGTGGCGGCGCTGTTTATGACGGCAAAATAATTTTGATACCGTCAAAGGTTGAGTGAAATGCGTATCTTCGTATACACTCAGCCTTATATTCTCATTGCAAAGGCTGTGAGATTAGCGTAGGTGCTCTGCTGCGAACAAACAAAATTGATAAGCCTATATAAGAAATACCTGTTTGTATATATTTTTAATTTAGAATTTCAAATATTGTATCGGGCGATTCAGTAAGAATGACAACCGGCTATATCTCTAAAACTGCTATGGATAGACTTTCGAGGAAAAACTGCATAACTAATGTGATTACCAGCAGCGGTGTAAATAGAAATTTTGGGCCTACCCCCAAAAATTATACGGGCTCCTAAACATTAAACAAAAACGTGTTTTTCTGGCGTCAATTAAATTATTCTTCTGCTATTCGTCTCCTCATTTTTTCTAGAATAATGTAGCATTCTCTCACATTAAATGTGAATCTAAGCTCCACAAATCCCCGATTTTTATGCACATGGTTCAGATCGATAGCATGTACCTCAAATTTCTTGAAAAGATCTTATCGGTCATGCAACCTAAATCTTCACTGTTTTAGAATAACCAACATTGTTCACAACAAACGACATCGAGGATTATTGAATAACAAACCAGTAGTGGGACTCCGTAGAATCGTTATGATAAGTCCCCGCACCCCACCATCACCAAACCATGACGAATTCGAAAGTTTGGTACTCCGGTGAGCAGATAAAATTCGCTATGCCGAGATATCACTCGCTATTGTAGCGTGTACAAATTTGTTGTCGTTACGACCTTCGGATAACTTCGTACGCCCCGAAGAGAACGATCGGACAAGTACAGTCATAGAATTCAAAAATTAATTTAGGTTATTGTTGGTTATGGCATAAAATAATCTATATTTTATATATGTGCTATAACCGTTATCGGCTGTGGGCTGATTAATATACGACAAACTTAAAACGGAAGTAGCAAGTGGTAAAAATACAGTCCTTTTTAATGTTTTTCAAGAATTTTAAAATATAAGAAACAAAAAAATCCGAAAACAATATTTATTACATTTTAGTTTATCATCTCCCTAAGAATGAATAATTATTTTTATAAGTGATACTATACCTATATACTGTATATTTGCACATTACATAAGAACCACAATAACTTGTTAATTTATTTATTTTCAGCCGCCCAAAATTGTTGTTTTTTTGTAGAAAAGATTTACTAAAACTTCATTTATTATAGATTTGACTATTAAAGGATTCTATACTGTACTAGGTAAAATGTTTTATAAAGGTTTTGTAAAGTATCAGTGTTAAATACCAGATCTTGGGAATTTTTTTCATTATTGAAAAAAAAAAATTTTAAAAACAAGTATAGTAGAATATGTTGCAAAATTGTTAATGAAGCTTATGATTTTCACTCTGCTAAGCTACTTTATAAAGTAAAGATAACAAGACCGGAAGAAATAAGCACGAGAGCATAGATCAGGTGCCTAGAAGCAAAACGCCACAAGTTACAATATGAGTTACAAAGCACAATATGTCTATGTTTTTAATTATCCTTTCAAGTGTCCTATCGACTGTTCTAAAATCAGTAATCACTTATGATATAACAAATACATACTTCATATGTTTTATCGAGTATTATATGAGTTTTTTTTTACTGTAACTTAATCTTTCTTCCTGTGGATTTGTCGAATTTTGTATTTTAGGTCCCTGAAATATGAAATGCTTTTATTATTCTAGGTTATGTAAAATATCTTTTTCTTATCGAAGATCTCTGTCAAAAAAAAATTAAGTGTAATATCCACCAGGGTGTTTTCCACGATTTACTTCCATTAAAGTATTGCCATCTGCACAGCCTGTTTAATTTATATATATTTGTAGGTAACATTCAAATGGAAGTTTATGCCATATTTATGCTAATAACAGCTGTAGAAATACATTTGACAGCATTCATTTTGCAATGTCTCAAACTACATAAATATAAAATTACTAAAATTTAACGATATAATGAAGCGAATTCCGATCTTTGCCGAACAAGATAACGAACGCTAACCGGAGTACTAATATCCTATAACGAACAATATCTTCGCTTCGCTATCATAGCGATCGCTATAACTTAGCGATTCTACGGAGTCCCAGCACAGAACCAATTTCAGACGTACACAATATGTAGTACTTCCAAATTCATATATTTTATTATTATTTTCATATATATTGTCTTTCCTCCTCAATGAATAAAATATCTTTGGCTACATTTTCTAAAACCAATCGCTACCAAACAAAAAGATTGTTTTCAGCGGTGGCTCGTCGGTCAAAAGAGCAGGTTGGGTTATCTGTATAACGGAGGTGACTCCGTCGGTTTAGCGTAAAGAGAATTCGGGAGAGTATTTAGGCTGACCACCCCAAAATTTCCAGATAAATAACACGCGTCCGTTACAATAATATTTTGCAGAGCCAGATTAAGTAGTAATGTTGACAAAGCATCATCTTGCCCGAGCCTGCCCCAACTCGAAATTTCTCCGAAATTACTCCCTTACTCCGCACATTGCTGGCTGATTTTGCTGAAGGCCATGTTCATCAACGTTAAGTGCATAAATGTATCATTTTGTTTTAATGTGTTAATTAAATTATTCCATTCAGACGTGTTTTATTAATAGTAAATTAATAAACCAAACAAGGTGCACTACAGTCTTATGAGAACTTTCTACGTCTCTATACATTTTCTTCACCATCTACTTCTAAAAAACTGACGTAGAAAGTGGCATATTCCGCGTGTATATTTTATGTCGGCATCACAGGGTAAAAGGTTGCTTGAGAGAAATAGAAACTAATTGATAAAATCAGAAGCATCTACAGTAATAGCTTTGCTTCAATTATTGTTGCTCTTCCTCAATCTATGTATAATGGAATCTAAAAGAAGGTTCATTCCTACCGCTCTCTCTCTTGTTGGTTACGTAACACAGATAATAAAACAACCCGTCCGCACGATCTTCGAAAAAGAAACTGCCCGAAATTCACCTTAGGAAACGATATTTCACCCAACATTCGGCTGTTCCCCTTCATGTTCTTTTCGTAAAGGATTTAAAAACTTCTCACATTTTACGAGGCCGATCACAACCACCGAAATGAAACACAGGCGAGCCACTCTCCGATGTCTTCCACCGAAATTGCTAATAAATCAAAAGGGCGCCGTCTGTTTCCGTCGCAGATAAATAAAAATGGGGAGGAAAGGAAGCGGAGAGGAATAGCGCCATAGAAAAGCGCCAGGTACGCCGGTGCGGCACAAAAAGCGGTCGAAATTCCCCACGATAACGACCTAAAAGCACAAGTGTTTCCGTCTTGTCGCTTATCGTCGTTTAACAGACGTCGGTTTACACCATCACACGCCGCGCCGCACACAGCCGTCTACCTAAACGCCAATACGAACGAACGAGAAGGCCTTATCCAATCCCCGAAGTGGCTGAGTACCTTTTACCCGCATATAATATTCGGAGATGATGAGTTCGCGTGTTGCCCGGTAATCCTCCCCAGCGCTAGAATCGAATCTCCCCGGGGGTGAATGCTAATTAGGGGCGGCGAAGAATGAAAAGAACGAGCTGTGTAGCTACTACAACATGCATGTTTTGCGTGTTTAGCATACTGAACTGGTAAGGTGGATATGGCGTCTTTGAAATTAGATTTTCATTAGAGAAGGGTGTTTGCTTTGATTATCTTTATATAAAACAAGGAAGCAGCTGCTTTAAAACCTTGCTCAGACCAGGCTACCATTTGTTACGTAGACGGCCATGTGGGGTGCAAATACACCCCATAAGCAACAAACAAAGTAACGCAAAAAATGTCTAAAAACTGTACAATTTTTAAACTAGAATTCAGTTCGGTACATATTGGAACCAAAATTATGAAAACAAAACTTTATTATTTGAAAAACAAATGTTAATATTGATACAAGTTTTATTCATTACTTTTCCAGTTTTGACAAACTAAAAATCGAATAGAATGCTCTGTGCACACAAATTTTCTGCCCATAAAACACTGCTGTCTTGATTTTCGAGCCTTTTTTGCGGCTGCATAGGTAGCAACGGCCTTGAGTTTTTTCTAGAGGAGCTTCTGTTACACCTTTTGATGGTCATAGTTGGGGCAAAATCACATGATAATAATAATAATAATAATAATAATAATAATAATAATAATAATAATGACATGTTTTTATTAAATTTCGGAAATATAATACCAAAAAAATAAAAATAAACCAAAATACAATAGTAAGAAAATGAAAATGAAAAAAAAACTAGCTAATGGGGAGAAGTTCAGTCACCAAAACCTGGTGACTGCTCTCCCATTTAACCCCTACATACTGCTGTGTACTGATGGTACAAGCATAAATGCAAAATGAATTTAAAAATGAAAAAATTAAATTAAAATTTAAATTTACTAGCTCAGCGGATAAAAATAAAAGGGCGGAAAAGAACTCTAATAACCTCAAGGTTATTTTCAGAATTGAACTATTCATGAAAAATAAAATGTGGGCGTTTGAAAAATTGACTTTCTTTAAAACTGCAAAAATTTAAAAGGTTTGATCTAAAATAAACGAACAGAAATTTTGAATGACATTAACAATCATTAAATTTTATTTTTATAAAAAAAAAAGAAAAAAAAACATTTAGTTACAATTTGCAGAAAATTTAACCTTGGACTGAAAGTCCTGGACGAAAACAAAAACTGCATGAATCTACAATTACGAGAGGAGAATTCAAAATCCTCTAAACAAACAAAAGACAGATTTGTTCTAGAAGAAAATCCTATATCACAAAAAAAAAATTCACGTGGTTTCAAAATTTTAAACCAAACAAAATTAAATTTACACGTGGACAAAAACAAGCAAAAATACACAATTGAAATTTAATTACAAGCACAAGGCTTCTTTTCACCTTACACGAGGTGATTAAATATTAAAACTCAAATCAGTAAACTAGAAACGGAAAAATTTAAACTCTTTAAACTAAAAAAACAATTTCTTCTAAAACAAATTACAATAACTGATCTTATATCCAACATGTGCACAATTAAACACAACAGCAATTATTAATTAAAAGAGTTCCTTGAAAGATGATAAATTTCAAAATAGCGAACTACATATTAAATGAAAATAAAATTACCAAAATGGCATCAAAGAAAATAAACACATGTACTTACGCCGGCATCGTTTAAGGAACTACCTTTTAGAGGCCCAAACATCGCGTACAAATATAAAATAGATGCGTGGCTAAGCAGCGCATAAAATGCAAAGATCATCTCTTGAATATTACAAAATATACAATACTGAAGAAGGCAATATGTACAATAGAATAAAATTAATATACACAACTGAACAATAACATTAAATTTAACAAACAATTCTATTAACAAAATCTTTTCAAAATAAAATATTAAAACTGTGGAAACTCTATCATTGCATTGATAAAAATGAATTGGAATTTATTAAAAATACAAATTTGAATTTCCGGAAACCCGGGTGCCAAACCACAGCAATACGTACTACGACCAAAAGAAAAAAACAAGGAATATCAAGCAAGATATCACACAAAGATATGTGTATGCATACAAAAAAAAATACAATTGTGGTTAATCTGACAGCTAAAGTACAAATAGTGCATAAGTGTTAAATATGTCAAACAAGTAAGTAATTATTGTTTTTCAAACAAGAAACGATATAACCTTCTTCCGAAACTGGACCGATCAAGCGTCTTGAACTGTTCAGGTAGCTCGTTGTAATAATGTGCAACATTATAGGAAAACGATCGTTTAAAAAGCTCCACGCGATGAAAAGGTGGTGTAAGTAGGCCTTTATGTCGTAGGTTTAGGGTGGGCACGTCCGTTCTGAATGTTAATCTTTCAAATAAATAATGCGGCGATTGAGTTATAATGATATTGTGGTAAAAACGTAAGCAATGCAATTGTGTGTCTATTAATCATATTAAGCCACTGCAACTCTTTCAGCTTATGACTTATATGGTCATACTTCCTAATACCAAATATCAGCCGTAGACAAGAATTTTGAAGTTTTTGCAAACGATACTTGTCAGCTAAGTCTAACGCTAAACCATATATTACGTCACAGTAATTAACATGGCTGAGAATCAATGAATTTGCTAGAAGCACCTTTATACCCCGATGGAGCACATGTCTTAACTGGTAAATATTCTTGTGTAACTTGTTTTTTAAAACGTAAGTCATTGTCTACCCAAAGCCCCAGGTTTTCTACGTCGTCTACAATGGCCAGCCTGATACCATTTATTTCTATAGCTATGTCTTTTAGTAAAACGGGTCGGTGTTGATTTTTGCAAAATAACATTACATATGACTTTAACGGATTAATCTGCGAGCAGTGTTTGCGAGAGAACTCAGCTATATTCATTAGGTCTTGATTAATTAGTTCACATGCCTCAGTAGCCCCCAACGTACCAAATGACTTATACAACTGTGTATCATCTGCATAAAAATGAAACTTGCAATTTAATATTTGTGAGTCTAGTTCTGAAGTGTACATGGTATACAACAACGGCCCAAAATGGAACCCTGAGGTACGGAATGCACAAACCCACAATTTCAATATTCAGTTGATCATGACCAGCAGAGCGCGTTTTAATGGTATTAAATAATTTAAATATTACTGCCTCATTAACAGGTTGAAATGATAATTTTACGATGATATTGTTTTTTGTATGTGTACTATAATAATTAATTAAGTCAACATCTGGTAATAAAGAATTACTCTCTAATCTAGCTGGGTAAAAATTTATTTTGATTTCGAACCCTAATGTTGTCTTCTACTAATTCCTTTCCTAGTGCTAACAAAAACTTTCTTCGCTCATTATGATCGCTTTTACTTGCATCAGATTTTGGGAATTTTGACTTCCACAATTGATACGCATTTATTCCAGCAATATCGACTAAATGATAAAATATTACCATAGGCCATCTAATATTTATCCGTTGTGTTGTATATTGTTGTGCCATTTTATCTCCTACATCAACAGCACCTTTTGTTTTGTTATAGTGTAGAATGATGTCAGGTTTGTAATTTTCGTTTTCTCCATTTACCTTATCGTCAGAATGTTCACTTGAAAGTAAGGTTACTGCCCTATCTTTTCTTAGGAACGTACGACACTAAAGTACGATTCTTTCTGAAAGCAAACACTGAAGAGCATTCTGGTCTTTTTGATGATGGACATAGTTCTTTTGGAACAAATTCCTTATTCTTTCTAAGTGTACCACAGATAGAGATTCCTTTTTCCCACAATTTATCTGCCAACTGAAGACTTGTGAAAAATTATCGGTTGTAACGCCATAACCCTTCGACAAATGATTCACTAATTCCAAAACAACTCGTTCTCCTTGATTTTTTTCGGGCTCGTTATTCACCTTACCTAGAAAACAATCGAAATTCATTATTTTTATTTATAACTTTGTGCAAAACATACGAAACACATACCTAAGTAAACTTGCATATTGATTACATATGCAGAATCGCAACCAGCCAACGCCCAAATTTTTAATCCGTATTTAGCAGGTTTGCTCTTCATGTAAACCCGAAATGGAGCTCTTCCTCGTTATGGAACAAGTTGTTCATCGATGCACACATGAGAACCTGGATTGTAAGCTTTTTTGCAATTATCGAGAAACATTTGAAAATTTTCTCTAATTGGAGCTAGTTTATCATTAGCTCGTCTATCAGCCCTTGTTTCGAAGTTATCGAATCTCAAAAAATGTGTAAGTATTTTGTATCTGTTTTTGGACATGTTAGCTGGAGTAATAGGTCTACAATAAGCAGGATCACCACTTCACAGCATTTCAACTGGTTCTTTGTTACTTTTCAGAGCACCTAGAGTAAGTAAAAGTCCTATGTAAGCTAGTATTTCTGTACTGTACGTGTGAATATTTTTTTTTTGCTTATTGGGATTGCCTGAATTCCATTTTCTATAAAAATCATCAGCTCTACGATTTGTCTCTGATACAATAGAATTTATTATTTCTGAAGTCATCAACAACAAAAATGCATCTTTCTTACTAGCAACATCAGAACCGTAGGGTGTAAGACCAGAGATAGCTATATAGAATAGAATATTTGCTTGAGATCTTCTAATTCGCGTATTCATCGGAACTTTTGGCCACTCTAACCCATCTTTTGATACATACACAGGCTCACTCGCAATTACTTGTTCACTTGAACTTTGAGATTCACTTTCCGCAGCATCTTCTATGTCAATTTCGTCTACAATTGATACATTATCTTCGTCACATACGTCGCTGTCTAGTTGTATTGTTGCGTCAAATTCTGGGTCTTCAGTGTCCAATAACATCAACATTTCTCCGTCAGTAAGATTACGAGGGTCGCGTATATTTAGCAGGACACTCATTTTCACAGATCTTACCCGCACAAAATAGTCTTCTCACTAACAAATCCCGGAATTATAAGCTAGTTGTTGTTGCGACATATAAAGGTAATTTCCCTAAGATAAAACGATGAATACCCTGCGTAAGGAACATATTCGCATTTGCAAGTAAATACTAAAAGCACTAAGAAGAAAATAAATTCTAGGGGCTGATTTGATTTATAATATGCGTAGTATATTTCTGGCGAAATCGGTAACATTTGGAATTTCTTTGAAATATAATTAGACACCCAATTATAAATCCGAAAATATAAATACGTAATTTTCATCAAATGAAATTGTAATTCCGTAGAGTAATCTGTAAATTTGAATATTTCTTGTACGAAATGCAATCAACACAACAGGCCAAGTAGGGTACATATGCACCCCACTCGTAAAAAAAATATTTTCTCTAATACGAAAAAGGCTAGAAAAACTTTTTTGAGAAATAGTTGAAAAAGCCGATTTCTGAAGCTACTGAGAAGTTGAAGTTCTAAAAAAATTTGTTTTGCTAATTTCTGTGAAAAATTCAAACCGCCTGAGGAAGCTTAAAATAAATTTCTCAAGTCATACAGAAACTGTTCAAACAACATATAGAAAAAAACATTAACAATATCTTCTTGATAGTCTCTTGAATATATTCTATCCTAGGTTATCACAATTTATCCGAGACCCATTGATTATTCCAGCATAAATTAACATCCGTTTAAAATTCAAACCGCCCCTCGGCCCTTTTATTTCAGCTCGTGACGCATTTGCATTCAAATTCCAGCAAAAAAATAATAATAAACGAGTCCAAACAAAAAAAAAGACTAAATAGTGAGAGAGGAGAAACATTCTCTATAGAAATATCGGAACGGTGTTTTAATAAATACGGAATCATTCGCAGCAGATACACCAGCTGAGAGGATCATCCCACAAAGGGAACGAATGCGTTATTCGCGCACTGCGGATTTAGAATTGCTAATTGCGAAATGCATCAGGTATACATCGTCCGCGATGGGATAGGTCGGTGAAATGGGAGGTGGCGCATAATGAATTCTGCCAGTTTACCTTAATTAATCTATGCATACGCGAAGGTAAACAGCGCATGAATAGAGCGGTGGTTTGTATTACCCTGGGCTCGGTGGGTTTGTAATATCCACGGTTTTTAGTCACTGTCGTGAAGATGCTATCCAAAAAAAAAGTCCCAATCTTATACGCTTTTCATGCTGCCTTTCACATGGTAATTACTGCGGTATGGTCAGAAGATTGTATGGGCTTATTAATATTAGCGATAAACGCTACGAAAAGAAGAGAATAATGGGGCTTAAATCTCGAGGAAAAATGACGCTGTAACATATACAGAGTGTGGACAAACTAATGCAGAATATTCATTCCATTGTTACTCACAAGGAAAGGCACCCTAGTTGAGCTCTCCAATTTCGATAAAATTTCGTAGGAATGTAGAACACCAAATTATATTTGACACGTATTTTTTTAGCGTCCCGTTTTTGGTTCTAGGGTGGTCAAAGTTTCCCCCAAAACACATTTTTTGCAATATTTCAGAAACGAGAAGAGGTATCGAGATCGAGTAAAGATCAAATCAGTTCCTTGTTAGCTGTACATTTTAGATTGAAAAACAACAGTGGCGCACCCACGGGATGGTTAGGGGGTTAAAAAATATAATTTTTTTCTGACCCCTGCGCTTGTATATTATAAATTTAATTTTTCTTTTTTTAAACTACACGAAAAAATAAAGATTACCAGTTTTTGGAGAGTGTGGGCAGCTCGCTAAAATATATAATCATAAGGTATCCATGTGTTACAGTTGCAGTTAGTTATCAAACACATATTGTTAAAGATAATCACGACGTATTCAAAATGGCCTTTTTGTGTTATGCAGTGAGGTCGTAAATAGTGCCCTCCCCCCTCCCCCACCCCCCTTCATAACTTTTGAACAGAATGAGATAGAGCAATGAAACAAAAACAAGATAAAATTAGAGGCAATTTGTGATTTTTTTTGTCTATAGAGATACGCACATGGCTTCTGATGTAAAATAGAGGGCGTAGCTATATTTAAAATTTTAAAGGGGAAGTAATTTCAGGTAGAAGCTCATTTGGAAGATATTTCTATTACTTTTACGGCAATGCAAACAGTTTTACGATTTTCAAAATTTTTACCAACTTATCCAAGATTAATTATTGGGGACCTACTGCTGTGGTTTGGACAACCCATTTATCGCTGAGTGTATTTTAAGTTGCATATTACGGTTGTTTTGATTTCTTTGTTTTTCTCAACTGATTTTCAATTTACTGAGAATTTTCACAATTTTGTTTTGTTTTGTTTAAGAGTTTATTGTATGATTTCATTTATTATAGTGTTAGGTTTTTTTTTAATTAATCCAGTCATTCAATGTCTATTGTTTGCTTGTGCTGATTTTATACGTATTCTATTTAATATTGTCGTTGTAATGTTATACGTCTGCGTTGTTCGATTTTGAGAGAGAAATTTTTGTAAGAAAAACAATTGTAAGATTTTGTTAAGGACTTCCTTGTTCGACTATTAACGTGAGTAGACGTATTTTTGTATATCATTGTCGCCATTTTGTTATCCATTTTGTTTTAAAAATTTAATCAATTTATTCTTCTTTTAATTATAGTCAACCAAGGAATTTTTATAGTAATAACTGATAGTGTATTAAAGTGTGCACTTTATAGATATAAGATCAATTATTATTTTTTTGTTTAGGGAAATTTATTTTAGTTTTTCCTCTCGTTTATTATTAAAGAGTTATTTTTTCTGTTAATCTATTTTGCTGTTTCATTTTTATTTTTCTATCACCTCGTTTGAGTGAGTAGAAGCATTTTTCTTTCATTTAGTTTTTTTTCATTTTTGTAAAGTTCTAGCATTTGTCCACACTTAGATTACTTTAATTTGTGAAACCACGTGGATAGAAATTCAAAGATACTGAATAATCTTCTTGAACAAATAGAACCTTTTTTGCTTTGCATAGGAAATAGCGTTGTCCTATTTTCAATTAGAGTCTAGTGCAGTTTTTATTTTAGGCTAGAACCTTTAGTTCATGGTTTTTTCCTGCATCATTGTAATTTAACCCGTTTGTTAAAAATAAATTGATAGTTTAATTAGCGTCACTGGGTTAAAAATTCTGTTCTTTTATTTTATTTTAAACCATTTACAATTTTTCGTGTAATTAAGAAAGTTTGATTTCATTCACTCACAATTTACTTTTCGTGGTTAGATTCAAGTTTTAATTGGCGAGGGTAACTCTGAGATTAATATTTCTTTTGCGTTCATAAAAATCTTTTCCGTTGAGCTAGCTAATATTTTTTCTTTTTCATTTTTAAAAAATCAGTTTAGTATTCTTATTTACTTCAATTAATACACAGCACTACGTTACTTTTTTCGATAATCCTCATATTCATGTTATGGTTTATGTTACTTAGGAAAAGTAGTATTGCTATAAAATATGACATATTTTACAATATGACGCTTTTGCAAAATTCAGCAAACGAAATAAAGTTTCAATTTTCATATTTTTTACCTCGTACTTTGAACTAACATTTAAAAATAGACTGCGACTCCAATTGTATCCTACAATAATAAATCACCGTTAAACGCGTTTACACAGCGCTGTAGAAATATCTCTTACTGTTTCGGATTTCGTTAATTTTCGTTTCGTTAATTTTCAATGAGTCAAAATTATATAATCATTTTGAATGTGCTTTTCATATACATATATTACTATAATACCACAACACGTTGTCAAATCGAATTCACCATTTTTAAGGAAATTGTGGAACGCGTCACCTCCCTTCACAATGGCCACGCCCACGCTCGGCATTCAACAGTTCACTCTAACGGACGGAGTAAACATCATTTCAGAGATTGCTACTTGGAACACTTTTATCGATAATGATTACATCCCGTTTATGTTACTTACTATAGTACATTTTGTAAATATTTATAATACACAGAACTGAGTGCTACTTAATCTTTTCCATACTAGGGCTGTGTAATACACGTGGCAATGTAGGAAAAACATTGGGATTTTATAAATATAATGTAGGTATCCAACTAAATGAACTGCTGATAACAATTAATACAATACAAAGATATCCATTATTCTAAAATAATATTTTACAAAGAAATAGAAAGGATTCTTATCTTACAAATTAAAAATATGTTTCTAAAATGTTAAAGAAAACAGATTTTCTTATAAGAAAACTAAATAAAAATAATCTGCAAGAAAATTAAGAATTTTAAAAATTAACTAAAACCTTTATTTAATTTACTGTGTTTAGTGTTAACTTAAGAACTAAAAAAAAAAGAAAATCAAATAACCAGAAAGATTATAAAAATTTTAAATGAATAAGATACCGAGGTGAGAAGAAATAACTAGCGGAGTGAAAGGAAACAACTAGATAGCAGCGCAGACCTACATTCATCAATGCGTGCCAGATTAGTACTCCCGCTTGTAGTTTATTTGGGAAGACTGCGAGCAGGAGTAAAGGAGGGCGGTGGGTGTGGTTTCCGATCCTCACTGCAATATGTTTGGCAACTGCGGCGAATTTTATGCATACGGTTAGTAGTATTAGTTTAACTGCTTTATTTTAAAAGAAAAGAAAATTAGTAAACGGTAAAGATGTTGGAATATGTGCAGAAATTTTTACCAAATCTTAAATATTTGCATAGACAAGTTATTCAAGCTATACGGCACGGAATATTGTGGTCAAAATACGCGACTTTCAAAAAGTTTCACTTTTGGGATATATGGAGGTCTATTATGGTCTTCTTAAAATTATCTTAATATTACCCAGGGTGTTGCAAAAGCCTTAGAAGTATCAAAGCTGTGTTTTTTTTTTAAGAAACCCTGTATATTATTCCATTTTTGAATTATTGGATCAACAAGAGTGTTTGTTTTAATAAGGTTTATACTACCCGAAATCTTAAGGCTTTTTAAATAATTTAAGTTTTGTCAAAATCTAACCTAATTTTTTATGTTCCAAATACTTAAAAAATATTTAAGTTATGTAACCGAAATTTACAATGAAGTGTAACAATGGACCATGTTTCATAATCCAATTGTAATAAACTTGTCATCTTATAAGGGTGTACTAAAATTAAAATTAATCAAATAAAAGCTTTAAGTAGCTGTAACTTGATTAATTTATATAAAATACTTTTTTTTTAACTTACCAGCAAATATATGTATTTTAGCAGCTTAAACTTTAAATCATCGCGTTTTACAGAATATGTCAAATAATGGTTTTTTTTGCACTATTATTTGAATAGCATTGATTGTTCTATTACTTTCTCAAAATAAAGATTGATATGATTATTATGCTTGGAAAATGTCATCAACATTATTTATTGGCGTCTTGAATTTATGCTCAAAAGCTTTTCCAAAAGACATGGAAATAAATATGTTTGTTATTATTATTAGCGCTCTTATAATTGTTACTGCAATAACTAAAACATGCTTTCGAGTGAATAACGTTAATTTCATAGAGCATTTTCAAAATTTAATACTATGTTGTTTGGTTGCTGCAGCAATCAAACGATATCCAATCAAAACACCCTAGCCCATCCATTACACCACAATAGCAATATGTTATCCAAATACGCGGGACAGCTACAAATTGAACCCCGTCGATTTAGCCAGGTATGCGTCATTTCACTCACAGGAGAACAAAAAAAAATGCAGCGTTGTCGCAACATGGGCTATCAATGACGAGCGCTCTAAATGCCGACGCACGACCTTCCTACGTAGTGGAAAGCGTTGAGTATAACCATTTCCCCCCCGTTTTTTTCCGGAATACATTTGCTACTCCATTTCAGTTGATGCTGTTTTACAAGAGAAAAAGCACACGCTGACGTATGCATCCCTGCTATCCTATCCCGGCGGCATTCGCTAGTAGGTTTTTCTAATCTAAAGGTAAAGCTAACTAAAATGTTTTAAATGTAGCAATCATTCTCAATTTGCCAAAATAACTAGCGAAATACTTGTTTTTTTATTACAATTCCATTAAAAATATTTGAATGCAGTAAATAATAAGGATTTTTTTAGAGAATTTAGCGGAAATTCGTTTAATTTCACTGTTGGAATAATCAATCAATAATTTGGTGTTAAAATTTCTCAGATTAAAGTTTTTTCACAGCAGGGAGGAAACTGTCCAGTTTCCCTCATTTGAGGAAGAAAAGTTATACTTTTCCTCCCTAGGCAGGAAAGCTGTACTTTTCCTCCCTAGGCAGGAAAAGTAAGTGACATTGACATGATGAAACTGTACATCTTAAATATGTGACATTATTGATATATGACATTAGTACATTCAACCCAGTCTGAGGCTATTTATGAGGTAATTACTAAATTATTAGTTATTAAATCTCAATTAAACTATTATTCAACACATTATAATGACGCTAACTTGGCAGTTCTCAAAAAATATTTGACAGATTAAGCCTACTATCTATCATGTCACTCCCAGGTATGTCTTTATTACTTTTAGGCATTTAGTTAAAATTGGACTGGCTGGGAACAAAACAGTATTCAAACTACGCGAGGAAAGTGCTGTTGCAGGCCTTCGGCAATTACAAACCTCGCCTTCGGCTCGGTTTGTAATATTTGCGCGCGGCCTCCAATTGCCTGCCAATTGCAACTTTCCTCCCTTGGTTTGAAATATACTATCGTTCAGATCTGCATAAACATGCTTCGAGTCAAACCTGTAACATCAAGTTATTGAGGCATCTCTATGTGGTTTTACTATAAATAGTAATAGAGACATAGAAAATCTCAGAAAAGTATGCAGTGAGAGAGGAATGCCTTTGATCGCAATACTCAATACATTGGGTGTATAAATTTATTGATGTTTGTCGGTAATTATCGTTTCATAATAGCAACACGTCTACTTTCCTCAAAAGCCATTATTAAATGTTTAATCTATGGTCCACTTGTAAGCTGGAACTTGAATAAAACCACGCGTTGTAGCAAAGCAAAAAAAAATACTCAAAAAATAAATAAATATGTTCTGATATTTAGAATATTGAAATTATTGAATACTATTATGGTAGAATTAAAATTAATAAACAAATGTAGATAATAAATGCAAGCGCATAGAAGTTTACTTAAGTACCTAAAGGGAAAATATAAACTATTATTTACTCCACTTTTATCTTCCAAAAGATATTATATTATCAGGAAACAGCGCAAAATATTCTAAACGGAGCCGTGTGTACATAACTTTAAATAGTTTGAACTTCACTAATAACTTAGAATACAATGAAAACTCATCCACCCTTGATAATCTATCACTGCCAAAACTTCGACGAAAACAAAAAGTGAGAGAATGACCTATAAAAAATGGTCGAAATTGATCAGTGTGAGGCGCCTCCACCAAATTTGCAATTCATTCTTTCTTTTCACGAAAAAACACATTTTTCATGTCACACATTTCCAGAGAATAGAACGTATCTACAATTAATTGTGCATCATAAATATTCGCCAAAATATCTACCAGACGAAACTCCAAAATACAAATATTTTTAACTAGCACTGGGAAACTAGGAAATTTTGTTTGATTTGTGAATAATCTCAAACCGAATAAATACAGCCATCTGCTTTTGTTTCTCACCGAACCTCCTCCCAGATCATTAATCTCGCTCAAATGCATTCCTCTCTATGCTTTTCAGAAAAGCTCGTTCAGAAATTAACTGGATTGTCGATACTGGAGTGCTAGAATTGCTGGAAACCATTCATTAATAGTTTTAATGAACATTTTTGAAGTATATATTTGAAAATACGTATACCGCTATATTCCCTACTGGCAAGATCTTTGAAAAACAATAGAATGGTATATTTATATACAACTATTAGCTATATATACTACTTGTGTGCTACATACAAATGTCGTCGAATGACACTGATGAACCTTGAAAAACGCAAAGCATGCATCTGTCAGTAGCGACATTTGCATGCATTTTCTATTACGAAACGTCAATAAAAATGTCTATCTCATCACCATTTTTCACATTATAAAAAAAAATTCCATATTATCAAGAAATACTGAAGAGACTAGAAAATAACATACACGAAAAACAAAAGAATTATCTAAATATGTATTGCTACGGCGTCCATACAACCAAGGTTTTAGAAACTGAAATTATAAGTGGCCTTTTTGATGCGTTTATATATCGGAATTAATGTTGAACAATTTGATTTTCGTAATTTCGTATCTAGTAAGTGAACTCACCCTATGGAGATATTTTGTTGAGTGTTTTGTTGTGATAATTATTATGTAGATTTGTTCAATTGAAGATGTGATGATGTAAAAGAATTGTAAGTAAAATATTGATAATCCGGGCAACCTTTTGTATAACTGGAGTGATAATATAATATTTTTGGCGCCCAAGGAGGGGCAAACTTTAGCTAAATGGAAATGGATCAGACAAGTATCCATTTTAGACGGGTAATGAATATGATTTTTTGTTTGTATTTAACAATTCTACACATTTCCAATTTTTCAAGTTAAATACCGTTGCAGTTATAGAAGTTCAGATGCACTCGTCCATCTGTCAAAAATTTTAAAAAAAATGCAAATATTTAAAATATGGTTGAAAATAACAACATAGTTGTTTTAACAAATTTACTTTAGATTTGAACGAGGAATCAAAAATTATAATAATATATAGGGTGTTCCATTTAAAATAACAAAGTTGTAGTATACAGCGAAATTTTCAGAATTTTCCAATGTATACTCTTTCATATATCGATCGATGCAGTTCGTCGTGAGACACCGTGTATATGCAAGATAAACGAGAAAAGAGATAGGAAATAGCTCAATTAATAGCGGAGGTGAGACGAATGAGAGAAGAGATTAAATCAAGATTTGAACCTAAGGGAATCATATCCGATAGATTAAAAAGCAAAGATGAAATTGCAAAGAAAGAGAACGAAACGCTGGAGGAAGAACAATTCGAAAGAAAGCATAGATTTACAGAAGACCTTATTTTCTTCTGTAAATCTATGCTTTCTTTCGAATTGTTCTTAATTCTCCAGCTCTTAATAAAAATGGCGCTGATAGGGAAAATGATGAAGAGGCACATGTTAATAGTGAAAAAGGCGATCATTGTTATAGAAAAAAATTGACATTGGGAATTGATTTATGAGATTTAAAACAGAATGGGACCGATTTGGTCAGTAAAAATGGGTAAAAAAAGATGGGAGTAGAAGAAGTTAATGCAGAAAACTTTAAACGGAATGAGGACGACGACAATGAACAAATGCATAATGACTTATTGAAATGTAAAGAAATAATGGATGAAATGGATGGTAATGAAGCATTTTGAAAAAAGTTAGTTTATAATTTAATGTTAATTATGTTAACATGTGTTCATTTATGAATTGGGGAAGAAAAAGAAAAATTTCAACATTTTATTGACAAAATTTATTAAATATTTATTTTGGGGGATAAATAATATGGCGTTTCCATACCACCACGGTTTTAGGAACTGAAATTATAAGTGGCCTTTTTGAATGAATTAATATTGACAATTTGATGTAATTTCGTATGCATAAATATTGATAATCCGGGTAACGTTTGTATAATTGGAGTGATAATATAATAGTATATACCTATATTAGTAGAGTTTGGTTCCTGCTGGGAAGAGTCGTATCGACTACATAACGCTGCCACCAGTACAGAAATGAGCGGATCTTTATATATCTTTATATAAGTATGACGAATTTCCTGATCTATATTATAATGGTGCTAAGATATATTTTGCGATAAACCGTTTAAAATGCAATATAAAAATATGTATGTTGCAGAAAAGCTAGGAGTGTTGTAAACAAGGGTTTTCATTTTACCAAATTAAGATAAATTTGAGATGCGTGCATGTATTATGTAACGTTACCTATTTCTAAACATTATTTTAATTATTTGATTTCCTTTTTCTTGGTTTTTAGGTCTTTAATATTAAAACATGAATGAATACGACGACAACGTTTCGCTTTATTAAAAAGCTTTTTCAAGTAGATATATAAATAAATGTAGAAATTGTAAATTGTAAATAAAAAGTTTTTGTTTAATAAAAAAAAAAAAGGAAAAGGAAATCAAATATTATATATACATGGTCAAGATTTAAAGCTTTAAAATTATTTTAATTATATGTGTATTACATTCGTAGATTTCAAGCGATCGTTTTCTAAATATAATAGCAGCTTTTCATCACGGCGCTGACGTACGCTATTCTCCAAGGCGATTAAATGTGAAAGTTGGAAAAGGTGTTAGTTCTGGAGAAGTTTCGACCGCGGAACTACACTATCTAACACATTTAATATATTCTTACTGTCCATGAGTTTACAAGTTTTTAATTCGCTATTGTATTTTTTAATTTAAAATAAGTCAAGCACCTGAAGAAGACAATTAGCCGAAACCGGTAGTGCAAAGAATTTTATTATTAGATGCAGTAAATAAAATAACAATTCAATAATTGGGAAGTATTTTCTATATCTTTTTCCAACTAACAGTCTAATTCAATTATGGACAAAAAATCACCACTAAATGTGAAAGTGTTATCAATATGTTATCAATGTGATCAACCTTGACTAACAGCTTCAGTAGTAAAGCGTTATCATTAATATGCAAACGTACATTTTGAAGATTCTCACACAACCATTTATTATCAAGTAGCAACGTAGATTTAACAGAGAGCAAATGCCGAAGGTCCACAGGCAAGATAGTATTCTAACCTCTCTGGACTTACTCCCGTGTATACAGGCAAAAATTACTCAAAAAGTATGACATACTTGCGTATGGTCAGCATGTCTGTGTTAAGACACCCACTAGAGAGAAGGATTGCATATACAAACTGGAAACAATAAAGGCCCTAAAATGGAATCCTGCGGGACGCTGGACAATAATAAAACACTAGCAGAAAAAATTATTATTTATTTTCACACATTGTGATGTCTAACTGAAAATGGCCAAAGAACCAAGAAGTATGGATTCATTTTGAAGGTCGATGAAGTGAAGACTCGACAGCAAAACACCATAATTCACAATACCCAATACTTTTGAAACATCTGAAACAATGAAGTACCAAAAGGGCTGCTTCCCCCAGCAACAACACTGTCTACAACTGTCAGAAGAAAATGTCTTGCCTTTTAGTAATGCTGATTTACAGCTGTAACCAAGATGAATTGATGATTGATTGATATTGTGAAGTATATATGAATTGGTTTCCCAAAACCCATTTTCATCAAACGTACTTCATTACGAAGAAAGAACAATTAGCGATATAGTAAGACTTAAATTTGATGAAATTTTTGCAAATATCTGCTATTCCATTATATTCCTTTTACAAAGTCAACAACTATGTCATAATACATGCCACAGCTAAATGAAAAAAGACGTAAAACACGGGAAATACTTCCACGTCGTTCATGTGTCCTCCCCTTTCAGAGAGATACATATGTGCGTCAACCTCGCATTAGTTCCCGCTCAAATTGCCACCTATCAAATTCCCCATACTAAAGCGGCGAAGTTTCCTCAAATAGATTCCGTAACCTGAGGGAAATTCATTGGAAAGTTTGATCGGAATACTTCGGGACCCTAACTATTCACACGTTAGTAGATAAGTTTTCGGTTCTATATTACCTTCCTACTTTACGCGCATGAAAGTCAAATTGAAATAAGGTATCTATCTACGCAAGAGGCGGATCAATTTCTCGGAAGTTCGAATTAAATGAGTTTTTTTTTTTTAGTAAAAGAAGTTGGCAGAGGTATAAGCGAAATTCGAACAAGACTATATGGTAGATAAATAACGTCGTTTGTCAAATGTTTTACAAGTTCTTCTTTGTTAGTTAGATATTTTCGCTTGTTTCATAAATAGTTTTATCTGGTATGAAATTGTTATCATTGCTTCCCTCACATAGACGTGTTAGCCCCTGAGAAATGAAAGTTGAAAGTTGTATCATCAACTTCAAGATCATCGAATACAAAGAAAGACATTCATGAGATAATCATAAAATGAGAGACTACAAAAACAATCCAAACAAAAATTTGGAAATACTTCTTAGAATTCTAAATTTGCTAAATCACTGGAGTCCAGCATACATTTCTGACTATCTTTCTAGTAGTATTATCCGAAAGATTCTTTCCTGGTTTGAAACAACTTAAATTATGGGACCTATCAATCCAAAAAGATCTATTCTCGTTAGTAGATCTGCTTTCTACACTCAGGCAATTTGTTTTTCTAAGAGAGGTGATCCTTGCTTTATTTTATTTTTATATTTCAATTTTAGCTTAAATATCTTAGAACCCACATCGATTTTGACATTAATATGTTGAAGATTCCATCAACTCCAGTTATATAGGTATGTCTAAATGAGAATTTCTGGTGCCAAAAATCAAAACTGGTAATACCATTAGTCACAAAGATACCAACGTAAATCAACAAGCAAAGATTGATCAAGGTATCTCCAGAAATCAATTTTACTTTTTGGACAGCCTAAACTTCATAGATTTCTTTTGTTGTTAGTGAAAATTAGTAAGAAATTTTAAATCCTATGACACTAATATTAACATTTTAAAAATAAAAGAGAATGTGAAAGATTAATATAGGCATACAGAATCCTACAACCCAAATAATCTTCTAATTTCTCCAAAGCAATTCTCTGGATCTCTATATTTTTCATTTTTTTAGTATAAGCCATTTTTATGTTAATTTTTATTGAAAAGAACATTTAAAAAAGAGAGTTAGTTGCAGGAGAAAATTGAGTGTTTTTTTGTTGCAAATACAATGTTAACTTTTCTAAAAAGCCTCTTTCTAGCTCACTTAAAACGATCGAGACTTTTAGAGAAAAGTTGATAAAATATCATTTTATTGAGCAAAGTTTTGAAGGTCTACGTATTACATTACCTCATGTTTAAAACTTCATACCCATATGGTCTTGTAATGTATTGGCACACCTAAAGAATTAATACTAGAGGTTAACGCAATAGAACAGTTTCGAAATAGAATAATTAAGTTTGGTTAGTTAACATAGGAACTGGGTAAAGTACAATTAACAAAGTATTGCATGTGAGAATTGCTGAGTTAGCTGCAGTCACTGCCTATATCGTAAGCGCAGAGACCTTCCCAATGAGAACAAGTGGCTACATTTACGTGAATTTAACGTTGTTTCAACCAATACAACGTTAAATTCACGTAAATGTAACCGACTTGTTCTCATTGGGTTTGGGAGTAATTCGTCCAGGTCATCAATGAATTTCTTCTTATTTGGATAGTCAGTCAGACAATTGTTATTGATCAGGTTAGTATCATAGGGCATTTGCAACCGAACTTTCTAACGTTGGGAATTCCGAATGGATCGATTCTGAGACCGTTGCTTTTTGTAGTATGTGTAAATAACTTACATAATAGTGTGGAGATTTGAAAGATATATGTCACTTTGCTAACGATACGTCTCCTGCTATCTATGGCAAATATCACCAACTGGAAATCGATCCGCATCAACAATTTTCACACGAGCACAATCTAATGTTTTGCTTTTAAATGAGCTTAAATGTAAATTAATTGTCTTCGATCTTTATAAAAATCTGATTGTTCAGTTTTTATAAAAACTATAATTGCTCAATACTTGAATACTGTTCGAATAAGTTTTCAGGAGTAACTGTAGATAAGAACTGAAGATACTGAATTACGTAAGAAAATGAATTTCTTCACATATGCTGCAAGAGCTTCGAAGCATAATGTTAACCCTGCAACTTTGTTGCTGTTTTATAGAGCTTGTGTGGAATCTGCTTTAAGATATGGCTCTAGGGCATGGGAACACTTTGCCCATTTTAAAAGATTGTTTACTTTACAAACGAAAGTTATGTGAGGCATTTGTTCTTTGGAATCTCGCGATTCCTTAAGCCTCACTTCATTAAGTATAAAATATTCACTCTCCCTGTACTGTATTTGTGCAAATGTGCTGTATTCACTAAATTAAATATATGATAATTCATCACAAATTGTTGATTATTTTACAGCTTGTAATACGTGCAATACCCCATTGTAATAGCAAGATTTTCCTTCTACTACATGTATCCAAAACGTATTCTCGTACCCAACATGAGGCAAACTATTTCAATCATCCTACGCACTTATATATGATTTGTAAGACCTCCAGAAACCTTTGGGCTTTTTGGACAGAAACCTTGTGCATACGTTCATCTTAAGGCAAATATCTATTGTATAACTACTCGATATTGGAAATCAATAATGCACAAGCTGTTATATATCAGTGTTTAATGCAAATATCTTCTTCGCATTAACTTAGAAACTGTCTAAAACTGCAAAAAAAAACAACGAAAATACCCACAGCAATCTAATAGATTGCATAAAACCACTTTATATCTCCACAAAAGGATAATTTTGACTCTGGAATAATTTCCCAGTTCACATGAAACCCTATTACAAACGTTAATCAAATAATTATGGAATAATTCCACACACGTAAGTGGAATTCACGCGTTCCCCATTACCTATTAAAGACGCTTCCATTGAACAAGATCGTCCCCAAAGCGACAACGCTTAACTATACGAACGTCCTGGCGAAATTTCACCAGTGCGTGCGTGAGTATATTTCGCTCCTCCGCCGAAGATAATTAAGTTGTTTGTCATCCCGCTATTCTACCGGAATAAATAGGCTTGGAACTGGTTCGGGAAGGGAGAGCTAATTGAAGGGAGAGAGACAGAAGGAGATTACGTTGCCTGCCGCAACATTCGGACATATTTAACGGAACTAATGTTCCGGGGACTGACGCGACTCGCCGTCTATTTACGTATTCAAGGCATGCATACGTGCGTTGTTTGCCTACTGGAGTTGGATATTTGTGCTTGGCTAGCGCAGTCCGTGAAACTGGGTTACCTCACCTCGAAATGCCCGCTGACAGTTGACGAGACGTGGGAAAATTAATACGGAAATACAACTTCATGTGTACATCTCCTTCCAGTATCTGTACATGTCTGATGTATGTGATTACATACTTCGCCTATTCAAAGAGATTTGTATAGAAAGGATTGTTATTTTCGTGACTATAGCAAATGGAAACTAGGTCAGAGTAAGTTCTGGAGCCTTCAATTTAAAAAAAAAAAGCTGGGGCGAATATATTATGTTTTACATCTACAGTGACCGGCATAAATATTGCAACATATGGGAAATTTTTTTTATTGTTAAAATATACTAAAACTTTTTTGGGAGGATAGGTTGTGCATGTCTAGAAACCCCAAAATTTATTTTGACACACGTCACGTGACCACTAGTATGGTGGTAAATTTAAAAAATATGCTCTGACTCTGCAAAAAGTGAGGTTAGATGACATTATATCGAAAAAAGTTATTTGAGAAAGTTGCTTAGAATTCAATTTTTGTAAACATATTTAAAAAAAATAAAAATCACAATTTTTCCAAATATTGTTTCATTGAATTACATATTTCCATTTTTTTTCGCCTTTAGCAGCTCAACTGCAGTACTATTTCCAAATTTGGTTGGTACTCAAACAGTTTTGTCAATTTTTGCATAATTAATATAGCGAAAACTGAAAAATATGATTTCAGTGTGACAATTGTTGTTGCAAGGGACTGTATCTACTAGTAATAAATAAAATTTTACAAACATTTCTCTCTAAACCACTCAGCAGACATTACTTTTATTGGAAATTATTATATTTCTTGTTTGTTTTAGGCATTAAAGTGGAAACTGTTAGTCAGAAACTGATACTACTACATGCACGCACTGAAGGTTTTAAATTGGAGAACAACGAATAATAAACAATAGGTAAAATAAAAATGGTAGTAAGTAATTGCTTATTTGCCAAAAAATTAAAATAGTTTACTTCATTATTTTGTTGTTTCTAATTTCAAAGCCTATCTTACTTATAGGAAACAGAAGGATATGTATGTCTAATAAGTAGGTATGCATTTTTAGAGTTTCATTTCTTAGTTGTTCATTACTATTAGTTATTGTTTAAATGTTTTTGCTTACTAAGTATTCCTATCATTAGCTAAAAATACTGGCTATTTATTTCTACTGAGTTTTTTTTTAATTTCGAAACCTACATAAATACCTTCGGTGCATGCAATAACATTTTGAGGGCTTAAATGTTTAGTGTTATGAGTTTTGGACTACCGATTTCACTTTAACGCAGAAAACAAAAAGAAAATATGAGAATCTTCAATAAAAGTAATGTTTGCTAAGTGGTTTAGAGAGAAAATGCTTGTAAAATTTTATTTATTGCTACTGGATACAGTTCCTTGCAACAACAATTGTCACACTGAAATCGTACTTTTCAGTTTTCGCTATGTTAATTATGCAAAAATTGAGAAAACTGTTTGAGTATCAACCAAATTTGGAAATAGTACTGCAGTTGAACTGCTAAGAGCGAAAAAAATAGAAATATGTAATTCAATGAAACAATATTTGGAAAAATTGTGATTATGTTTACAAAAATTTGCATGCGGTCTCAGAATTGAATTCTAAGCAACTTTTTCAAATAACTTTTTTTGAATATCATGTCATCTAACCCCACTTTTTGCAGATTCATGGCATATTTTTTAAATTTACCGCCGTACTAGTAGTCACGTGACGTGTGTCAAAAATTTTGGGGTTTCTAGACATGCACAACCTATTCCCCCAAAAAAGTTTTAGTATATTTTAATAAAAAAAATCCCCATATGTTGCAATATTTATGCCGGTCACTGTATAATGTGTAAGCTGATTCGTTATCCAAGCCCACCATAGTGGGTAATTACTAGAGATGAAGGCAAATGTTGCCTACGACAAATAAAAGAATGTGTGCTTGCACAAAAGTCAAAAGTCGCACCCAAGGTAAGCTTCACGTGTACACGGACGTCATGCTTCTTATCAAAATAGACGCCCATCGATATCAGCATCTTCCGTGAACGAACCTTTTCTATTTTGTTGTCTGTTTAAGACTCATGTGTTTTTGACTGTCACTTCCTTATCTTGCCCTTTCTTTTTCGTTAAGAAATGTGTTGATTCCAAAGTAGTGCTGATTGGTAACAGAAGCTACTACATTTTTTTGCCTTAACCCGAACTAATATCACTCCGAGCTGATGGTCTAGTGGCTTGCACGCTTGGCCATCAGTCGCGGGGTCCTCAGTTCGAACCCTACGGACTGCTCTCAGAGTGAGGTTTTCGTGGTTTTCCTCACTACTTGGCGAATGCTCAGAGACGAATATCTTAAGTCTAGGTCAGAGTAAGTTCTGGAGACTTCTATTTAAAAAAAAAAGCTGGGGTAAATATATCATGTTTAACATCTATAATGTGTAAGCTAATTCGTTATCCAAGCCCACCATGGTGGGTAATTACTAGAGATGAAGGCAAATATTGCCTATGACAAATGAAAAAATAATGCTTGTACAAAAGTCCAAAAAAATTACACATTTTGGGTCGCACCCAAGGCAAGCTTCACGTGCCCACGGACGTCATGCTTCTTATCAAAATGGACGCTCATCGATATCAGCATCTTCCGTGAACGAATCTTTTCTATTTTGTTGTCTGTTTAAGACTCATGTGTTTTTGACTGTCACTTCCTTATCTTGCCCTTTCTTTTTCGTCAAGAAATGTGTTCATTCCAAAGTAGTGCTAGATTGATAGATTGGTAACAGAAGCTACTACATTTTTTTGCCTTAACCCGAACTAATATCACTCCGAGCTGATGGTCTAGTGGCTTGCACGCTTCGTTCGAACCCTACGGACTGCTCTCAGAGTGAGGTTTTCGTGGTTTTCCTCGCTCCTTGGCGAATGCTGAGAGACGAACATCTTAAGTCGCTCCACAGGCGCAAGCGTAATAACGACTCATGGCCAGGCCGATACCCCCTGTAATTGGCGAAAGCTGTTGAGGGATTCCAAGGCATGATTTATTATTAATTATTATTATTATTATTATTATTATTATCTCACTCCCCGAAAAGCACTGCAGCCTGCAGGATCATTGTGCTGTGTTCGTAATTCATGCAATCCGCTGCAAAGTGGTAGTTCACTTAGCTAATTTCCACAAGTGATTAACCGGGCAGATCACATAGCCTGTGCTTCACTGTTTCCGATTCTCTCTCACAGAATCTGATAATGAGATCCATGATAATGCCGAGCGGCTTTCCTGCTCATTCGTTGTTACGGGGTTCGCTCGCTCTGAAGCGTAAAGGTCTTGGATCGAAATAATTTAGTTCGACACACAAATTTTTGGATGACACTGTATATTTAACACAACGAATTTGAATAAAAAAAAAAAATATTACAATGAATTACAATAAAAGCAACTCTTAACCTATGTTACGCGGACGATATAAATATTGATGTACGGTTTTAGCCTGTATACTTAATATAAAATAGATTCAACGATTACTTATGATCTAATTCCGCACTGTAGAAGTTAGGCTTAGTATCTAGGTTTAATTATATTGGCCGGAAGGTTTATGTCATGTGATCGGATCGTAGCAAGAGAGAATAAAATTAAAATTATGAAATATTGAATTCGGTGCAAAGAAAATAATAAAATTAGAATATACGACTTATCTGGTACTCGGAGTTTCGGTGTATTGCGCCCGAGGTGGTGGTTTAAGCGCGTTACGCAGATGTCAAGGCGTGGCCCCTTTCGAATTCACCCATGGTCTCCCAAAGTAGGTACTTCGTTCACCTTCTTGGTAGCCAAAATGACGTAGTCGTGGGGGGTAGATAGTAGAGAATAGCCGTAGATAATATAATTGTAGATAATAGTAGTGGGCAACAGTAGTAGTATAGTTGTAGTATAGTTGTATGGTTGTAGTAGTAGGCCCTAAGATAGGATCAAATTACTAAACAGATAAGATTAACAAGAAGTCCGCATACCAGTGACCTAAGATGACGCCATTTACAAAATTGAGATGCCGACCAGACGCTGCTGTTTCCAAAACCCTTTTTAGGACTATCGATGCAAATACACAATTCTCCTGGCTGCCCCAGGTAACACGAACAAAAATGCGCTCGATAAGAAGTTGTTCCGCGACCAAAATCCCACCACGTGGTAATATAAATTTAATTTGCACGTAGTAACTCTAACAGCGTCTCTAAGATGCTGTCTCGCCGTGCGTCTCTCTGCCTTAGCTAGCGACAGGGCGGAAGTCGGGAAATACAACGTGAATCAAAAGTCACTGACAAACTCAAAAATACGGAGTGATTTGCGCAAAAGAAAAGGTTTTAATGAATGAAACTTGAACTAATAACTGAAGAATGAAAAGTAAATTTAAATAACAGTGAATTATTAATTAATTTAGAAGTAAATATCGAAAATGAAACATTAAATTTTCTATCACGGTAAGATGCGTTGTGGCGAGCAGAGAGTTCGCAACCTCACTGCTAGATGGCGTTGCAGGGTCTGATTCTTAATTAAATGAAATAAAAACTTTAAATAAAATCTAAAAAATGAAGTGATCGCAATCCAACGGCAACATCGTAACAGTTCTCTAGCTCGCTTTACGCATGAGTTTCCATAAAAGTTTCGCCATGGACCTTAGTTGAGGTATTCCTCTCGACCGAATCCGTTCTCCGACATCTTTCCGAGCCATGTGTTTTTATATCAAAAAAAAAAATGTTTCTGATCCGTACATTTTTATCTTTGAGCCTCTCTCGGCAAGCTCCTCAGCTTTTCATTACCCTCGATATTCTGATGTCCTAGTAACCAGGTCGGACATATACTGTTCCGGTCAAACGGCTCTACCAGTTCATCGAGACAATTCAACACCAGCTGCGATGACACTTTTCGGCTTAATACTGCCTTTAGTGTCGTTTGACTGACAAACATAATGCGAATTTGTCTATTGTCTACCGACTTCTTATTCATTCTTTTGGCCATTGCAGGATATCATACATTTCTGTCTGAAACACAGAGGCGTACGCTCCCAGTCGGAAGCTCTGATTTTGAGAGTGTATCCCCGCTCCAGAACCATTACCAGTCTTACACCCGCCAGTGTACCAGATCAGATACATGTCCTCTGGTGTCCTGTATGCTTATATCCCCTCCTCGCCAATCTGATATAAAAACAGTGTAGAAACTTTTATACCAATGTCATAGCAATATGTGATTAGTAGCATCTCTAGGAAGCCCCTTCTCACATGCATGTCATTATCGACATTTACCCTACTTTGACTCTAGCGGAAAGCAAACAATGTATATTTTGCTTAACTTTTAAATAACCCTTTTGTGACTTGTATTTCGACATACCAACGCAGCGTATGTGAATGCCAATTTTACTACCACATTGTATTTTCAGTACATGTTTGGTTTTGGTCCCCATTTTTTTTCCTATATGCGCATCTGGTTAGTGTTAATGCTGACACCGCTTTTTTGGTACTGCTATCCAGTTGATAATTTCACATAACTTTGGTGTCTAAAGTAATTTCAAGGTATTTTCCATTACCATTTTCATTTATTCTACCTTCAGTGTCAGCGGCTTTAGCTATTCCAACTTCCAACGACGAGTGAATGCCATGACTATTTATTTATTTCTGTTGTTGTTCTAAAATGGAAATTCCAAAATATTTTCGCATTGTCGTTGAAGATGACGGGTGGAATGCTTTTCTCTTTGCATGGCGGTATCTTTTGTCGGTTTATGCCGTACATATGTCGTAGATTGTAATATAATACACGGAGAGTCATATCGTGTCTAGTAATGTAGAAGGTAGGAGCGTATATCGGACATGCGGCCAGCAAATGCATAGTTGTCTCTTGATTCCTTTTACATGCGCGACATTTAGCGTCTGGTATTGGCTGATTCATTATGTGCTTGCGATTCACTAAATTCCCACATACCCCATTCTGGCATGCCATAATATATCCCTCCGAATCGGAATAAAGACCCGACGCTTGAAGAAACCCGAAGGTAAGCTGCAGGGATAATGATTGTATCTCTATATTTTTATAGAATTGGGAGTGCATAGGTTTCGCTAGATGGTTTGATTTTAAAATTGTGTTTATTTTTTCTTTAATTTTTCTTTTTAATTGATTTTGAGATAAGTATTGCAGATCTTCTGTGTTCGCTTTTCTGGATATAAGATTAAAAACCAGATCATATTGTTTAGTCGCCCTCATTGCTAAAAAGATGAGCCGGTCTTCCAGTCGCCTCATGGGTTTTAACAAACATTAAAAGTGGGTCTACTGTATTTACTATATTACACGCCGTTATGATGGTCAGTCGATTGTGGAGATGCTCTACGCCAAGCAGTCCTCTTCCTCCTTCGTTTTTGGGAAGATAAATTCGCTGTATGGAAGCATTAGGGTGTAGGCTTTGTGTTTTGATCATAACTTGTCTTGTTTCCGATCAATTTCTTGTAATTCCGCAACATTCCATTTAATGCATCCAAACGTGTGGAACAAAACTGGTACCGCCAAAACGTTTGTGGCTCTGCATTTGTTGGTCGTATTGATATAAGAACTCCAAATTTTGTTAATCTTTTCGATATACATTTTTTTCAGATTATCCTTTAATGTCTGCAAATTTTTTGTTTACCTTTGTGGAACTCCAAGGTACGTATAGCATTCGTAGGGTTCAGGTGTTTAATAATTGATCCATCCACCAGCTCCACGGCAGCTCCATTTTCCATAGCATGCCCTATTTTTATATGAAAAATTGCGCACGTTGACAATCCTAACTCCATACCAACACTCGTGGAATATTCGCTAATTAATTCGATCATGCTGTTTTTCATTGGTAACATATACCTTCATACGTATATAAGATGTCTGAACTTAAATTTTATTTTTAATATCTGCAAATGGAGCAATAACTCGTAAAGCTGGTAGTAATGCATCTAAAAAAAAAAATCAGGAAAGTACTTGAAAGCACAGTACAATAATCATCCTTCTACTAGGACAATATGCCACCCCATCTAATTGGCTCTATATTAATGTAAAGTACTAATACATGTGATTATTTCAGTTGTCATCTGGTAACGCAATAACAGCTGTTATCTTCCCACCAAAATGTATATCACCTAAGATGTTTAGGGTACTATGAAACAAAAATAATATAGGTACCAATTGGCATGTCATGTTGTCGTGAATTAAATAATAATAAAGCAATGTCCCATAAAAGCACATAAATGTCGTCGCTCGATATTCTAGTAAAAATGGTAAATTACTAAATTAAAGTTCGGAAATAATTAATATTATGAAGTTCACTTTTATATAAACAACAATAATTACTGAAGAGTATTACAAGGTTTTCAATGATAGAATACGTACAGCACGGCATGGTAATTTAAGAAACGCAAACTTAAAATTACTTGAAAAAAAATGACGAAGAAATATTAATATATAACGATGCAATAGTTAACCTGATTATTCCTGGTGGATATTCTTCACCTTTTCAAATGTACAGGTCCAGTAAATAGAAATAAAAGTGTTGAGCTCAACCATTCCTCAAGGAATTTTCCAGAGCAAATATCTAGGTACGTATTAGCTAATCTTCATATGCAATTTAATTTGTGTTGACTTAATAAGAAGAACTGAAATATCGTAAGGTTTGTAACGTTTGGATTTTCATCTTTTTATTCTATTTTTATTCATTGTTTCTACTACCGTCATCTACTGGCGTATAATTGAGCTAGGTTTTAACTATTCTTCAAATTTTACTTTTCCATTAGAGTTTTGGAATCGCTTTTTATCGTTAATAAGTTCATTCTCTGCAACGTAATGTTTATTTTCTTTTGTTCAGCATTGTTTTTAGTTCTTCTTTCATCCAATCAGATTCCTTTCGTACTGGCCTACTCAGCGTGAGAGAGTCACGTGGTGCGCATGGAGAGACCAGCTAAGGCAGCCGTTAAATCGACACGTATTTTTCATGACTGCTACGTAAGAATATTAAAAGAAAGTTTCTTTGTATGCTACAGTCATGTCATTGTTGTGAATTGTTAATCTTCATTTTATCCCTGGGGATAGTTTGTACCGTATGGTCGTCGTCTGCGAAGATTATTCATCACCACAACGCCTTTCGAGGAATCTCTCCTCATACGTGTGGACCATACCTTTGTCGGGCATTTCTCCGACAGTCGATCCGCTGCGTCAGGACCTGATATAACGTCACTTATTTATGAAAGTTATCGCCGCCGTTTTAGTATTATTACTCTAGTTACGTCACTACGTCAAGTACGAGAAATTGTTTGTTGTTTCCAATTTTATTATTCACGAATATTAAACGTATCTAGCAAGTCCCAAAATCTCCACCATTTGTCGACACATGTTTTATTTAAATAGATACATGTAGTAATAAATATTTCCCCCTCGCCCGAGCTGTCGTGTCGTGGCTAAGGGCTTGCACAGGGTTCTACAACGATGCCAGTTGTTGCTTTCGGCTACCGAAAGCCCAACTGTTAAACCAGGTCCCGAAAGGGTTGGGGGGTCTTGGCTTAGCTGCACGGACCCAGAGGAGACAACCTCAACAAAAACCTAAATCCTAAGGTGGCGGACTAGGCTGATGGGATGCGTGGATGGATAGAAGACCAGTGCACTAGTCCAACCTTGGGGCACCTGGCGCACCGTATTGTATTTAGCCTTACCTCTGCATGCGGGGCTCTGTGGAGGTGGAACTTTTCTCGCCTAGCTACTCGTGGGATCAACCATGGAGGAAGGACGACACCGCTAATAAACAGGAATTGGAGTAGAGCCTCCATAAGAAGCCTTTCCACTTCCAAACTGAGAGTACCTCACAAGGAAGGAACAAAGGGAGGAGCAAAACGACTGGAGCAGATTGGGGAGCAGGATGGCTGGATGGATCCATCCCCTCTCAAATTACGTAGCACTGTGTAACTCAAGGGCGTTGCACCTGGGAGCACGTGAAATCGAAGAGAGAGACTTACCTAACCTGAGGCCTTCTGATATCCTACACTTTCTGAAAGCAATAGGATTGGAAGGCCAGCTGTAAAGCAGCAAGAGCAGGGGGACACAATAGATCTTTTAGGTCACAGTGTAATATCACCCTTGCAATATATACATACATACAAAAAATATTTAAAATAGCCAGGCTCATTATACTCTATTTTGTTTATGGCTCAGAAAATTTTAAGTAATAATAGTTATTATTTTTATCTATCTAAGGAATAATTTAGGAAGGTTTTTCAAATAAATTACGGACATTTTTCTTGGCTTTTGTCAATGTTTAATGACAACCTTTAAAATATATATATGAAATTCGCTGTTAGCGAATGATTATTTGACCAAGTTATTCTTGTCACCTTTTATTACTAACTGTCGATGCTATATACTTGCATGTATATCTATTTCTCATATCAAAATACTAAACTATATGCTCAAACACCATAATAACTTTCATTAAAAATCCTATGTAGGTTATTTAATTTGTTTTGTTTTATTATTGCATTAATTTATTTATTACCTACCATGAGAGAGAGAGAGAGAGCTAGCCGGAAGCCGTGAAGGTAAATAATTTAAAACCCCACCAAAGGTAATAAGTTATAAAAGCTGGTGGAAATTAATTTACTTTTAATAAAATGAAAATAGAAAAACTGAAACACTAAATTGCAAGCACATGATATAACTGTATACAGTGTTGCTCAAAGCAAAATGACCGTTACACTTTAACATTTCCGTTTATGTAATTGCTAGTATTTCATCCTGTAATGAGGGACTTGAAACATCCTATGCAAAATAATTTTCCTTTATTCCTTTGATCCTTCCCTTTTCCCTCATCACGGAAGCTAATTTGATATGCTAATCGCCGAAATCATTCGAATTAAAACCGTTCACGCGAGCAAAACAGAAAATCCGCTTTCTTCTCCTCCGCCCGTTTACTTCTAGTCGAAACTTCCCCCATCTTAATTTTCGACAGGCGTCTCAAGTCGACAAAACCCGCCACGGAATCGTGAAAAAATAAATAGGATTCCTCGCGCAGGCGACGACGGCGCCCTAACAAATCAATCTTTGTTGTATGCCGGTCGTCTCCAAGCCGCACATTCCCCCCGCGCAACGTCGAATTTAATTACGAGATTAAATCCGTTTCCGTCGATTCTAATGAAATTTTTATCGGTCCCAGCCTTAATTTTATTTATACCCGCGAAGACTCTCTCTCCGACTACACGGATTCCACCGCTTTCTTCAATTTGGAAAACGGACGGCGAAGGCGGCGGAAGGGAATGGATGGATCTGTTGCTTCTACGGACGAAATAAATTCCATCAATGCCCACGCAAAGTGAGCGTGAATAGGGCCGCAGGTTGTTATTGTGAGCGAGTATTCCGTTGAAAGCACGCAATCCCAGATGAGTAATCTAATTAAGGGCCTTCCTCGGGTACGTACGACGGACAACAATGCTACCGATCCCAGGCGTACAATTTGACGCGCATATATATAGATATACATTTGGAGTTCTGATTTATATCTTCCGTTTAAATCTTATAAAGTGCGAATGTATAATGCTACGTAGATGTTGAACAATGGGTCAGCAAAATCCAGAGGAAACGGAATGATATCCTAGCATTCTTTACACCCACGAGTTGTTTTTGTGGTGGAAGCGAAAATGATGAAATTGATAACATAGGAAATAAACTCTCGGGCAAATATTCGTGCTAAAATTGCAGATCGTACAGCAACTACCCCACACTACACTAACAATTTAGTAAATGCAACAATTCATCTAAAACTGTGTAACGGAACGGGTTTTCTTGTCTGGAAACTTTTGGCGATGGCCAGCCCAAATTCAAATAAGACAAGCCAACTTCCGTCTCGCCGACAACCCTCCTGCTCTTTGACGGCGAGCCACTGCTGGGAAACAAACTTTTTGTTCGTAGCGAATGGTTTTAGTAATTTTAGCCAAAGATGTTTCCCAACTGTGTTTTCCACCGTCAGTCGAAGCAGGGCCGTTAGTTAGCCAAATGATTGTCGACTTACCCTTCTCGTCGGCTTTCTCTTACCGATGATAACTTCCTCTCCAACCCCTTTCTAAGGGTTCAAACTGAGCTTCTTTTAAATGGCGAAATAATAGAACGACTTATATTTTTACAATTATATATAGAATATTTTAAGACATTGAAAAGAAAAACTAACAAACTACACAATTAAACAAAATAACAAGTGAACAAAAGGAAACAAAACACAAATTTTGTATTGTTGAATATTTTAAAATTTTATACTGTTGATTAACATAAGCTCAGGTAAATTTTCCTTACAAATGTTCATTAAGGGAGAGAGAGAGAGCGAACGAGTTACGGTTTTCACGTAATTGCATTGGTTAGTTTTAAGCAGAAATTTTGAACATCTTACCAGCCGATGTGGAAAAAATAATTCTTCTCGTAATCCAAATTTTAAGGCACAAAACTTTACACAAACACCACAAAAATTAAAGCAAAATAAAAGGGGGAATTTAACGGTTTTAGTAAAATCACTAATCACCTCTCGAGGAAAAGCTTTTGCTTCCTGTTCTCGATTTTTAGGCTTGATTTAAATGCAAAATTTTAAGATGAGAAGTTTTAATTTTAAGAGTTAGAACACTCGACGAGGGGACGCGTGCTTGTTTCCTGAAGCTAACTTGAAGACCCGGAACTAATTCATTTGTAAACCGCAATGTTAAGGTTTTATAAACTTTGATTGTGACGTCAATTCGCACCGATAACTAGTTTCGCTTCTCTTTACAGGAGGGCGCAAGTATGACCGAAGGCGTTATTTGTCTGACTTTCAGACGTCCTACTTGAGAGGACCGTGCGAATTGCTGAATGGCAAATGTAACGTACAATAAACAAAGAAGCAGATAACATACAAAGTAATACATATTATTTTAATTACGCGAGTCTTTAAACGAAAATAGATTATTGTTTCCTGTGAGGCAGACGCTACTCAGCAAATGCCACGGTACCTATCAACTACGTATTAATAAGAATTTAAATTCTCGCATTGTACAGGATGGAATTTCGAATTCTTACAACTGAAATAATTAACTCTTGAGTTAGTGGCCATATTTTATTCCAAGCTATATAATTTATTTTAACAATTAATACTTCCATATTTTCTTCTTCAAAAGCCGTATTTTACCATTATAAACCATTATAAAGCGTCATTTAAATTGATTTAATTGAATTATTATAAGTAGAGACCGGATTATATGCAAAGTGCATATATTTTTTGCATATCTTTAATTATAGTCTATATGTAAACGTATTAATGTTTATTAATCTATAATAATAATCAGATAAGTCAAAGAAGAAAAGAAAAAATAATTTACAAAGAATTGAGAAAAATAAAACTATACATAAGAAAATAAATCAAAATCAAATTATCCCAAGACCATTAACAAAAAATAATTCTTAATTTAGTAATAACAAAAAATAAAACAAGATCCTAATTAATAACAAAAAATAAATTAAGCACTTTTGTTCTACAAAGTAATAATAAATTTTGAAGATTCATCCTAAATAAAATAATAATTATCCTAAATAAAAGAAAAAAAAATATATAAATAATTCTTAAAATCATAAATAATTAAACTAAAATTCATCTATTGAATAGCAACATTTATTTAAAAGATGTTTTTGGACATTTGCTCTAAAAATATTAAGATTTTCATTAGTCTTTAGGTTATGAGGCAACATATTATATAATCTATGGCCCACATGCTCTATACCTTTTCCCACAATGCTCAAGTTAAATTTAGAATTATGAAAATAATGCTTTTGTCGGGTATTGTATGAATGGTAAGTATCATTAGTTGGATATTGATTTTTGTTCTTGTGAACATAGCACAACGCTTCTAAAATATACATGCTGGACACCGGCAATATGTTGGATACTTGAAAATATGGCTTGCAAGAAGTGTTAGGTGAAATACAATAAATGACTCTAATTAAACGCTTTTGAGCCAAGAAAACCCTAATTACACTAATTGAAGTTAATTAGCGCCAATTAGTGATTGCATATATTGCATATTTAGGCATTTCTATACATATTTTTACAAAACTTGCATATATTGCATATTTAAGCTCTTTCTTATCCTTTCTATTAGTAAAATTCCTAGTAATCCTAATGTAGATCGACAACCGAAATTCTCAGAACGATAAATCTTTTACGTTGGTTTCTCTAATAGTTTTTTTCCAAGAACTGCACGTGTTTAATTTCGCCTAGCAGAAGGGATGTGGTAAATACATTTTATTATTATTAATTCCCAAATAAACTATTCATTCATTGAATACCTTTGAGCGAAACAGCATGTAATTGTGTTAAAACGTTTTTAAATACTGTGCATATACAAGCAATCAGTATAGCGAACAAAATTTTTTTATGGATTAAGCCACATCCTGAACTGGTAAAGGATGGCGACAAAATATTTTGTCGAGCCTGCAGTGAACTGGTAAGTTTAATTTTACTAAAAGCTTTACAATCGTTTTTAAATTCTTTAACTTTTGATATAAAATGACAATTGTTGTTGTAGGTGTCTTCTGAGAGAAAATACCTGATTGATCACACGTTAAAACTCCATCACACATTGGAAAATGTGAAAAACTAAAGCGATCCGCATGTGTGCAGCAATCTATACGTCAATGTGTAGCATCAACTTCACGAAACTCAGAACAAGAAGAATATAATACGGATCTGTGTAATGCATTAATTTCGTCTAACATACCATTAGCAGGATTAAACAATGTTAATTTGAAATCATTTCTGCAAAAATATTGCAAACATAATATACCTGACGAAAGTACCTTACGAAAAAATTATGTCACATCTTGTTACCAGCAACAACCTTGTGAAAAAATGTTGCTAATGTTGTCCGACGCTGCACCATACATGATAAAAGCGCGCAAAATTTAAACATTTTTTATAGTAACATTATTCATACCACTTGTTTAGCTCATGGGTTCAATCGTGTAGCCGAAGACATTAGGAATCAATTCCCTTTGATTAATGATTTAATTAGAAATGTCAAGAAAGAATTTTTAAAAGCGCCTTTACGAATCCAATTTTATAAGGAGCGACTTCCCGGTGTTAAGTTGCCTCCTGAACTGATTATTACGAGATGGGGTACATGGTTAGAGGCTGCAATTTTTTCGCCGATAATTTTGAAGGAATAAAAATGTAATTCTTGAAATCACAGCTGACCGCATTGTTCTAGAAAACTGTAAAAAGATAGTAACATCAACAGAATTGCTACAAAACCTTTTGTATATCAAGTCAAATTATAGCTTTGTTTCAAGTTCCATTCGTACACTAGAAACGCAAATAAATTTAAAAAAGTGATAAATAAAAATACGGGGTATTTGAAATTGAAAAAAGTTAAGAAAGGTTTGGAAGGTGAAACAGTAAACGATTTCGACTTTAATTTTAGTTTAGAATGTATTGCAAAGTTAAAAAATGCACCAATTACATCTGTGGATGTTGAAAGAGGTTCTTCTATTTCTAAACATATGTATTCTGATAGAAGACAAAACTTTCTTTTACACAATTTTGAAAAACATTTAATTATAAATTGTTTTAGAAATATGTCATTAAAAAATTGTGCAATAAAGTTAATGTTTAAATTTCTGCTGTTATTTATTTTATGTAAAACTTTTGCATATTGTCGCAATTTTTTTGCATATATGCCCCAGGTTTATGTATATTTTCTCAAAAATCGATGCATATGTATAGGCATATATTCTAGTTTTTCTTTGCGTATAATCCGGTCTCTAGTTATAAGTAGGTTACCATTGCAACGTTTTAAAAAATAAATATATGTGCAAAGGGACGTACGCCTAAAATGATATCATTCCATTCCATTTCCATGACACGATTATTCATTGGGGTGAATATATTCGTGTAAAAATAATGTTAGGTTCGGCAACTTGGATGTGCCTATTTATATATTATTGTCCCACACCAATTGTAAAGGTATAAAAGAACGATTCATTTAAATTAATCATATAGTTGATCATAATCATAATTTCCAAATTTTCATTAAGTACGCATTAATAAAATAGACTTAGAACAACACCGCTGTTTAATTAATTGTATAGAATTAAGGGCGATGAAAATGGCATTATAATATCACGCAAAAAGTTAAGCAGAAAATAACAAATAAGGAAGCGAAGACAAGATGGCTGGTGTTAAAAGGAAGTGCTGAAGTCCGTAACGGATAGTAGATCCGTTCTTAATTTTTTTATGCGTTTAACACCAGTCTAGCCGAGGCAGTAGTGGTGACGATGTCCTGACAATGATAAATTAGAGGCGGGATTCAAATGACTGATTGTTTCTTGGACAAATTGCGGACTTTTTGTTCGTTCGTGGATTCCTTCGTACGTTACGTTGTCGGATTGCTAGATTACGAATAGCACCTGGTTTTCCCGCAAGCGTATTTCTAATGGTCTTAGTGTTGTCATTAATTTAAATCGGTTGGAATTTTCTACGCATTTTTTTTTTGGTTTATTTGTCAACATGATGTATGCGTCTGTGTTATATCTGCTAGTTGTTCGTTTTATGTCCGACAATGAGATGTGGAAATTCATGACTGATTTGATTATTGCTTCGGAATTTAAGCAGAGGAATTAAGATTGAGTAGATCTAGAAAACGTTGAAAAAGAAAAACTCTAACTAAAAATATAAACATGAGACTAATATACTTTTATATGCTAGATATTGTTTCTATGATTACAAAAAAAAAACTCTTCCTATAATTACTTTTTTCAAAATTTCAGACATTTTATGTAAATTATTAAATATTTCAGAAAATCAGTAATTAGACTTCTTGTTGAAAGCTTCTTTTTTAGTGGTTATTGCAAGCTTTGCTGAATGCGTACATGAATAAATATCATTGCGAGCAACCAAATTTTTCTACATGAAATTAAAAGGGAGCAAAACAGTGGCGGTACATTTTAAAAATTTGAGATCAAACTCGAATCTACTAAAGCACGTACATAATAATATCAAGCTGGGCACAACGGTGAAGCTGCTTAGTGTAACATTGCATGTACAGGCTTGTAGAGAGGTGATGTATAAGAGAACGTCTTAACTCCAGCAAAACGACTATGGTTCTGTTCACATGAGGAGGAAGTTTCGCAAGCTCCAGTATCCTACTATATTCGTCTCTAAAATACTCGTATCAAGCAAGGTTAAATTTCTGGGTATTGTCTTGGACGCTAAACTGTTGCACAAATCATACCTGGAACATGTGACAAACAAAGCCATAAGGAACTTACCGGGTCCGTAGAAGCATGTTCGGTAAAAAGTGGTGCTAAAGTCTGCAATGGTACACTGGCTGTATTCTATAACTTATGCCTCGCTAGTCTGATGGCATAAAGCAAATCCAGGCTATGCTATAAGTGGGCTCAGTAAAGTCCAAAAGATTGACTGTTTGGGCAACACGGAAGCCATATCCTTAACGCCGACAGCTGCTATGGAGACCATTCTTGGGCTTCGCCCGCTGCAGTTGGTGTTGTGATTTGAAGCAACTCCAGGAGCTTACAGAGCAAAATGTAGTTGATACAAGGACTTCTCCGGCAAAGTCGGAGACCACACCACCTCCGATTGGAGCACGGGGAGGGGGGAGGCGAAGCATTTAGCCGAATGAGGAAAGGCTACGTAAGGCAGTCTTTAAGAGCGAGGGACAGATTGAGATTACTCACAAGAATCTTAAAAGGGTACTGCGCAGCTAATAAACATATGTACTGTATGAGACTTGCAAACTCTTCCTTGTGCAGGAAGTGTAGAAGTGCAGAGGAAACTCCTGCTCACCTTCTTGTCAACTGCTCGCAGTGGATGAGGAGGGGCACACGCACTTTGGGGTCGATCGGTTGGACGAGCCCAGAGTCGGTTAGTTAACTCTTGCGAACTTTTATGATAGGGTGCAACCTGACTGAAAGGGTTAAAATTGACATGGGGACACAATAGGTCTTTCTGGCCGAGTTGCCTTCTTTGGATTACACCCAAATGAACCACTCTATGGAAAACAATAATAATGAAAACATTGGATGCACGTGTAACTTGGGTAGTACATATTCATAGTCTCGCGACTAATCTGAGGAAACAATACTTTGCTTTGCGCACGCTTATGGATATCTGTAACTTGGACACCTTAAGTTTATTGTTTATCATTCTTGCTTCCATTCACGTATGCGCCACGGAATTGCTTTATATGGTTTAAGTTCACATGCCCAGAAGATTTAATAAACAAGGTAGGAGCAGTAGACTCATGTAGAGAATCGTTTAAACAACTTGGAATAATGACGGTCTTCGACACCTGCATTTATAGTGTGTGCTGTTTCGTTCATTGAAACTACAGTTTATTCAGTAAAAACGTAAATAACCATGTACACCATACGAGGGCAAAGTCTCTCTTACGCTGAGACCAGCACATTACTACTTTATGTCAAAGGAATGTTTTCTATAACGGTTGCAAATTTTATGAGTTACCGAATTACTTTAAGTCTGCCAATTAGTACAATTTCAAAAAAAATTAAAAGCAATCTTGCTCACGAAAATTTGCTGTAATATAGATGATTTCTTTAAAAAAAATAACGTGTGTAACTCGTGCCAGTTATCTGTGTATATGTAGAATAAGAGTACTATGAGTACTTGATATTTTTGACAAATTGCCATATATATTAGTATTATACAATTTAGTCTATACATGTTTGTCAGTATTGTCTTTTTGATGTTGATATATTGTTATATACTTATCTTGACATTGCCCACAAATTTTTGTATCTGCCGGATAAATAAATTTGAATTGAATTGAATTTAGTACTAAAGTATTCTGGAATACAAGATTTCAACACACCATGTTTCATATTTTATATCCAAAAATTTAGCAAGAGCAATTGTAGACATTTTGTTTGCCCATATCCTTGATCTGCCTATATCAATTAAAAGCCTCCAGAATAGTCAGTTTTCTTTCCCGGATATCTACCCCGATTGGTCTGTCCCACTCTTCCAATTCCTTACTTCTCATCAACTCTTTTAACCAACAGGAATAAACGATCTTCCATTGCTCTTCAGATCCCATCATCTGTGCAATCATGTTTTCAAATATTATAGTTGTGCCTACATCAGAGTAGACTTTGTTCTCATCGCTCAGTCTCACGTATTCAAACACTGTGTGCTGGCCATTTTTTTCAGCATCACATTACGCCTACTAGCTTTTTTAATGGGTCCTTGATAAGCTCTCAAAAGAGGCAAACTTCTCCTAGACCCCTCACCACAAACTGCACTAAACTGGACGTACGTTTCAATAGCAAAGCTGTGATCATCAACACAAACACTGAACTGGAATTTTTGTCATCTCAAGAAAGGAATTACTTCTAGATTTTTGATATTTAGTTAACCAGTTTGAAAGGAAAACCTATTTGCCAATTCGTTATTTCCTATAAATATAAAATGTGAAGTAGACATTACTGAAAGAAAAACAAAGTGTAACGAAGATTTAGCTGCCACAGTTTACATGAATACATATGTAGTATATTTCTATAATAGTTGAGATGGCGTGACTGTTGTTAGCGAAAACAAATGCAAGTATTATTTTAAATATAATCAAACAACATTCAGAGCTAGTGTACTTGAGTACACTATTAATTCAAACACATGGGCGCAAAATCATCTACTTAGGCGCAAAGTACCTTATCGGTGATAATACCTCCAAGGCTTTTGAATTCTATTCAGAGCAATCTGCACGCTTGGTAAATAAGCTGTTTGCTATATAAAGAACCACACAGGAGTAAATTGAATTGAATTGCATAGTGGATAATTTGCCAGTACTAAAGTAGTTTATGCCATAGAAATGGTTAGAATTTCTTTATATTAATAATAATAAATAACAAAATTGAATGCATAAAAACTCGTATACAGAAGATAAAAATTTTGCGACCATTTAAGTAGCCAAAGTTGCTAATGACACAATAACCTCTGCACGACTACGCACAAAAAAAAACAACAATGTTAATATTGCACAAATTATGTTTCAATTATTTTGGTAAAAACTGCTTAAATGCATGAAAGTGAATTATTAAAAAAATATGGTAAATTATATAGTTGCACCAAAAAAAAATGGATAAGATGTAAATTAAAGATGATTTATTTGTTAATAAATGAGACAGACCCTTTTCTATTGAAAAATTGCTTGTCGTTTGTTCTAAAAGAAACCAGTTAATAAACAAGAAAAAAGGTTAAATAAACACCCGAAGTGTCAGCTTTCAGCTTGTAAGCACGCTGCTACGTTGCGTGAATAATTATTACGAAACCGTTTAAAATGTGTCCCTTGTCTAATACGTTGTGCACCGCAAACATTTACTGATATAGGTCCTGAATTTCCACAGCACTGTAGACAAGGGTTTCTATGAAACTCCCCAAAAAGAACTCGAGTTGATTTAAATCCAGATTGCGGGAAAGTCACAGTCTGAGATATACGTGTCCAATCCATCTAGGATATGGGGCATCTGAAATATCCTTCACTGCTCGTGGAAAGTGAGTGTGGTATATCAAGAATAATCCAGCAAAGCGTTTCCTAAGAACTGCAGACAACTTGTTCCATTCAGTCGCACTGAAAATACACGAAACCCAAGAAGAGCATCTGTTAAAATACCTGTCAATGTTAACGGAAAACGGTGTTGACACTTACGTCTTACCACATGCAGATTAGCATTACTTGAACAGCATTTGTAAATTCATAATGCAGATAGTACATTTATCTGTAAATAGATTTTTAGCAGAGAAGTCTACATCTCCTGCTCAAACGTTGACGAAATCAAGTGCAGAAACAATAAGCAGATAACAATTACTTTCAATTAATTCTTGTATACGGTGAACAAGATATCAATGTAATAAGTTGCTCTCAATAATGTTTTGATTTGCAGAAGTATCAGAAATCCAGAAGCTTTAGAGCTGGAATCCACAGTAAACTAAAAAATCATTGATTACACTTCTAAGCAGCTGGCCGTTACTGAAGGAATTAGTAAGTCGTAAAGTCAAAACTGGTTGACATGCAGCAATAGAGTCACTGTACTGAGAAAGGCGATAAAATAGCAAGAAAGCCACCTTTGGCTTCATAAACTACGTGCCAAAAAATTGCAAAGCCCTGAAAGAACTAAGTCACAAAATTAAAATTTTGGCAAGTTTCAAGTAATAAATCATAACTACTAGTTTTCAATAGTAAATCATAACAATTGCAAAAAACTACCAACACAATCAGCGAAAAATTATCAATAAAATGTCACATCCCCACGACTGTTTTTACACTGTCTAACTCTGCGAGGCTGTTTCATCTCTGAATGAGATGATTAATGAGATCTTGTTGGATTTCATCCCAGACTTGCCGTAGATGACGACGAAGTCCCTGCTCTTTCCTGCTTGTTGTAAAAGCCTTATATAGAGACCCATCATATCCCACATATTCTTGATGAGGTTTAAATCCGGAGAGCGAGCAGGACAAGGAAGAATTTCTACCTTCTCTTTGTGGATGAAGTTCTGACAGATGATTATCAGTGACTTACATGGACTGACCTCTTTCAAAATGTTGCAATTTTTTTGGCCTGTAGTAGACTTAGAAGCTGTTCTAGGATTGTAATAATATATAAATTGCTATGATTTCACTGTAATAATGTATTTAAAATGCTTAATTTCTTATTTAAAAATAAATTAATTATATTTTTAAATTAACGTGTATTTACTTTATTTGTAATAGACGAAAGTTTCAAAAGAATAAACACATTCGTTTTTATATTGTGAGAAATTCTTAAGGTACTTATATTAAATGCATATATTATATAAAACAAATTTGCGTGGTAGTTTCACAAATTCAATCATTCAAAAGTCAAATATTACTGAGTAGATTTCGCTAATTTAAACTAGTAGTCACCTATTATTCAACCGTTAAACTAATTGAGTAAGGAAATGTATAATATGCGCGCAAATATCATTGCTAAATTTGGGTATAATAAGCCATACTAAAATCAATTTCTACCAAGATAAATCTGAGTGGCAAACAAAAATTCCCAACAAAAAGCAAAATGTGGCAATTCCTCCCAACTTAACCTCAAAATGGAACTGATCGCGAACATATAGAAAAATATTCTTTTAACTGTTTAACATTTATTCTAAAATACTAATTAATAATTTTCATTTGTAGGTGGGAACTCATCGGTGAAATAGTACCTCATTACTAGCAGGTGCCATGGCGAATACGGGACAAACTGGACTACTTTTGGCTCTAAATCAAATATCAATCAGCAAGCATTCTTCTCACGATATTTTCGTTAGAAAATTGTAAAGGTCATTCAAGTAAATGTAAGTTTAAATACTATATGGGTACATATAGTGTGTCCAGGGATGGAGTTTACAACAAAAATTTTTTGAATTGGAATCTAATATTTGGGAAATAAGTCCTGCTTGGTCTGAAACTTTTCTGTATCGTTTGCTTTCGATTTTTTAAAAAATTCCCAGTAGGCCTTTGCAGCTGAGTCAAAACTATTTTCGTTTCACGTAAAGTACCTTTTCCGTTGGCAGTATGCGAGATGTTAGAATAGAATAGAACAGAATCTTTATTATTAATGACACAAAGGTGTGTATAATATGTCAAATCAAAAAAACAATATTAATATAAAATAAATAAACATACTGAATTACATAAAATAACAATAAACAAAATAACATTATTCTCTTGTGCAAAATAAGTAGCATTGCATAAAAAAAGTATTTACAAAAAGAAATGAAATCATTTAGAGAATAACAAAGAGGTAGGATTTTAACCTGGTTCTAAATACAGAATAAAAAGTTATGACGGTGTACAAACTTTCAGAGACATTGACGTACTTTGACAAAATGCATTGTTTGTCAATTTCGTTTCAGATAAAGTACTATTTGGGTTACAGTACGCCATTATGTTACTAAGAAAAATTGGTTAGGGCAAAAAGTTATACGGCCGTTTGCACCGTCTGTGATAAACATTTTAATTATCTAATCAAAGATAAATTTAATTACAAATTAAATTTAATCTTGAAGATTAATTATTAAAGTTTGCGACAGAAAAACGTTGGTAGTGAAAACGTTAAGGTTAAGTTTTAGTCAAAAAATCGTATTTCTATTGGGAACACTGTTCCATCATAATGAAAATTACCGTTATGCGAATGCGTGATTTTAAGCGGCATTTGAAGGGTATTGGAATTTAAGCTGAAGCAAATTGCTACAGAATTAGATATTGAAATAAAAAAAGTTGAGTAGTAGTGTTAAAATGGAAATTAATATGTGAATGCAGGTTTTTTTTTTCATTATGCAATTCTTTTATTGTTTGTTCTGCAAATGCTCCAATTTTTGATACTTTATTTGACCTCTGCTATACTTGTAGAATTATTTATTATACCATCATTTCCTATATATATTTTGTTCCTTTTATTTAATAAATAAATGGTTAATTGCATACTTACACAATATTTCTTTTAAAGAAATCAAAGTGATAATGCATTTAGAGTAAATAAAATATATTTCGTTTATACAAAAGCCAAAGAAAACAAATACAAAAAAATGTTCAAAAGTTAATTTCTATATAGCAATTCAATACAAATTGTTGAAATAATCATTAATTAGTAATGCCTGGTCGGCAGCAGGTACATCATCAACAGCGGGTCATAATTAATCTCATGAAGTTGTCCATTTAAAATTTCTTGATTTAATTTTTCTTCATTGATTTCCTCTTTACCCATATTTATGGCTATATTGTGCAATACTGAGGTAGGAACTACTACTGGCACAGAGGTATCCAGCTTTAAGTGACAACCATATGTATTGGAAAACATTCTTTCTTAGAAACATGCTTTCATGAACAGCACATTTAACATAAGGGGTTCAATAAATCTGTTTTAAGGCAAATATCCACTGTCGCTTATGAAAATGAATGGATCGTTAAAGTGTGTATTCCCTGCCATCGTACTACGATATCCATTATTTTTAAATTAGCATCATACAAAAATTGCGAATTTATAGGAAGATATCCTTTCCTATTACAAAATACCTCCGGGTCATTCTCACCTGAAACCACGAGTAATCCTCAAATACATTTATTGTTAGTTTTTTATTTCGTGAATTAATTTTTGATTTACCTTGGACTTTCAAAAACCCTGCCTAATATACACTTCTTGCGCGCCGCTATTCCTTGTCCTAATCTTCAGAGTGAACACTTTAATTAGCTAGCTATTTCAATTCACATCACAGATATTTGTATTATAACCAAAAAACCGCATAACATAACTTAATCGCCTATAAACACGATTGTAAACAAAGAAACTACGCTTACGCCAACTTTAATTATGAGTTAATTCGTACCTTGGGTACTGATTAAAGATAATCACGAATTAAGGATTTAATTATTAGTTAAGCAGTCGGTGCAAAGGAATTTAAACTTTAATTATGATTAAATGTTAATTATAACTTAATCACGAACGGTGCAAACGGCCGATAGAGTTATGCATTTTTTTTAGGCTAATGGGCCTACTGTGATAGCAATCATGAAGTTAATAGGTGGTAACACTAATCATGATCATTAAAGTAGGCCAATCACTATGACAATTTGTATAACTCTATAACTTTTTACTCTAAGCATTTTTTCTTAGAAACATATTGGCATACTGCGAACGCAAACAGTACTTTACCTGAAACGAAATTGACAAACAATGGATTTTGTCAAAGTGGGCCAATGACTCTGAAAAATTACATACCGCCATAGTTTTGCAATTTGAAGAACATCTCTTAGTAACATTTTGGCGTACTTTACCAGAATCGAAAAGAAAAAATTAACTCTACTGCAAAGGCCCACTAGATTTTAAAAACTTTAAAGCAAACAACAAATAAGTTTCACTCCAAGCAGGATTTATTTTCCAAATATTAAATTCCAATTAATTTTTTGTTTGTCTATTATACCTATGGTCAACTCCATCCGTAGACACACTGTGTATCGAAACGTTTTAGGTATAAATTTAGTGGAACTGTATGATTGTGGTGTAAAATTGTACGAACAGCGAATCAAACAACCGCCCTCTGTGGTCGCCAGAATAATGAATAATTTAAACCTTTTAACAGTTATCCGGCTTTGTTTGCTCATCGATAATTAGTCAACAAACTTCAAATTCAAATAAAAGACGATAACCAACATTAAAATATTGTTATTAACTGTAGACGGAGTGGAGTACACAACATATTACTAAAAATATAAATCCCAAAGAAAGATAAACTTCCCGGAACAATATTTATAAAACACCAGGTAAGATTCAACTAAAAATGTAATACAATTAATAGATTTTACGATGGCATAAATAGCATTTTGATCTAGCATTATTATAATGCTCCTAACTAGCAAGTTAATATCTGAGATTTAAGATAAACAACCAGACATGTACGTTTAATTTCAATGACCCATTTATTTTGCTTTCAAACTGGTTTAAATGAGTAATAAATTGATTAAATCAGTTTAAACATAAAGACTCATATTTTCATAGCAATATATATATCCTAAGAAAAGGGCGCATAATTCATTTGCCAATGTTACTTCAAACTCCTTTTTTAGGATGTATTTAATATCATCCTTATGGATTAGGTACAGCTTTAGCTCTTGAACTCTACTTGACAAGTAAATAAGATATTATAAATATTAGAATGATATTTTTTTAGATAATGCTGATATCAGGCGACCGAAATGGCTGTGAAATGTAATTGCGGTATCTTTTTTAATGTCTTTATCTGCCTGCGGTGCGTCGCAATTACAATTCGCCGCGACTTTATCGCTAGCACGTAAATCAGTTTACGTCGCACAGTTTTACGGTCGCGACAGCGCCTCACTCAGCTGCCACGTCGCCGAATATTATCATACAGCGCCATATTTTAACGTTATCGCCGATAAAAAACGGCGCAACGCGGGCCATTCTCGTTTTCGACATTCCTCTACAGGGGGGCAGAGACGAGGGCGCATTTTATGTTGCAATTTTTTTGGCCTGTAGTAGACTTAGAAGCTGTTCTAGGATTGTAATAATATATAAATTGCTATGATTTCACTGTATAATGTATTTAAAATGCTTAATTTCTTATTTAAAAATAAATTAATTATATTTTTAAATTAACGTGTATTTACTTTATTTGTAATAGACGAAAGTTTCAAAAGAATAAACACATTCGTCGCGACAGCGCCTCACTCAGCTGCCACGTCGCCGAATATTATCATACAGCGCCATATTTTAACGTTATCGCCGATAAAAAACGGCGCAACGCGGGCCATTCTCGTTTTCGACATTCCTCTACAGGGGGGCAGAGACGAGGGCGCATTTTATGCCGCGAATGATGTAAAACCGCGTTCGTCGCGCGTCATTACGCGTCGAATTTGCGTCGGGGAGCGGGCGCCGAAATGTGCCATTAAGCACGTTGTTTACTCGCACCTCTGCTTGGTATCTTCGGTTGGTGGATTCGGGTCGCGTGTTGCAGATGGGAGTTTTTAAGGTAATCTAGGCGATTTCGAGGCGAGAATGTGACCGAGCGCACACGTGGAATTGGGTGAGGAACATAAAAGGAGCGATTCTAAGTTGGAAGTTTAGGTACACGGGTTAAGTGAATTAAAGCAGGTGTTACCAAATTGGGGTTTTAGCGTGCTTTAAAAAAAATTAAATTAAATTGCAGCGCTTCTAGCAGTCTTGCGATTTAACTTAAAAAAGGCGCGTCATCAAATGTCGGTAGAGGAAGGTGGGGCAAGATGGGACAATTATGCTTTAGAACACTGCATCAGGATTGCAAATTGATATACAAGGTTCTAAGACGCTTGTTGTAATCTTAAACATTATCTGCTGATGGATGAATTTACAATTTTCGATGGGTACTCTTGATGTTGTGAGAAAATTTTGAAAAGAAATGTGTAAATACACCATCTTGCCCCACCATGGGGGCAAGATGGGGTTCCAGTTAAGAATGGGTCGTACCATAAATCTAGGTAATAAATAAAAAAAATAGATTCTTAAAATATTCTTAAAAACATGCAGAAACAAAGCTTAAACTCTTTAAAGCGGAACTACTTAAAATAAAAAAAATACAATAACGATAAGAATATTAAACTTAATCTTCACAATTGAGACAATAGAAGACGAACTCATCCACGTTATTCGCACAGCCTCCATGTACCCAACCTCGCCATCCATGTATCCATTGTATCAATACTTCCCCTTACAATACTAACATTGAGCGTCATCTTCCTCAGCAAAAGAACTTGATTTCCTTGACGTTTTCTAAAAATCCATCCCTTTGTTTTCCTCGCAAAATTCGGTTTCCTGATATCTTCTGTTTTCTTTGTCATTTTCTTTTTCCTTTAACTCTCCCTCAACACTTCTAGTTGCCTTAAGGATTCTCCAGACTTCTATTTTCTTGTATCAGATTTTTATATGTAGTGCTTGTAGGATTGTTGTCTTCCCTTGTTACGCTTGATTGAACCTGTACTTTATTCCTAACATGAGAAATAGCATTATGTCTTCGAGAAAGCATAATGGCATACCCAGGCATAACGGACCAGACTGAAGAGTGAGATAGCGATGTCCCCATGTTGCCCCATACCAATACCCCCATCTTGCCTCTTTGGGACATTTTCTGGTTATGTTATAATAACATATTAAATAACGCACTATAGAAAATACATGCAATACATGTCAATTTATAAGCACAAAAAAGTGTAGTTGTAAATAATTTACTTATGCTTCCGATACTGGCCGTTGAACTCACCATCAAAATAATAACGAAATTCTGGAAATTGCAAAGTTCACGCACAAACAGCAATAACTTTGTTATTACGACTAGTAAAGTTTCTTACATTACAACAAACATAAAAACAACACTTGTCAATATTAGGACTGCTATTATTTGACAGATGCTTATTGCCGTTTTGTAGATAAGACGATGTCCCCATCATGCCTCGTGGCTCCATCTTGCCCCACCCTCCCCTACTTACAATTTAAAATAATAAAATTAAATTTTATGCGGCCCGTTAACAACTATCAAGAATTTTAAATTATTTACTTATTTTCAATACATAGGAGGACTAATCGACACTAACATGAAATCATTTATAATTCGTTCACAACATATGATAGAACCCTTACCTGCAGCTAAGGCTATCTTTAATTGATAATACAAAACAGCTGAAGCTTTGAGAATCATTCAGAGTTTCAGGAAGAGATCAGAAAGGATCGTGTATATCTTACCACATGCGATATTTAAATTCAATAAAGTTATAAAGTATTAGATTAGATATATATTATTGAGATTTTTATAAAGGCTTGCTCGACTAATATTTTGCTTAATAACAAATATAAACCTTTATCTTTTACTCTGCCTTTTTCAGTACGTACAGATACCTATCCTTCTATGTACGATAATATTCAAAGATATAATCTCCCTTCACTAAATAACTAAGAGCTAATACATGTGCCTCGAATGCACCACAACCTCCCCTCTTATCAAGCAATCAGTAGTTGTATTTATATTATTTTACACGTAGTAACTAGATAGCCGAGGAGGCTGCACGTAATGTGTCCTCTAAATCAATAACTTGTATAAAACTTTTACTTCGTTAAATATTTTTTTAAGCGGTGATAATCCTTAAAGCCCCTTCAGAGCCAAATCTCCCCCTAATCAACATTACGACCCCGACAAAAAAAAACGATTAACATAACTGACCAGAGTGAGATTTGAACTCCAGAATCCGCACTAATAGCCAAGCGTGCAAGCCACTCGACTATCACCCGAGCTGAAATACTAAACTTATAGCTTAATTTTAATCATTTAATGTATTGCCAGCTTTTATATTAACAAAGCAGTGTAAATATCGATAACATGCACAATTTATTGTATAATAATATATCAAAAACATTTAAGGAGCAGAAGGACTCTTACTCAAGGTGAGTACACTTATTTTCAATATTTAAATCAAATCATATGCAGTATATTTTAAAGTATTAAATTCCAATTTTAAATCAAAACAATATTCAAATCTCTCGCTATTCCATACAATGAATCTCACTAACAATGCCTACCGACGTATACATATTAAAATTTAAATTTAAACTATACTGTACTAAACTATAATATATATATAACATCTACAATTATATAGATATTCTCAAAGTCTACAAAATGCTAAATAGTTATCTACATAGAAATTTAAACAACATTTATAGAAAATACCTCCAACGTCGGGTAGTTCATACCCAAAATACTTCAGAATGGAATTTCCTCACAGTGACAAACCAAACATATTACAGGAAAAGGATGCACATCAATAATAGGAGCGACGCCAGTATTAAGGTATAGTAATGTCCTTGCAAGCATCCAATATCCGTGTAGCTTAATACTCAAAACAGCAAAGATATATACAATTCCACAAGAGAAAAGGTTAATTCAGCAAATTTCTCCTAATAATGAAAAATCTTGACGCTTCTTCTGTATACTTTTATCCCAATGGTAAATACAATAAAACACATAAAATATCTCGTTCAATTTCGAATAAACTACGGAATTTGAATTTGACTTGATGAAAAAGAAAAGAAAATTTTTATCAACAAAACCTCGTTTCCATGGACCCCAGTCATTTATTTAATCCGAGCTCCATTGAGTGTTCACACGTTTGAACTAGATACGGATACCAAGGAAACTACATTAAAATCATACAGTTACCGTATGATGAACGTATATACCTAAACACCACAGCTACATCGCAAATTAATTAACACCCATATATACTGCTAATCTACAAACAGATGTTTACACAAGATAATAATTACATTCATTAAGAGTGAAATTAATTATATTTTCACAACATTATATAGTCTTCAGATTTATAGGACAGCAGCCAAAGAAAACATTAGTTTAGTGAAGCTAAAATTGTAAAACGTTATACTGCCACCAAATTATTATTATTATTAGTACGTTAAGTATTTTTAAGTTAAGATGTACAAGTTGACTGATTTATGTCCAATCAACAAAGTTGCCATATAAAAAAGTGAGGAGGAATGGAGATAAATCAAGTGTAGAGTTAAGAATAAAGAGTTGTTATTAAATAGTTGCCTTATTTTATTCAAACGTGTGGTGCCACAATAGGGTCGATCCAGGTAGGCACCGTCTATAATTATTTATTATTAACTATCTAACCAACAGTAAGCGGATAACACCAAGATACGGAGTCGTGGTTGAGGGCCCGTGACAAAGTGGTGGAGGCGCCGGGTAACTCGCTTATAGCAAATTATCATGATTTCTCTCGCATAATTACAATAATTTGAATATTTAAAAGAATGTGGTTATACACCTTTTTACAATCGAAGGATTATATCTTAAACTATTTTTGTATTTAAATTTACCCCATTTAAAATTACCGAAAAAATTTATGCTCCATATTCATTTGGTTTACTACTTTAGTTTTTATATATTTCCAAATCAAACGATCGTAATAATGCTATATTTATGTTCTCCCCTTGTCATACACGTCACTATTCTCAGTCACCTGCATTATCAATGTGCAGGAGTCAACAATTACTACAAGAACATATTTTTTCAATATTACTTTAATTACATTAAAAAAATATTGTTAAAACAATTCTATTTACTTTTAATATTACCTGAAATGATTTCTACGTTTGTTTCTTCATTTATATGTTTTACTGTAACTTAATATAAGATTTATCCTGTTGCAAGAAATTTGTTATTTTTGGATATATAAACCATTATCATTATTATTATTATGTATAACAGTTAGGGCCAATTGTACAATATCCCGACAAATCTACTCGACAGCTATTCAACAAATATATTTATCGGTAGTATAAGGATGCGTGCTGTATTACAAACTATACCAACCGACAAATGTCGGTGGGTTTGCTATCGACGAAATGAAAATGAAGTGGTGTCACTTTTCTGGCATATTTAGTAATTATTATTGTTGAGAACTCTGATGGAGTATTTATTCTCTCGCTTTTGAAAAGCAGTGAATTAATTCATCAATCATTATTTTTTTTTTATTTATACATTAATCGTAATAATACTCACTACAATCTCAATAATTTGTATGAAACTAGTAGCAGCAGTAAGTCTGAAAATTAATTACCACACACCAAGAAATCCTGGCGTCTAATATTGGCTAGTGTGCTGGGTAAAATTTTTAGTGCAATTTTATTGTAGAAAAATATGCACTTTGTGTACATAACACAGGGTGTTGTGATGGTATGTACGCATGAAGTGAGACAACACACACATTTAGTGAAGTCATTTTTAAAACTTGTTGGAGTAAAGTGTGAAATGAAAGGAAATCATCAAGAAACTATCTACACCTGATTTTCGTAAATTAATAGTAGATCATTTAAAAGAGGGTAGATTTGTAAGAAAATTAGTGAAATTGTGAAAAAGTAGTTTCACTGTCGACGACATACTACAAAAATATAAGTACGAAGCAGATTAAGAAAAGACGTGACTGGCCGTCAACCCTGACCGAACAAGCTAAAGAAACACCATAAAAAAAAATTTTAAAAAATCTAAACTTAGTGCTACAAAAATTTTAACTGAATTGTAAATACTCACAATCAAGGATAAAAATAAATTCTAAAACAGTAAGACTAATTATCATAGAAGTGCTCATAGAAAAAGTAACATTAAATTACATAATACACTAGAAGTGTATATAATTTCCCATTTGTGAAGGGTACTTTTTTCACTAGTGTTTACACTAGATTCGGGTACATTTTTAACAGTATTTATTTAATTTTCGGAATAGAAAAAGATATTATTCTTTTAATGTTCAAACTATTTGTGATGCTAGTTTATGCATACATATCCTAGTAAGATGATCTAGTAATGATCAGACTATTTTTAATGCCTTACTAATAAAAGCAAGTTTTAATGAAGTGACACGCAAGATAAGACATTATTAGGTGGCAGTGGCTATGGTTAATCACGATATTTAATTACACTTTTACCAAAAAAACATATTTTAAGGAACATCCCTTCGAACAAAAAATACTATTGAAAGTTATGGCGCATGGGAAATACGATTTCTGATACTAACATCAGGAATAAATTTGAATTTTACGCGGGTACAATCTGTAATTGTTGGTTGTGCCATATTGCATAGTATGGCTATTTTGAATGGTGAAAATAAGCTTATTTGACGGACATAGACAATCCGCAACTTTGAGCACCCGATAAGTTATCTTGCCGATGTGTAACCAACAAAAATAACCGTATATTGTACCCAATCCTTAATGTGGCAATTTCAGCCACATAATGGAGTTCTATAAGCTTTTTCTTGTTGTAGGAGCCGTCTGAAATAAAGTTTACAGAAACACTTCAGCCTCTTGTCTTTTTGTATGTGGCCACCTATGTCTTTTACCCATTAAATTATACAAGCCATTCCAGTATTCTAGTGCGCTGCACTAATCTGTACAGATCTCTTGCTGGGTAATCCAAGTAATCCTCTGGATTAATTTTTGGCTTGCCAAAAAGTGCCTGTCTTTCTACGTCAAGAACCTCACATTCACACAGAATGTGGTGAGCGTTCTCTGTCATCACGTTGTACAGTCTGCAGTGTCCTTTAAGAAATCTGTTACGGTGCAAAGATGGTACCTACTAACAACAAGCTGCAGTAGTTCTTCACTCTTCTTCTCTGATGGTTCCTTAATAAACGCCTTTCCATGAATTTGCCTGAGTGACAATATTGCAGTCTGTCAGGCTATTCAGTTTTCGAATACATTCCCAAACCAATCTTGATTGTATTTTGATGGTTTTCACTCTAATTGATTTCAGTTGACAATGCAATATTGTATATGCCCCTGCCTGAAAGACCGTGGCATATTTCTCTAGATCAAGGGTGATTATTCCTCACCTTACTATAGATTCCAGCTCCAGATCTGATCTCGGGTTTCGATTCGTTTGTAAACCAGGTCAACTCCCCGAACCTGTCTCTGTAGTGGATTGCTTCCAGCTTATCCGATCCGTGATTTCCACCTAGAATTTTTCCTAATCTCAATCTCAAAAGGTTACTTTCTACATGATATACCATATTATTATGCCTCAATCCAGCATATCTGTCGTTTGTTAGTTCTCATAATGGCCCATTCTTGCCTCCCCAATTATCACCAGGTGGAGAGTAGACCTTCCATCGCTGCTGTAGAAATAGTCCTCATTTCGCTTGTTATTCATAAACACGTCTTTGTATCTTACTCATTTCAGCTATAGCAATTTGTTGTTGCATCTTTGCCCACCATACCAGAGATGCATAAGTGATCATAGGTTTGACCACTGTGATGTATGTCCAGTACATCATATTTGGTCTTAATCCATGTGTTTTCATGAGCTCTTCTAGCCTACAAAGGTGTTGTCTCCGCCCTGGCTACTTCGCATGATAAAAATATTTCAAGGTGAAAGGATCGATTTTACCGAGAAGGGCAACCCTTTGAAGACACGCGAGTCTTTGTCAATCCACTTTCGACTCTGAGCGAGGACTACTGATAATGGCGCCTCAACACGCTATTTCGTGTAATATCAAAACTACACGATTACACTCTTCCTTTTTTCTGCGGTTGTATTTTTTCCACAGACTTTAACGTTCCACACGTACATACGTATCTAACCCGCAATTTCCGGTTTCCAGGAACGCGACGGCGATATTACTACCCCCCCTCCCCGCACCGTCATCTCTCCCTAGACGCGGCTTACATTTCGTTATAATCCCACCTATTATACTTCTAATCGTTTCCGATTCCCGTTCGCGTTTAAAGCCGGGAATTATAACCTCGATGCAATGTAAAGTCCGTCGCTTGGTGGCGTATTTCGTTGCGAGAAAATTGTTTTTCGTATCAGGCGGGTACCGTTGCTATTATCACCGCATATTAAAGCGAAAACTATGAAAATCACTTCCTCGCGTAATCTCCGCACGCATGGCGGAAACGCGATGGTTAAAAACGCAGCTTAAAGCGAATTCGGATAGAAACTTTCTTACGCGAAATCGATGATAAATTCTCGCCACTTTTCTCGGGTATGGCGCGTCATGTGTTTCCGACGAACTCGATAAAACTTTAAACACGGCGGTCCTTGATCAATGTCGTCCGAATATCCGGATCCATTTCCTCTAATTATAGGAGTTTGAACAACACAAATAGGTAAAAGTTTTCTACCTGTGGCAAATTTATGGGTCGATGACAGATATTTCCATGGGAAATATGTGCTATATGTAGAAAATTTGCCGAGGCAAAATGTTCGAGTTTCAACTTTAAACTGAATTTATGAATTAAGCAGTTTGCTCAATGTTCAAGTGCTCACTTATACAAATTATACATTTGTCTCATAGTAGACTCGTATTCTAGTTATTATTATTAATATTCTTTTAATAAAACAATACATCAGTTGTCTTTGTTTTTCTATGGTTCGTTTCTCTTTCCAAATTTTACATTTTTTTTTTGTTTGAATTGATTAGTGGTGACGATGAGTTAGTATTAAAGATATAGTATAATTTAATTACCATAAAATATATACAAACTTTAACACAAAGTGTTTAGTAAGTTTAGCCCTTTATTCCATTAGGAATTCTTTTGCTTGTTTCAGTTCTTGGATTAAGCTTTTTATTAAAAAAAAAACCATATAAAACATACAACAGATATTTAATAAACAATTTTATAACAAATTAAAAGAATAAATTCTAGTTTTACAGTTTCGTATATTAAATTGGTTTCGATTTATAGACTTATGGTGAGATTTTATACATATCTGTATCGTCTATAAGGTTATCTGTAGATGCAAGCATTATATAACACAGATCTAGAGATAACAGGCACTACAGAGGCCGCTATAGAGGCCTACCATTAAGCTCAGTGACGGCGGGTGCATACGTCACAGGCGGGGCCAATACAATGATTGAAGTTCGTGTGCTATCGTCCGAAACACGAACATGTTACGAACTTATACGAAGAAATTAGATCATTGGATCATTGTAATGACCCTTGTAAAACGTAAACACCAGCCGCCACTGATTAAACTATTCTAAACATCTCATTCACTATTTTAAGAAAAGTGATTGGCAGTTAGTTGATATTTTTTTTTAAATAAAACGCAACGAAAATAATAATTAATTAACACTATTTTAAAGTTTACATGGAGAAAACGACCTTACATTCACAAAAAGTATTTAATATATTTTTAGACTACATGTTTCGGCTATGGCAGGTCATTCTCAGATCTTCAAAACGTCGAAATCGAAATTTAAAATTATTGTGATGCCTTCGCATGTATTGTCATGCCTTCCTTAGTCTTGGTTCTATATTTGTTGACATTATATCTCAATTTTATTTCGTTGTTTTGTTTTGTTACTCACTTTTGTTTATGGTGTTTTACTTTGAATGTCTATATTTGACTTTTTAAATTTTAATTTCGATTTCGACGTTTTTAAGACCTGAGCATGGCGTACCATAGCCGAAACATGTAGTCTTAAAATATATTAAATACCTTTTGTAAATGTAAGGACGTTTTCTTCATATACACTTTCACATATCACATTCTGGAAAGTTGTAAGGAATATTTAAATATGCAAATTAATATTTATTCCTAATTAAAGTAGCAATAAAGTTCATTAACGAAAATAAACATGTCCAACCTCTAAAGTAGTTAAGAAAATTCAAAAATCCATTTTTATAGTGTTTGTTAGATCGCCATTTTGAAAGTTTGAAATTTGTTTTAAACTATGGAATAATTTAAAAATAGACGATAATTTTTACTATAGTAAGCTCTTCTATATATAAAAAAAAAACTGATTTGGGATTTCTTTAACGGCAAACTATCCACAGAATTACTATTTTAAGAAAACAAAATATATAAACAAGCTTCAAACAATGATCTAACTTCTAGGAGCAGTCAACGAAATCTGAATTCATTTGTTCATATTTTAAAAAGTAGTAGATCAATCTGACTATTTGTTTAGTTACGGGTGAGTAACAACCAAAACTTTCTTTAAAATAACAATTTCAAAAGGAAATAATTAATGCAAAAATCTAATTTTCATTTTCCAACGAGTTTTCTTCTTCATATGTTTACAAAGTGCGTAATATATTGCGTAATATTTACAATAAAATCACATGTGTGATTAGTCAGAATGACTGAATATGTGACTGTCAAATGGTTGGGTGATATTACAGTTAAACTTATAATTATATAACATTATAATTGTTATAAATGCTAATGCAAGAAAGGAATTATATTGTTACCTTTTTTATGCATTATAAAATCAGATTTGAAGTAACTATGGCAATGGATATGAATAATTTTAATCTCATTTTATAAGTTATAATTATTGTAATGTTTTTTTTTTTTACAATTTTACTACTTTAACTCTGTGAATTAGTTCATTAAAGTGTAATGAAACGTTGGAAAAGCAGTAAATATTTACAAAAAGTCCGCTAAAACAAATAATGTTAAACTAGTTTGAAGAATAAAACGGACAAGCAGAAACATTAAGAATAACACATTAACATTACAGGTTTTTTGGAATTTTTTGCTTGGTGGAGGCCGTCTGACAAATAGTCTTCGAAAACATTGCAGCCTCTTGACTATTTGTATTTAATTCTCCATGCCCTTTAGACTGAAGTCCAGTTATGCTATAAGTAGATGTTCTCTAGTTTGTCCTTGGTTCGTGATAAATCAGTGCCATCAAGTTAAATATGCCAATCTGCTAGTTAAATCCTTACAGTGGCGCATTTTGACTGCGACCAAAGTTGGTAAACGCCAGCATTTTGAAGTATTTCTGGGCACTTCGAAGTTGTTTATATCCGATACCCCAGTGTCGTTAGCTTGCCTTTAGGGATTCCTACTGACATGGATTTAGGACTAGTATCCTTGACGTCGTAGGAAGGTCATTGGAATCAACAACAGTTAAACCCGTGGCTTTTCAAGAATTTGTCAGGATTTCTTTGCCTTCAACTAGATTCTTGTATCTTCACTGCAAAAGGTCATTTACTCTTTCAATGAAGATTTTTTCGTGAATTGCATGAAATTGATGCTCCCATTAGGAGCAATCCTAGATCATCACATCACGAGTCATTTTTGAATCGAATCCATCTACTTTTGATTTATTGCTGACGCTGCCTTGTTGAAACTTTCATTGAATTTCCTTCAAGATTAGCGGTGGTGTCTTCGTCAGATTCTTTTAATCTTTGATACTCTTTAGTGGTCTGGGTTCCTCCATCTTTTTGTCTGCCTTTGCGATTTGGCATCTGCCTTCTGCTTAATTGGAATATCTTTAACTTTAAGTAGAGACTCCTTTAAGAGATTGTTTTTCATTCGGACCAGAACTAGGTTGATATGCCGCCCCTACTAGTTTCTCATTTTTTGACTTGCTTAATTCTTTAAATATACAACTGCTTGAAAATTTTTAGAAACGAAATATTTTTTTTACATGAATGGATATTTGGAGCAATTGCCAAATGTAAAATTCATGAAAACGTTAAAAGCAACGTCGTAATTATTCAAAAAAAAAAGAGCGCTTTTCGACTAAACTTGCAATTTAATTTCACCATTATGCACAAAAAAAAGCGAGTATATATGCTTATATGTATTTACAGATGTTATCCCTAGAAAAATTGAGGCAAAACGCCATCCAATTACTCCCGCGCAATTATCCCTCGTTTCACATGGAGGGTATGAAGTTTAGGCAAGGGCGCAACTCGCAACGGACTCTTGGCAGGTTCGGATTCCGACCTACCCTTAATTACTCTTAGTTGAATTATACGGCTCTCCCCCATGTTCCCGTACGGTATCGGCAACTTGCTCGGCAGCTTATGCGTTACCGGCACGGGTTATTAATTTACTCTAACGTTAATGAGAACTAAGACGAGTTGTTGACGCCCACGCACCAGCGCTCCGGCATCTATCGCCACATAAAGTAAACACACTCCGCGTCTGGGGAGCGTTGTCGGTTGCTGTCGAGGTGAATTTTAATATTGATTTTGCGCTCGATACACTATACGTACGGCCGTGGCGGTAGCGATAGCGTGCGAAAATGAGCAAAAATAAACTGGGAGGAGAGGTATTTATGTACCTGTCGGGGAAGTATTCGTGCCAGCATATCGGATGGTTTGGATTTTGAGATTTCTGATATGTATTCGCACGTTTACAGTCTCCTAAGACATTTTTCATGTGGACTTTTGAATTGAAGTCATTGGCATAGATACTGTAAGAATTTAGAGTATATTTTAGGTGAGAATAATACGAAGTCTTACCGGCGAATGCCAATACGCGTTATTGTAAAATTAGGTGACGGCATACTCACTAAAAGAAATGCTCAACAATAAAACTTTACGGTTACTTTTTTCCCATTTATCTGGTGGACTTAGTGTCTCTTATGACTCTTGACGCTTTGTTATTAAATTCCGTATGCTTCGTGTCACGTATTTTCAAAATTGTTCTGTCCTGTATCAACAAGCTCTTTTTGCACTAATGATCATCGTTGTATCATCACCGAACATTGTCAGGAACTACTTCTACAAGTTCGTTCACATATAGAAGAAACAGGAGCGGTCCCAGAATCGAGCCTTAGGTCACACCATTCGGTACTGATATCCACCCTGATCTGATTTCTTTTCCAAGTTGGTCATATCCTGTAACACACTGGCGTCGATTGGAAAGATAAGACTCAGTCCACTTGAGAGCAATTCCTCTAATCCCCATTATTTCAAGTTTTTTTGTGCTTTCCTTACAACAAGAGCTGATAAACAAGATGACAAGAACGACGTTTCTCAACTCTAAGGGTTGATATTAATTCATTTACCAGACGCAGCAAAATCTTGTTTTCCTCTGCTTGAACATCATACAGAACATTACCCTTTTTACTAATTATGGTTCCTGCAGTCCAAGAGCAATTAATAAAATCTTTAGCTAAAACGGTATTTCCTTCCATTTGTTTAAAGGTGTTGTTTCAGAAATGTGGCTAGTTCGCGGTATTAATAAAACCAATTTTGATCTTAAATTGCGACCAAACATTAGTTTAGCTTGAGTAGTAGCGTGTTCTGAATTACGATAATTAAATAAAAATTGAAATAAGATTCTATCGAAGTCTTTTCCGTGCTTATATGGTTTTTTAAGAGCTAATTTGATGGTTTTTACGTTAATTTCTGCGGCGCCATTACTAGATGGGTGCTCTGTACAAGAAATGCTCAACAAAAGAAAACACAGCACAGAACAAAGAGTGCGATTCGCACACATTACAACAGATACCACCAAACTACTTTGTGCGTTCTTTAATTTCTCTCAATTCTTCCTATTCAAACGACCTCAACATTGAATTTTGTTGCTATGCAACGTAGTATGTAACTATGTATCCGCAATAAGTAAGTTTTCATCTGAAGATCTTAAAGACAGTTTCATTTTTGGTTTTTATAAAAATATAAGGGCTTTTGATTTAAAATAGTATCGTCGATCTTAAATCGATATGACTGATGACTCCACTTTTATCTTTGTTTCTTGTCGCGTAAAAAAAAACTTGGACATCATAAAAAAAATTAATACACACTCAATAATCTCTTAATCTTAATTTAAATGTTTTTTATTGTTTCTCTTTATAACTAGAGTGGCCAACAAACTATTTTGGCACCACCATAATGTAAATCCTGGAATTCACCGAAATACTTTTCTACATTATGAAACAATAGTCCTTTTCTAGGATTTTCTACGCCAGACTTTGTATTACATTTACAATGCACAAAACGCTAACGGAGAATTGTACTATCTCGCATTAAGACTTGCCTAACACTGACACTAGATACACACGAATCGGAGTGAGTGCTCTAACTGCTTTGAAGATATACCATGGCTAAGCGCGGGGTGAGTGCGGCCCGTGTAAGCAGACACGTCTGACCCACTCTATTTATAACTCTGTGGAATATAATTGTAATTGCGTCAATACACATCTGTGCATCCGTTCGAATGTTGTTGCGCACATGTCACCAGTTACTTTTTAATAATATGGGTCTCATTAATACTTTATTTGGTAAATATATCAAATTAATATTTTATAAATGGTGTTTGTAGTGATATTTGCAATGTTATAGGAGTGAAATAGAACTAACGCTATCTATTCGATAACTTCTGTAATCCATAAGGTATCTAATCTAATGAATTTACTACTATATGGGTAAAAAACGAATATAATAATGTTTAGATCAGAGCACTTGTTTATGGAAACAAGGACTAGATTTGAGAAAAAGCAATTTCAACGCCATAATTGTATTAAAGTAATCGCAATTTTGGTTAGCCTAATCGTTCATTGTAATTGCAATTATGCTTGTACAAGTATATTGTTAAATATCGTTTTTCTCCAGCACTGCGTACAAGGAAAGATTAAAAAGATTTTTAGCAACATCACAAACGGGAGGGATTAAACATGTTTCAAATAATAAAACTCATTTTTGTGCAATTGCTTGGAGAGAAAGAGGATTAAATTCTTTATTTGTGTTGAAACAAAGAAGACAATAGATTCTTTCATTTAAATGCGTATTTACATACTGACGTAGTATTGTTTTTATGCTTTTATATAGTATTCCCTCTTTAAAATTGCAATGAAACTCATAAATTATTGAAGACAGACAATAATTGATTAATAGCTGGGTTTACTTGCTTTGTTTATTGCATTACGTTTTTAAATCAGGTATTACCATAAAAATAGCGTAATGGATATTACAAACGCATATTTGAAGTCTGTTGTATGATTTTTTTAGATGTAATAAAAAAGATATAAAGAGTTTAATATCTTTTCGAAAAATAAAATGCAGGATAAAGTTGCCATTTAAAAGCGCAGTTTCAAAATATTGTTTGAATGATCATTCGAATGCGATTTGCCCATTAGTAATTATAGTCATAATGTGTGTCATAAAGTTTACAGCCGCATAAACTAGTAAAATCGGCCCTTGTTTAGAACTTACTTTTTTCTAAAGTAGCTTTACATATAATTTACATCCCATATACGAAATAAAGCATTTTTCTTTTAATATTCTGTTCCTTATGTTCGCTTTTAAAGTGAATTTGTATAATGTATTTTCTTCAAAATGTTATTGCCAAAACACAAACCAGTATCACATTAACAGCTACGCTTGCGTCGCAATTATTCTTCCTAATTAGCAGAATCACGCATAAAGCTGTCTGCGTTATTAGACGTTTCCCGCATCTATTTTTTTTATTACATTGAAAATCCGATATATTTCAATCAACCAAATATATTTTCTCAAACATATTTTCTTTGAAACAAGCATGCCCTTTGTTGTTTCAAATATATGCAAAAAATGTATACTATTGAGTGAAACAAAATATTTGGTTAGAAAGTTTAATATATTCAAACAAATTATTTAGTTCAGCATGGTCTTAACACAATAATAACATATAGTTCAACTTTGTACAAATGTTGGATTGGTTCAATTACTTTCATATTGTTGAGACAGCTTTAGGTACTTTGTTAACTCAAACAAGCTTTTTACAGTAAGAAATTAACACATTAATGTATTTCTGCTAATACCCGTAATAACTAAGAGGAATTTGTTCCAAGAAAAATTTTCTCCTCACGCAGGATTCGAACCTACACTCTCTCGCTTACCGGACGAACGCTCTACCAATTAAACTAGAGAGGAGCATATAGATTGGAGCGATAAATCGACAATATTGAAGAAGGACGTCGGTAAGTCAAGATCTTGGACATACCTCAAAATTTACGAATTGCTGTTTCTGAAGCAAAAAAGCTAATGTTAAGACGGGCATCGGCCTGTCTGCATAGCAGTAATAACTATATCCACCAACTGCCAACATCTCTCGATATTGACGCATTGTCGTTAATGAAATCAACAAACAAACCCTCAAACTAATAAAATCTCGTTCATTTTAGAGATATTGCGATAATTAAGAAAATATTTGGTATAAAATGCGATCATATTATTTTGTTACTTCTAGTTTATTAATTTAACAAACACATTAATTTCACTTAAACAATAAGTACTCTTCAATTGACAAAGTGAATATTATTAAGAAATAAGGATTACGCTAACCACAATTTAGCCATAATAAGTAGTCAATTTAATGTAATTATTATGTTCAAATAACTTTTTTTCCAAACCTAGCCCACACTTTTATAAACAGGTTTAGTGATGTAAACATTATCATTATGGCGAAGTTTTCTACCCATAGAGATACGTTCAATATGTTGCTGTGTTTCATAAGAGGGAAAACCACCAACCATATTGAAATGCAGTTATTATTTTATGTACACACCTGTTTGTAAGTCCAGTATAATTGGATTAATTCACACTAGTTGTCATGGAAGTTGAAATAATTTATCGTCTGATAGTCTGGTAGCCGTGGTATCTATTTTGATTGAATGGGGAGTGACTTAATGTAATTCGTTGTGAAAAAAATGATGAAAATCCTTGGTGACGAGGTTGTTGATAAAAAAGCTGGTGGAGATATTTTTATTTTTTTATCAAGTGTAATGAGTTAAGTGGTTTTTCCTGTCTTACGTCTGGTATTGAAGGGGATCTTCTATTCAAATTCTTGTAATTACTCTATTCTGGAAATATACAGAAGAAACGTGAGGATTGTTCGACACATTAATAAGAAATTTTGCTGTATCTACTACACCTGGGTGTTTCTTCTCCGTGGGAGTGTGCAATGTTGTTGCATCCTGAATGTAACGAAGGAGGTCTGTTTCCTGAATTTTCCTGCTACCGATGTTATTTCTCCTGGCCTGGCCCTTTTAGCTGTATATACGAGCGAATCTGGATTGTCACTACAAGGAAATCACATTTGGAGGTATTCTGATGTCCGTGTAAACCGGTAGACGAGGTATTTGGTCAAAACATTGTTTAAATTTTTGTATAAATGAAATTATAACGTTTATGGTGTTTTGAGGTTATATCATCACATCGTAATGTGATTTAGAATTTAAAACCGTCATAGGTTGGCGGACGTGGTTGGTGGTATTCAATTCTCTTATGATAGGCGGGGAGATTTAAAAGTTCATATTTGAATAAAAGAGTCTTAATTATACTGGATAATTGATAATACTTGTTTGAATATTTTCAATAACTGTACTCACCTTGGGAGTAAGAGTTCTCATGCTATTTATATGTCTTTGATATAAACTTAACAATAAATTAATAATAACTTATTATTATTACACTGTTTTATTAATGGAAGTTCATTGGATAACATTGAATTATTAAGAGTTAAATTATAAAATTCAGTATTTAACAAAGTAAGGGCATAGTAATAAAACAGTTGGTGATTCAGGAGAGCCGAGGCGTACAGCCGTCAGCGCAGCGGGTTCGTAACTGTAGAATATAATAAAGGTAGTCTCCTCATTAGTTAGCAAGGGTGGGGATTGTTAGTACGTATGTTCTGGAGTGGTAAATCTTAGATATCTTGGACATATATGGGATTTCATAGCCATCTAGTGGATTGAGTTTGCATTGTGTTTATCATTGGTAGGAAGGTATCTGCAAAGAAAAGGCAGATCTAATTTAAAAGCTATTTATTTATTTACCTTTTGCTTGTTAAAGCATATAGCCTGGAGAATCACAATAATGTATATATGATACAGCCATTGCTGTAAAGATGGCGCCTCTCCTATAAAACTCAAACACGATTATAAAAAGTTGATTTGGTGCATTCACCGGAAAAAACATTGTATACCAGCAAAGGAGAATTTACAAACGCCACATACAGAACAAAAAACTTCTCAAATGAAGGACATTTTATTCCTTGATCCAACAGTCCAACTTTACTGTACGCAAAATTCTACTGAAAATTCACTATTGCATTTGCGGCAAAGCAATATGGAATTTATGCTCCCTTTATAGGTAGGTTATGTCAGCATTTTAGTAACACTTTATTGAATAGTGAAATTTTGTGGTAAGATTTGATATTAAATTTGATTAAGGAATAAAAGAGATAAGGTAAGTAATTCTGACAAAATTATTCTTTGAAATAAAAAGAAACGCAGTAATTAAGTACATATTTAGTAAACTAAACACAATATATATTTTACTTAAAACAAAAATATTATTATAAAATATATATATATATTTCAAATAAGCAAATAGATCTTATCTAATTGTATCAACAAAATGTATTGTTCTTCTGTGTCTTATTTCTATTTGAATCAATAATAGTATATTTCAAACCAAGGGAGGAAAGTGCTGTATTGCAGACCTCAAAATATTGATAATATTGAAATAATTAGCCAAGGCCTGCAATAGCACTTCCCTCACGTGGTTCGAATACTATTTTTTCCCAGCCAGTCCAATTTTAACTAAATGTCTAAAAATAATAAAGACGTACCTGTGAGTGACATGATAGATAGTAGGCTTAATCTGCCAAATATTTTCTAAGAACTGTTAAGTTAGCGTCTTTTTAAAAGTGTTTAATAATAGTTTAATTGAAATATTTAATACCTATAATTTAGCAATTATCTAATAAATCGACTCAAGCTGGGCCGAATGTACTAATATCATCTATCAATAATGTCACATATTATAAGATGTGCAGTTTCATCATGTCACTGTCACATTTTCCTCCCTAGGGAGGTAAAGTACAACTGTGTGTACAAATGACACTTTCCTCCCTGCTGGGAAAAAATTTATTGTTTGAAGTAAATATTCCATCTGATCAAAACATATATATCTCATTATTTCAATGAAATAATTAGTTATTTTAAAGTATTACATACATTTGACCCAATAAAACTTTTTATTTGAACAAAATATTTTATTTGTTTAATTCTATTAAAGATATTGTTAAAACAAACAAATTTTATTAACAAAATTATTTCGCTTAGCCCAACAATATATGTGTTTGGCCATATTTAAACAAAGATTTTAGTCAATACAACTAAAATTTGGTTGAATGAACCAAATGGGTTTTTCAGTGTACGTTCAGTGATACAACATACAGAAATCCATTGCAACCATTACGATGATGTTTGCATGTCATACGTTATGTTATTTTAACGTAAATGACACAACATAAAGGGGTATATATAATCAATGCCCTTGGCGAACGCTGGGAGATAATGAAACTCGTTCTATGGGCGCATTTAATAACAACTAATAGCTGACCGATTTACAGTAGACTCGCGATTATTTGAATTAATTACATTTCACATATTCAGCATTTTATATAAAGTACATAGTATTCATATAACTGCGAGGCTACTGTGTTATATTTTTGTTATTAACAATCATAAAGAAATTATTAAGTTAGAGTAGGAGCATTTTAATTGTTATGGAGCCTTACTTAAAATATGTTTTTTCTTTCTTGAGATAGCGGCTTTTTTTTGCACGATTTAATTAAAAAAATTTACCGAATTAAATAATTTTTTTACGTTTCGACAATTTTTTTATTGTTTTCTTCAGAAAATCATTAATGCATATATATAATCTACAATTTAAATTTTATATGTATATTACAGTTTAAATTTTATAGATATATAGCACAACACAAACATATTAAAATTTTACATTAAAAAATTTGCATTTTATAAAAAAGAAATAACATTAAAATGTTATTTGTCAAAGGACTTTAATAACATGTGTATGTACCATACTGAATACAAATGTGCCGAAGGTTACATCCAAAATCAATACGCAAGGCAAAATAGATAGCCTCGTGTAGTACCTTCAGGTTGATTACTTAGTTTTTTCATAAATCAAGTGTCTCTCTAGTTTGATTGATTCCAGCTTGTCCAATCTGTGATTTCCTCCTGGAAATTTTCTGTTAAAAAGATATGTTGAAATCATGTGCTCTACTCTCAATCCCAAAAGGTTACCTTCCATATGATGCACGATATTATTGTGTCTCAATCCTGCATATCTGCCGCTTGATAGTTCTCGCAATCTGAGATGATCCATTCTTGCGTTTTCGAAACCTTTTACCGTGCGAGCTCTTTGCCGAAACCCACGGATCTTTGAAGCTACGCTTTTCAAGTAAACTTTAGTGTTGTTGAAAACTTCTCCTAAACCCCTCACCACAAACTGCACTAAACTGGACGTACGTTTCGATAGCAAAGCTATCATCATCAGCAGAAACACTGAATTAAATAATTACACTAAAACTACCCTTATTTATACCTAAAAGGGTCATGGTACAATGATCACGGTCATGGCTGACTGTCGTCATGCTTAACTAGTCACTAATCCTAACTCCGCCTAATTTACTACTTAATAAACCGTAAAGACAAGAATTTAATGGCCCTAAATCTAGAAAGATAAGCTGTTACCCATTCTACTCCTCATACTCCCTTCATAGCTAACCTCTTTATGGGAAAATTTGAAACCGATCTTCAGAATACTTTGGCATATTTTCCACGGGTTTGGGTTAGATACGTCGATGACATTTTTTGTGTTTTTGATACTAGTAAGTGCTCAATTAGAGATTTTCTTGAACAGGTAAATTCAAAATTTCCTTCCATTAAGTTTACCCATGAAGAGGAAACAAACAATAGGATTGCTTTTTTCGATACGTTAGTAAATAAGAAATAAAATAAATTAGAATCGACCATATTATAGAAAGCCACTACTAATAACAGATTTATTTCAGAAGATTCAAACCATTCATGGAAGAACAATGTAGCAGCTATTAACTTTTTGGTACATCGCTTACTTAATTTCCCTCTATCTACAGAACGATATAATAAAGAACTTAAAGAAATTATTAGAATCGCTGCATTTAACGGGTTCTCAGAAGACGTTGTATAATAACACCATTAGAAAACATAAAAACAAAATAAGAATTAAGAAAATAAGAAGAAAAAATGCGAATACTTTAGAAATTAAAGACAAGAAGAATAAGAATATGTTAAAATTACCATTTTTATCCAAGTTACACGAAAGGTCTACAAAAAATTTTCTCTAAATTCAATCTTGACATAGTTACTACTTCAAATAATAGTCTTAAAAATATTTTAGGTGACCCTAAAGATCAAGTAGATAATTTGGAAAATCAGGTATTTATAAAATATTTTGTAAAGATTGTGATCATGTATATATGGGCAAACTAAAGATCAATTAAAAACGCGTTTACAAGGAGCATTTGGCTCATCTTAAATTTAGAAGGTTTGACAAATCTAGTGTAGGCCGTACATATGCTTGAAGAAAATCATAAGTTGACAATATAAAGTTGGTTAAAAACGTAAACATTATGTGGAATTAAATTGTTATCGAGGGTATGAGAATATATAAAACAAACATATTTTAATGAATTTAGATTTAGGACCATTAAATTCTTGTCTTTACGATTTATTAAGTAGTAAATTAGGCGGAGTTAGGATTAGTGACTAGTTAAGCTTGACGGCAGTCAGCTATGACCGTGATCATTGTACCATGACCTTTTTTTTTTAGGTATAAATTAGGATAGTTTTAGTGTAGTTATTTAGTTCAGTGTTTCTGCTGATGATGATAGCTTTGCTATCGAAACGTACTGCTGTGAACTGATGGTACCAGCATATAGGAAAAGTGAAATTAAAAAAAAATTAAATCAACTAGCTCAGTGGATAAAAATTTAAAAGGGCGCAAAAGATTTAATAATCTCAAGGTTATTTTCAGGATTGAACAAATCATAAAAATAAAAAGTGGGTGAAAGTAATCAAAATTTATTATATCAAAAAAAAAAAAAACTTTAATTACAAATTGCAGGAAACAAAACCATTCGACTGAAAGTCCTGGCCAAAAAAAAACTGCCTGAATTTACATATTACAAAGGACAATTCAAAATCCTCTAACAAACATATATAGATTTGTTCTAGAAAGAAAATGCTGCTTCTCAAATAATCCACGTGGTCTCAAGGTAAAACAACTAAATTAATATTAACGTGGAAAACAAATAAATTTCACAAATTGAAATTTAAACACAAGCACAATGCTTTCTTTTCACCTTTCACGAGGTGATTAATAAATAAAACTAATTTGAAAACTAGAAACGGAAAAAAAAAACTTAAAACTTACAATTCCTTCTAGAACAAATTATGATAATAACAGATTTTATAACAAATTTGTGCACAAAAACTACAACAACTCTTATTATCTAACTGAGTTCCTGACTCAAGAGATAGATTTCAATTAACCGAACAAAGTTCTAAATATAATAATGAAAATCAAAAAACAGAATGAAAATCAATAACAATCTACTTACACGGACATCTCGTCAAAGAACTCCCTTAAAGAGGGCCCAAACACGGTAATATATAAATAACATCTGCGTGCTACAAAGTCGCACGAATCGCAAAGAAAAAACTAGAATATTACATTGAACAAAATACATACAATCCTGGTGTACGCAAAATGTACAAAAGAAAGAATTTAATATAAACTGAACAATTACATAAAATTAAACAAACAATCAAATCAATTCAATTAAAAAACTAAATTACAAAATAAAAATGTTTGTGAGAATTTCTACGCGACATCGAAAAAGGTAAATGGGATCAATTAACATCTGTGCGCTTAAAAAAAAACTCTCGGAACTCATAAGGTGTTTCGTCCACAGCAGTACGTCCAGTTTAGATTTCAGTTTTGTGGTGAGGGGTTTAGGAGAAGTTTACAGCATTACTAGTACCACAGTTTGGAGTATTTTTGGTATTTTAGTGTTGTTAATAATGGAAATCTCACGTGTTTGCAGTTCCTATATTTGTATTCCTACACACCTCATTTTATCTGAGCATTTTAGATCTGCGTGCGACATGTTACTTGTCACGTTCCAAGCGTATTTGTTCCTGAAATTCTCGTTTAAATCAGCACGTCAAAGGGATACCGCTTTTCCTGAAAATATACTCGCCCCAAAGGTACATACATACTCACATACGTCTCCCTCCAAATCGTAATGTTAGGCGCTCACTCTAAAAGAAGAAAAGAAGAGGGAAAAAACCCCTACAATTGTATTCTCAATCGTCTTTGTTATTGCAGAAAAAAAAAGGACTACGCGGAGAAACTCGATTGTACGCCCCGCGATTTACTGGAAGAAAATCCCTATTACGTACTGTACACCGTACGACCCTGGCACGCACGCCAGCCCTTCCATGCCGTAGAGAACGAGAGAAAAAAAGGGAACAGAACAGAAGAATGGAGCTCGTTTCGCCGTTTTACTCTTAATCTTGATCGACGCGTAGTAGCGCAGTATAAACTTTCCGGAGGAGTCTGTCGGAGTTACCCCGGAACGACCGTAGCTCGCTGTTCCACGTCCCCGCGCTTTAAAACTAGATTTGATACTCTCCCGATCTTGACGGCGAGTGTATCGCGTTTGCGACGCGATTCTGTACCCTTTTCCCTTTTGTTTAGGGACGGACGAGGGTGCGCAGATAAGACGCGTTAAAATAAGGGAAAAGAAACGGCCTACTCCGTTCTTTTTCCTTTTCCCCGGCTGGTGTCGAGATACCGAGTTTTACAAGTTTCGACCTTTGAACGCTTTTTCTTATGCCAACGACGAGGGGTCCCGCGGGACACCAGTCGGGGTATACTACTTACATACTGCCGGCTACGGTCGCCGTAATGGCGGTGCGGGGTTGAAATCGACGATGACGACAATGACGACAACGGTTACGAGGATTACGTGGGCGCCGAACTGGAGGGATGGAGGGCTGAAAGAATGGAAAGGAAAAGATTACCGGGGTGGAAACGGCGCTGGCCCTTTCAGTTTGGCAAATGTTTCTTCCCGGGCTGCTAATAAAAATGAAATATTGAATTCTCCCGTTAAAGTAGACATGGTTATAGAACGGTATGGTGTCAAAAGATTGCGAATATTCCGCTGTAGTCTAAATAAGGACTTGAAACCTATTACGAGGGCGCCATATTGCATACTGAGCGAGAAGTTTAAATGCCATCACGAGATGTTCTTAAACGTCATTAAAAAAAAATTCTTAATTATATTAATAACTTACAAGGGAACCTCGCGAACTGTAAATCGCAGATTTTGATGAAACTTTGTCAGTTTGTACATAGACTCCATGGACTGTTACTCAAGGACGCTTTCCGTTGCTGCGGAACTTCAACTTTAGGGGGTGCAATTCACCCTTGCAATTTGGCCCAAAATTGGGTTTTTTCTTAATAACTTTTAAACGGTAAGAGATAGAAAAAAAGTTTCAATGGCAGACTTGTACCGTTTAGTAGGCCCTTTCGACTGGTATAGATATTTACATACAGGGTGTTCCAATAAACTTGAAATGACGTATTGCTGTGGTTTGGCACCCCGGGGTTTGTAAATTCGGTGTTATTTCATTTTTAGAGATCAATCTTTGTCAATGCGTCGGGCAAATTCTCTCAGAAATTAATTTTTTATTTTTGCATAACATATTGTTCATTGATTTGATTGTTGGAATTATTGTTCTGTTTAAATTTAAATTCAGTCAGTTGTACATTTTGCATTTACCAGTATTGTATATAGTTCATTGTAATATTCTAGTTTGTTTTCTCTGCGATTCATGCGCTGCTTTGGCACGCAATTGTAAATTGTTATATGTATGCGATGTTTGGGCCCCTAAAAAGGTAGTTCCTTGAAAGATTGCGGAGTAAGTACATGTTATTTATTTTCTTTGATGCCATTTTGGTAATTTTATTTTATTTAAAATGTTGTTCGTTTAATTTGAAATTTTATCATCCTTCAAGGAACTCTTTATTTGTTTATTGTATTTTATTGTGTACACAAGTCAGATGTAAGATCAGTTATTATATTTGCTCTAGAAGGAATTTTAAGTTTAAAGAGTTAATTTTTCGTTTTTTCTTATATTTTGCTTATTAATCACCTCGGATTAGGTGAAAAGAAGCTTTGTGCTTGTTTTTAAATTTCAATTTTAATATACTTGTTTGTCCACGTTTAAATTAATTTTGTTTATTTTAAATTTTGAGACCACGTGGATTTTTTGTGAAATAGGATTTTCTTCTAGAACAAATCTACCTTTTTGTTTGTTAAAGGATTTGCATCGTCCTTTTTAATTGTAGAGTCTAATGCAGTTTTTGTTTTCGGCCAGAATCTTAAATTCATGGTTTTGTTTCTGCATAATTATAATTAAATGTTTTTTTTTTATATATATAACAATAAATTTAATGATTGTTAACGTCATTCAAAATTTCTATTCTTTTATTTTTGATTCAACCATTTCAATCTTTGGGGATTTTAAAGAAAGTAAATTTTTCAAACGCCCACATTTTATTTGTCATGATTAGTTCAGTTGTGAGAATAACCCTGAGGTTAAGTCCTCTTTTGCGCCCTTTATTTTTATCCGCTGAGCTAGTAAATTTAAATTTAAATTTTCATTTTTATAAATTCATTTTGCATTTATGCTGGTACCATCAGCACACAGCAGTATGTTGTACTTATTTTATCAAATTTCAGAAATCGGTTATAATGGCCTTTTCTGTGTTCAAATAGTCTATAGAAAGGTAATTTAAAAAGTTATACAGGGTGCCCACAAAAATATAAATTTTAGCATATTTCCTTATTCTAAGGAGATACTCTGTATACTGTTATGTGGATTTTTGGAGAGATGTGAGTAGCGAACGCCTCACTTGCAGATATTTTTATTTTATCCGGGACAATTGACCAGAATAACTTGGTACACATATCCCCCGGTGCAATGTATACAAGAACCCAATTTTTATTTAAATTCAGTTCATATAGTTTTGCAGTGGCAGTGGCTAACATGGTTCATATCAATTCAATCAAATATTCATCTGCTAATACCTTCATATAATTATAATGAAAACCAAATAACACAAAATAATCCCAGTGAAATGGAATTGCATGATGCGGTGAGAACTCTAATCGATACAAGTGTTCGCGAAACAACGTCCGCAGTAGAAACAATAGAAGCATTAGAATTCGAAGATATGAATCGTCCTCGAGTAATTGAAATAGCAGTTGAAGGCTAGCCTTCATCGTGCTACGATTTAGAAGATGCTCAAGAAGAGTATGAGGAGACATACGCTTTGGAAGATGATAATATTACTCCAGATTACAAAAGGAGAGCTGTTAAGTTTTAGACTGATTCGAAATCAAAACGACGATCGTTAAGTTCTGTAAAAAGCAAATTTAGGAAAATAAAATTTATGTTTTCAACACTGTTTTGAGGATTTTCACTATCATGATGAAGAGTAATACACGAATTGGAAGAACGTATATAAATATTTTCACTACTGACTTTTATTTTATTAAAATAGAGCAGGCTGTTTGTGTCTTACACAAAATAAAATAAAGTAATAATTAAAACATATATATAATTATAATTAAATTGTACGTCGATTGTACATTGTAAGTTTTTCTTTTTATGGCTCTAGCTACCTGCACATTTGCAAAACAATATGAGCTCAACCAATATCAATAAACTAATAAAGCAATATTACATAATTTTATTTGCGTACCTACCCACGAAAGTACGAATACAAAAATTGAAGTCGTAATCTGTCGTTATTTTGTATATACAGTGTAATATTAAAAGTATCAGGAACAATCTGTCGAAGTAGCTACATTTTCTTTTGTCTGCTGTCGGGGATAATATAGTCTTACATACATCCAAACGCGTATAACTCGAAAACTAGCAGATATAATCATTTAGCGCCTAGTATAAGTTTACACTGATTTTCGACATACAATGCAGCCATATAACAGTATACAGAGTATCTCCTTAGAATATGGAAATATGCTAAAAATTATATTTTTGTGGACACCCTGTATAACTTTTTAAATTACCTATCTATAGACTATTTGATCACAACAAAGGCCATTATATCCGATTTCTGAAATTCGCTAAAATAAGCACAACATACGTCATTTCACGGTTATTGGAATACCCTGTATATAAATAGGTAATTTAAAAAGTTATACAACTTTTTAAATTACCTTTCTATAGACTATTTGATCACAAAAAAGGCCATTATAACCGATTTCTAAAATTCGATAAAATAAGCACAACATACATCATTCCCCGTTTAATGGAACACCCTGTATATAAATATCTATACCAATCGAAAGAGTTGACTAAACGGTACAAGTCCACCATTAAAACTTTTTTTCTATCTCTTACCGTTTAAAAGTTATTCAGAAAAAACCTAATTTGGACCAAATTGCAAGGGTGAATTGCACCCCCTAAAATTGAAGTTCCGCAACAACGGAAAGCGTCCTTGAGTAACACTCCATGGAGTCTACAAACTGATAAAGTTTCATCAAAATCTGCGATTTACAGTTCGCGAGGTTCCCTTGTTAGATATACGAGGATTATTAAATGACTTCACAACACTTGCGTGTTATACCATATCAACCCGTGAACATTTATAAATACGGAATAAGACCGTGCATAAAAATGCGGCATAATTGCCAAACATATTGCAGTGAGAATTGGAAACCCACTGCCCTTCTTCACACTTACACGCAGTTTTTCCAAGCAAACCACAAGCGGCCGTACTAACTTGGCACGCATGGATAAATGTAGGTTTTCATTTAAAATTTTTATAATCTTTCTGGTTATTTCATTTTATATTTTTATTTTTTCTTACTGCTTTATTAGAAATTATTTCCGCTACAATGTTAATTTACACATATGAAAAAAGATGTAAATAATTAAATGAGACGACTCGGGCAGCAGTGCTCAAGAAGTAGTTGACTGTCTTATTGGTTGTTGCAACAGTCGTAAATATTATAGGATACGCAAGTGTCAATTCATGTGTTGTATCACAATTGTCAAAATGTAATGACAAACAACTTTGCTGCTTACACAGCAAAAACCATAAATAGTTTTTTTTCAGAAAACTTTTAGTGACTAGCGTATAAGTACGAGAATCGCAATAACATGACCCGATTTGACGCCCTTAATTTTTTATGACTTAATGAACGGACTCATACCATTAATGACATTTGCAAAAAAAAATGTTGCTGTTGCCAGTATAAATACAAAAACTTTTGCGCGTACAAGTGCGCTATATTGTGAGTTATTACCAGGAAAAAAAGGTGATTTGTTCGAACATTTGCTAAACTAAAATAAAGATTTTAGATAATTTCGAAAACTTAAAAACTCTTAATTTTCTTGCGGATTATTTTTATTCAGTTTTCTTATAAGAATCTTTATTTTCTTAACATTTAAAAGTACATTTTGATATAAGAATTCTTTTTTATTTCGTTTTAATTTTCTATTTTAGAACAATACAAGGTTTCATGTACATTTTAATTTTTAACTGCTGTGGAATATTATATTCTAGCTATTTAACTCATATAATTCTATTTAATACGCATTAATTTAATTAACTTTATAGGTATTTTATTTTTCAGACTGTAATAAAAATAAATATGATAACTTATTTGTTTTACTTCACCTAGCGACCTCTATGATATCGTGAGTGAGTAGAAACTTAATTTTAATATCCCAAAACTCGCACGAATCGTCCAATAAAAGGACAATTTTAACCAAAACAAATATAATTTTTTATTTAAACACCTAATAATCCTATATTTTGTTGAATTAGGGACTCTTTAATCACAAGTACGTATATATTGGAATCATATACTATATCAAACAAGTTTTTATAAATCAAAATATGTATTCAAACTCGCCTAGCACTTTACTAAATTAGGTTATAGAGATGTCAGAAATTATTTGGTATATTTTGATAATCAGAGCCATCTATCAATCACCAATCAATTAGTGATTGTAAATTTACCGATTTTTTCATTTACCGGTAATTCGGTAAATTAAAATGAAAATACCGGTTTACCGGTAAATTATCGGTAATTTTTTTTTCATATGTGACATTAATTGGGATTCCCCAAGAAAATAGGGTTAGAAGTTAGGCTAGAATAATACATATTTTACACAATCTTAAGGCATAATATTAGAATTTTGTATTAAATATTTGTATTTAATTATTTTAAATAGTTGTAAAAAGTAAAACAAAATCATCAAAATATTTTGATGTTATTTTACAACAATGTTGCATTAATTTTCTCTCATAATGTGGTGTATTCAAAATTGCTATTAGTTTAAATACAATAATGGATTATTGTCCTCACGTTAATACCAAGACGTTAATACCAGACCGATCATCACCTATGCATCAATAGCATGGAGCAAAAGAACTAATCTGGCCACCGCGAGAATTAACCTCTCGAAGTGCAAAGATTAGCATGTGTATGCATAACGGGGGCTATGAGAACTGCCCAACAGCAGCTATTGAAGTAGTATTGGATCTTGCCCCCTCCACATTGTAGTGGAGGGCGTGGCGAAAAGAACCGCACTAAGAATGGTCAAGGAAGGAATGATTAGGCATGGGCTCAATCTCCTGACGGTGATCAAACTGGGATATGCCCCGGGATGACATGTTAAAGAAATTTAAACTTTGTGAAGGAATTCACCACAAAGCTAAGTAACAGGAGCGAGTGGGATCATAACACCATCTTGAATTTTAATAGAAATGCCATCAAATGGTACACTGATGGCTCCAAAAAACGGCAGAAGGAACTGGAATAGGAATATACGGCCCAGAACTACATATTTCGAAAGCTTGGGAAAATACCCAAGTATATTTCAGGCGGAAATACACGCTATTGGAAGATGTGTTCAGTTCAATATGGATAGGAACTATCGGAACAGGAGATTATCATCATGTCTGATAGTCAAGCAGCCATCAAGGCGCTGAGCTCATATGAAATCAGCTCCAAGATGGTCTGGGAATGCCTAGGGAAACTAAATGAGCTAGGCAAAAGAAATAAAGTAACCCTCCTGTGGGTTCCGGGTCACACAGGAGTGGAAGGAAACGAAATAACGGATAACCTCGCGGAAAAAAGGGGCTGGAATGCTTTCGTAGGGCCTGAACCCTTTTGCGGGTTAAGTAGCAGTACAATACTGAAGAAACTAAAATAGAAATGGAGCAGAGAAAATCCAGTTACTGGGAAAATCTCCAGGGAATGACGCAGAGTAAAATTCTTCTGGGAACTTATAAGCAAAAGGTTTACAGAATGCATCAACCTGAGTAAGAACAATGTTCGCATATTAACCAGGAATACTTTCAGGCCATTGTAGACTGAAAGGACACCTGAGTAAGCTTGGATTGGAAAAAGATCCTGAATGCAGATTTTGTGGGAACAGGATGAAACACCATCCACCTCCTCTCAAACTGCGTAGCACTGTGCAACCCGAGGCAATTGTACCTGGGAGCATGTGAAATCGAAGAGGGAGACTTACCTAGACTGGGGCCCTCTGACATCCTACACTTTTTAAAAGGAATAGGATTGGAAGGCCAACTGTAAAGCAGCAAGAATGGGGGACACAATAGATCCTTTAGGTCGCAGTGTAACACCACCCTTCATCTACATACATACATAATACCAATGATTATATTTATAATATATTGTAATATCTACTTTTCTCCGTGTAGCAATATTTATATTTAAAACAAAAATGTAACGTACTTCTTAGTTATCCATGGTTTTATAAAATTGTTTGTGATTCTACATGTGCTTTTTTTCCATGGATGGGTGTGACCCTGGCAACTCAACCAGAAAGACCTATTGCGCCCCCATGTTAATTTTTAACCTTCTCTGGCTGAGAGTTAACTTACCGACTCTGGGTTCGTCCAACAGATCGACTCCAAAATGCGACTGCCTCTTCCCGTTCACTGCCGGGTAGTTGACAAGAAGGTGAGCAGCAGTTTCCTCCGCACTCCTACACTTCCTGCACAAGGGAGAGTTCACTAGCCCCATGCGGTACCTGTGTTTATTTAGTGGGAAGTGCCCAGTTAAGATTCTTGTGAGTAATCTCAATCTGTCCCTGCTCGTAAAGACTGCCTTACGGAGTTTTTCCTCATTCGGATGAAACTGTAGATATTTACAGTGTCTTGAACCGGCGAGTCTATTCCAAAAGGAGCGGTGCCTAGCACCAAGTTGGGATCTAACGAACGTTCTGATGCGACCATATGAGCTACCACACGCCGGTTCTGGACCTAAGAACGGCAGCTCGTTGGCGCCCCTCGCTAAAGTGTCAGCAAGTTCATTGGCTCTAATCCCAGAGTGACCTGGGACCCATCTCAAAGTAACATTTAGATGTTCCGCCAGCTGTTCAAGCTTTCTGTGGCATCCCAATACCACGTTAGCGTCAAATTTGACAGTCCGCAAAGCTTTGAGGGCAGTTTGGCTATCGAAGATGATTTCTACTCTTCCATTCTTGTGCAGGCAGTTTGAGAGGCCCTCAACACAAGTCTGGATGGCAATAACATCGCCGTCCCACACTCCGTACCTCCAGATGCCAATGCCCGTGCCATTACGCGTTTTCGAGGCATCGACAAACCAGCAACAATTGCAGTTTCCCTACGCTGTATCCCCTAGAGAAGTTAAAAACCGGCACGATCCGCCTTTACTATAAGTGTCAGTCTTAGGTAATCCCCGTATATGTTAAATTTTCCATACTTGTTTACATATAATTAGGTACTGTGTTTTGTATTTTGTTCAAATTGCAGTTTTGATGGAATTGATTTGTATTTCAAAATATATGTTAAAACTGGGGTAAAGAATGTAAAAACATCATGTTACCAAATACTGTTTCTTTTAAAAGATTTTTTATGATTCATTATTAAGATTTCTAGTAAATTCATGACAACCAGAAAGTGATCACCACAACTCATGAAACGTAACCATAGCAAAAACGTATAACGAAGGCATAGTGATGCGTGGCGTTCATTCGTACTTCCATTCTGAAAACCGATATGTCGCGCCGCACACTAGAGCTTATTTTCAAATAAATCGGCGGCACATATCGGCCGCGTCTCGCGCCATCGGGCAAAACGTTATTGGCTACCATCCTCTCACTCCCTCCCTCCGACACTACGCGCGTTATTGATGGACAATCCGACGTCCATGCGGAGCAAAACTTTTGATTTATCCGTTTCATTAATCCTAGATTATGGATATATATTTATTATTTATTGATATATCCGGCGACATTTCTACCGCACGAATGTGCGCCAGTCGTCCGGAAAGCAATTTCCGTTATCGCGAACGACGAGAATCGTACCACACGATGCGAGAATTTTTTTTTTAAATAAATATACCGCTGGTAGTTCTGAAACTACACGTTATGATTTTCTTAAATTCATTGTGAAATAGTATTGGATTGATCTGACAAAGTGATACAGACTGAAGAATTGTAAAATGAAAGCGAAGCGGTCAAGATTAATTAATTCCTTGATTTACTCACTGAACATGAATCAGGCTTTCTTACTATCCCTTTAAGGGGGTCACTACATGTCTTTATCCATGTGGGAAAACCGCCATTACGTATGTCTCTTTTTCTCAGAAACGCCGTCTCTGCTTTCATTGATTTTTTTACACACGTTATCTAGTTTTGTCCCAACAGTTTAAGTAAAAGGTTTCATAAAATTTCTAAAGACTTTTTTTTTGAGTTTTACAAAATCGATATTTTCTTCGCTTGTACTTTTTCACATACTTGCCCCGTTTTCTCGCAACCTGTTCAAAGTATCGCGATATATTTTTTTTTCTAAATGTAGAATTAGATGGAGAATATACTGAATGAAGCATTTCTTTTTAAATAAACTTCTGCTCTTTAAACAAAAAAAATCGAAAATTTAAAAAGGTGAGCGAAGAAAATATCGATTTTGTAAAACTCATAAAAAAAGTCTTTAGAAATTTTATGAAATCTTTCACTTAAACTGTTGGGACAACTACTAGATAAGTGTGTAAAAAAATTCAATGAGATCAGACTGAGAAAAAGGGACATACGTAATGGCGATTTTCCCATATGGATAAAAATATGTAGTAAGCCCCTTAACACCACAACCTGAGATTTGAGCCTATTTGTATGATTCCGTACTAACAAGTAACCACAAGTAAGTGTGTTTCGCCGATTTAAATGAAATTCTGTAGTGTAAGGACAACGGCGGGTTTCTTAACTGCTAAATCCTCGTTTTTGTGGGGGTGGAGTGCCCGATTGGAAACACTACCCTTCGCTATTTGCTTTAATATCTCCGAAATTATAAGACATCAAAAAAAAGTCAGAAATATTTAACTGTTTTACTTGCATTAAAAAGATAGTTATAATAGTTTCTCTTCCACAATTACTATTTACTGGTAACAACCACCACCCTCATATTTTTGTCAAATTCGAAATTTCTTTTATTTGTTAAAAAGATACAAGAAGATTATGCACAATTTATCCATATATATTAAACACCGCCTTCTAGACCTCCCTTCTCTCCATTTAGTGATAATGGGCAAGGCAAAAATGGAGCATCTCAGATTGCTAGAATTACCAAGTGGTAATACGCAGGATTGAGATACAATAATATTATCCATCATGTGAAAGGCAACCTTTTGGAAATGAGATCAAACCACATGATTTCGATATATCCTTTTTAACAGAAATTTCGAGGGGGGAATCACGAATCGAATAAGGTGGAAACAATCCAACTAGAGAGACAGGTTCAGAGAATTGATGAGAAAACAGTTTACAGACTGATCAAAAACAGAAAACAGGACTGGAGCTGGAATCTGCAGCGAGGTGAGAAATACAATGACCACCCTTTCACTAAAATACGCCGCCGTTTTCCAAGCCGAGGCATACGCAATATTGCATTGTGCAAATAAAATCAATCAGAAAACTTGAAAATAAGCAGATCTATACAGCTGCTACAGACATCCAGGCGATACTGAGCGCACTAATGAACCCAAAGACACCATCAAGACTAGTTTGGGAATGTATTCGAGAACTGGAATGGCTTTACAGACCGCAATAAGGTCACTTTGCTGGGGGTGCTCGAACATTCAGCAATCGAAGAAAACGAAAAAGTCGATGGGTTAGCATAAAAGGGATAATCTGCTCCATATATAGGTCCAAAAACTGTTCTAGGAGTGTCTAAAGCACTGCACGAGGGCAGGTAAGAGGTTGGGTCATAGCAAAACAAAAAGAACACTGGAATAATACAACCAGGTAAACTCATGGTAAGCTCTTTAGTAAGGGACCATCAAAAAAGAAGAACCATTGCAACTCAGTAGGATCATCTACGCATCATAACAGCATCATAACCAACTGACCCTGAAGGACACCTACCGAAAACTAGAATCAACACTAGAGATACCAACTGCAGACTGTGTGATGAGATGACAGAGAACGCATACCACATTGTATGTGAATGTGAGACTCTAGACGCAAGAAGACAGGCGACTTTTGGCAAGCCGAAAATCAACCCATTACTTCCATCATCAGAAGTCTGTATAGATTAGTGCAGGGTACTAGGATCTTGGAATGGCTGATATAATTTAAACGGTGGATATAAGAAATTGGAGACTAAATACAAAAAGCTGGCTGCAGTGTTTTCGAAGACACCATGTCAGACGACTCCCACCAAAAAAAAAAATAAATAACTCAATTTATATAAAAAAAAATACAGAAAACCATCTGCTGCTAGTTATGAAAATGGTAAAGTCGCTACTTTCTGGTAACCAGCCAGTACATCTGGCAATAAAACAGTTTGCTGACATTTTGAATTATTTTTAGACTAATCCACGGAAAAAATTATAGTGTTATTTTTTTCTATCTCCACTCTCTCCAATTCTTGATCTTGATCCAAAATTAGCTTGTCTTTAGACTCTCTTTTTTTGCTTGCTCCTAATTCCATATATTTGGTCTTTTCATAATTTATGTTCAGTCCTATTAGCTGCTATAGCTGCTTCTCTTTCAAATCTTCTTAAGACTTTAACAAGTTCATTTTCTTCATGTGCAATAATTATTACATCATCCGCGTAAGCAATCATTTGGTGGCTCCTAGAATATATACTTTTCCTGGTTTGTATTTGGCTTTTCCTACATACCGATTCCCAAACCAAGTTGAAAAGTACGGTGGATAAGGGATCGTCCCGCCTTAACCCTTTTGTGACATCAAAACTGTCTGGTAATTCCCGCTCGAATCTTACTTTATATTTTGTATTACTTAGAGTTAACTTCACTAGTCTGCATAACTTATTACTAATATTAAACTGCTGTAATATTTTGAATATTTCTTTTCTTTTAATCGAATCATAGGCTTTCTTGAAATCTATAAGTACAGCGTATATTGACATTCTATGTTCTTTACATGTTTCTTGTATTTGTCTTATAATGTGGATCTAATCTACCACCGATCGGCCTGCCCTAAAACCCGCTTGATAATCACCTACAAGAGTCTCCATGTCTTTTTGTAGTATTTTGTATACCACGTCTAGCAATGAGATTCCTCTGTAATTTCACACTTTTTTTCTATCTCCTATCTAATATTGGCTGTATGACTGCTTCTTTCTACGTGCCATACGTCTTTTATAATTTGTACAATACGTTCCTGTAAAATATCTCCACCATATTTTAACATCTCAGCACATACGCCATTTTCCCCACGACTTTTATTATTTTTCAGGTGCTTTATAATATTCTTAATTTCGATATCCTCTATTTACTCACTATTTGTAGTTCCCCAGTTCTCATCCAATCCATTCTTTTCACTATTTTCTCCCTCATTTAGTATTTCTTGAAAATAACGCATCCATCTATATTTCTTCTCTTCCAAGTCTCCCAATTAACGTTCCGTCTTCTTCCTCGATGAAGATACTTTTTCCCTGATATCCCCTTTTTTCATCTCTTTCTTCTTTCTTTATAAAATTTTCTAATATCTTTGCCCTTGAAATTATCTTCTATTTTCTCCAACTTCGACTCAAAAAAAATATCGTTTCTTTTCTCTACATGTTTGCTTAGCTATTCTTCTGCTTACCTGGTAAGCTATCCTATTTTCTTCAAGTATATTGAAGTATCTTTTCTAAAGGTGCACAATTAACATTATATTACGTTCCCGAAATATCAAAATGCTATCTAAAATACAGCCGTAGTAATAAAAGACGGACTTACTATTGATGCCCCCTATTCTATTGTATTAACTTCGTTCTTATCTTTCTTTTCTCTAGGCATTCCCATATTTTTCCTCAGAATCGGTCAAAAACCATACATATAGACTAATTTAGTAATTTAGGTAAGCCTTTTCACGAACATTCCGATAAAATTGGTTATGGAGATTATTGATCAAAATTGAGATTTATTACGTCCTAATACTACCATTCCTAAAACTAAATTTATGAATCTTATTGAGTGGGTTTTCGAGTCAGTTTATTTTTTGTATGAGGGCAAATTTTACCTGCAAATACATGAGACACCAATGGAGAGTTCTCTCTTGCCCATAGTTGCAGATATGGTTATGAACACCATATTAAAAAAAGTCAGATCTCAGGTACCATTTGTCTTCGACTTCTTGTACCAATATATGGATGATCTTGCCTGTTTCTTACCCACATATCAGTTAGATAATACATTAACCCTACTTGACAGTTTTGATCACATTCTCACATTTACCATCGAAAAGAGCAAGGTGGGCAGTTGCTTTTTCTGGACACTCATCATTACCAGACATAGCAACCAGATCCACCAGTTAGGGTGGTATAGGATATATATTGTGACATTTGAAAGTTAGAGAATATCGTATAGTCCTAATAGGAATGAACCGTCTAATTTAACCAAAATCGTATCTTTTACAATACGTGAGATCTCCATGTAGGAAATGTAATCTGGCACACGTAGTATACTAAAACACCCCTTAACGACTCGTGGGGGATCATTAATTAATGTATTCAAGTACCGATGTATGGATATGTAAGCATGAATGCGTGTTATCACGCCTCTTTTAAATGCAATCCGAAACATCGAATTCCCACGCGTCGAGCAGCGAACGATGACGGGCGTCGTTTTAAAAAGAGGGATTATTTTTTCATTCGTGGTGGGCGGCTAAGGCTATAGGGTACTGCGTTTGTTCGTTCTCGCGCTCGCAGGCCGTACGCAACCGATACAATTTATATGGTAATTGATGTATGTGTTTGTTTAAGCGAGACACGCGCTTTGAATTTAAATTCACTTAATTTGAATGAATCAAGACACGTGGATTATTACGGCATTGTAATCTATTTTCCATTAAATGCGGACGCGGCCCTAATCGGCTCGGCTCGCGGGTAGAATGTTACGGGAGGGAGAAGGGAGCGGGAGGAGTACAGGCTACCAACTCCATACCGCAAAGGGGGTGGGGTGGAATGACACGTTTCCGAAACCGCTATTCCCTCGGGAGCGTTCAAGGGTGAAAGACGCGAGAAAAAAAAACAGACGATGAATGTTTTGCTATGCTTTAGGAACCTGTAAAAATGTAGTTTCTCTCTTTCCTGCTTTTATGCTCGGTGGTGGACGAATGTGCTGGAAGAAAGTTTTGTTTTAAGGTCCATCAATATTTTGTATTGTTTAGTCTCCGCTAATATCATCATAACTGGTGAAGATTGTACATTAAGAAAAGAACGACATTCCTAAAGTAGTCTTCATTATACAGGGTTAGGTAAATGCGTTGGAACACCTGATTTCTGGCTAAATTATGGGTTCTATTAAAAATAGTATTAAGAAAAGTCTTTGTAGTATTTTTATTCTACTCTGTGACATACTTTGATTTTCAACAACTATCATATGCTTCGATATATGACATCATAGGCACTTTTTTTAAATGGATCACCCTCTATCTTTTCACATTTTCGAATAGACACTTTTTCCAGAATTACAATGATATACGGTTTGGCAGGTGTGCGACTTGAGATATTAAAATAAAGCGATGGTTATTAACAGATATATCTGGTAAAGGATATTCGTATTTTTATGTTGCCATGGAAACTTTTAGCAAAAATGAAATGGAAAGGTGGGGGGCGGAAGTCAGACCACTGAAGGGTAAAAAAAGAACAGTCCAGGGCAGCAATAAAAGACCTCGGCAGGACTCTAAAACGTCACCGCAGACCTCGAAGAGACCCCAGGATATCTATAGCCAGACAACGCCAGGACTACAGATGGCAATAATTGAGTAATGTCATCCGGAAAAAACCCCCTGAATCAAGAGCAAGCGGATCTGATCTAGGAAAAAACATAAAGCATACTGGTATAAAATAGCCAGGCAAATTCATGGAAAGATCTTATTAAGGGACCATAAAAGCAGAAGGCTGAAGAGCTACTGCAGTCTAGTAGAAAGCATCTTCGCACCACAACAGGTCTTCTTACAGGGCACTGCGCACTGAAAGAACACCTACAGAAAACTTAAATCAACATTGGAGATATCAACTGCGGACTGTGTAATGGAATGACAAAGGACGCTTACCACATTCTGTGTAAATGCAAGGCTATTGGACGCAAAAAATTTTGGCAAACCAACAATGAACCCAGAGGATTACATCGGTCAGCCAGCCAGAGAGACCTGTACAGATTAGTGCATAGTGATACTAGAATACTGGAATGGCTAATATAAATTAATCGGTAAGAGAAATGGGAGACAAAATAAGAAAAGCCAAGAGGCTGCAGTGTTTCCGGACACTTCAGGTCAGATAGCTCCCACAATAACAAAAAATTCAATATATTTAGAAGTAAAAAACAAATGTGGGTAACAGTCAATATTTTGTCATTACTTTATTAGTTGTCAAAATAGAGTTTATTTAACCGCGCATGTAGTAACGATATAAGGTTTCTGAAGTAATTTTCATTCAGCCTCATTTCCTCCCAATTGTTTTCAATAGTCATCTACAATTTATTGTCATATCCTTTTGAGGTCGCAAGTTTGTAGCTTTTAAAATCTTAAACTATGGTTTATAATGTTTAATAATCTAATATAAGATTTGAATATTTCATTTCAATTTTACACGAGACAGCTTTTTAGCAAATACCGACCTTATGTGGAGGGAACGCATGAATCTTGACGATCCAAATCGGAATATCAATGCACTTGCCTCGAACTGAGAAAGCAACATGAGAGAAAGCTTTTTATGTGAGGTGTAAAAGACACGTACTAAAATGCAATGATCTAAGTTAAAGCCAGACCTATCGTTTTATTACCTTCGTGACAACTTCATAGATGTATAAATTTATCTGCTCTTTGGAAAACAATAAAATTTTGGATCTACCACGTGGCGGCAGGGTACATTGGAAGACCATAAGGGCCGATTAAAAAGGAGCTCCAACGCCATGTCCAAGAACATATTTATGACGATAGGTATAGAGATAGTTTACAGGTTTTAATATAGTTTTTGGTAAATAATTAATACACATGCACATATCCATAATTGGTTTAATTTTTTTTAACTGTGTTCTGTTACGTTCAGTTTTATTTTTCTTGTACGCGTGACGTATAGCTAGGGTTATCGCCTTCTCGCTGTCCGTCTTCTGTATATGGACTCTATGTTTATCATTGTATACTCCTATCTCAGGGTCACTCGGTCCGTATCGCCTCATAGATGTCGCATATTGTGCCGTTTTTGGTCATCCTTTTTTGTGGGCTGTTATCGGGTATGTCATCCGAGGACTTTCGGAATTTTCCGTAGGCCCTCGCTCTGCAAGTAATTGTCGAAGCGAGCGAACGCGACTGCGGGTTGATTTTTCTAGAGTGCCTTTTGGAAGGTTTTTATCGCCCTTGCGGATTTATTAATCTACTCGTATTAATTGTTTTTGTGGTGAAATTTAGCGTCTTAGACGCCGTTTTCGTGTATCAACGAAATTATTACGGATTGTGGTTTTGTCAAGTTCCACGTTTCACTTTGCTTTGCGTCAGCTGTGCCCTATTTGACCCCCAAATAGGTAAGTCCTTTTCGTTAACAGTTCTCTTTTTTTGGTAACTTACACTGAGGTTTCTGCGATCCTCTCGTATAGGGTTGTGGTACGGGACGAGACACCAGCGACCACACGTGCCACCACGTGTCGATACCCCGTACACCGGCAAAGGAATTTCCGACGGCTTTGCAGCGATATACGCCGTTTGATTCAGCGAGTGCCCCGCTGCCAGCTGAGGGACACTCAGGAGCGTCAGGTTGTTGGCCGGCCTAGCCCCGAGGTAGAACCAACGTCATCCTCGCGAGGTAGGATTGTGTTTAATTTGTTCTTCACGCCATCGCGGGTTAGACGCGCGGAAGCCACTCCGACCTGGGGAACTCAGAACCTTTCTATTTTTCCCTGTGACGGCCGTGTACCGAGTTTATTTTTATTACGCTTAATTTTTGTCTTATGTAGTTCAGCTCTTAAAGTGATAGTCTCCCTGTGAACTTTGTGTACGATATAACTTTTTTTTTTACTTTCATTTCAATCTTTGAACGTACAATATACCGTAGAGATCGCTCGACTTGTCCCCTCAGGACTAATAGTTGTTTTTATTTAAATTTTGTGTTTTCTTGTAAACTGTGGCGTGTGCCACGGAGGGTTGTTTTATACCTCCACGCTTACCCGCGAGGTGCGCTCTGGGGACTCCCACACCCCGGGGATTGGGAAAATATAATTCTCGTTTTTTACAGTTTACAGTGTCACAATAATTATATTAAAAAAATATATTATAATGAGTTTATGGATAGTCAAGTACAGTTTAAATTTCATAAAGATATCTTCAATAGGTACTGAAAAAAATTACGTTACCGATTGTCACCCCCGTTTTTTCCTTACAATAGGGGTTAGAGATATGAAAAAACATTTTAGATGAAGAACAATAAAAATAAGGTAATAACCCTTCATCAGATGCGAGTGCGGTTTTCATATGTTTTCATATTTCGATAATCTTATTAATATTAAATATTTAAAGTTTTTAAAATATGAAGTGTTAGGAACATATGCTAAGCAACAACGACGTTATAACGAAGTCGCTAAATTAGGCAATTACATGACACATGAAAAGTACCTACAATATGCGGCAAAAGTAAAACAATAATGACCAAGGACGAAAATATTGAAATGTTACTAAGTTTATTAATATCAGTCTTGCAATTGACTGAATTACTTAGTATTTTCTTATATAATACATTTCCGAGAAAAGTTAGACCAAGGTGTCTCATAGTGGAAAAATTTAGTGCGTTCAAAATTGATGATATGCTTAGCGTAAAAAAAAAAAACGTATAAGAATAAGAATTAAAAATGTAAGTACACTAGAAACTAACTACAAAATGAATAAGAAATATATTAAATTATCATTTTTTTTCCAAATTATACAAAAGGCTTGCACAATATTTCTCTAAGTTCAACTTAGAAATTGCTGCGAGTTCTGGCAACAGTCTCAAAAATATTTTAGAAAACCCTAAATATCAAATAGATAGCTTAAAAATATCAGGAATTTGTAAAATATCATGCAAAGATTGTGATTAAGTATACATTGAACAAAACAAAAGATCAATTCAAATTCGTTATGTTGAATGATGTGTTCCTCAATCATTCAACTTAAATTTAAAATGCTCAATAAATCTATTGTTGCTTTACATATGCTTGAGAAGCTCATAAAGCAGATAATGTAAAACTTGTTAAGAATGTAACTAACCAAGTGCCACTAAATTGTTAGAAAAATATCGAAATTTATAAAAACAAACATTTTCAGGGGTTAATTTTCTTTTATCAACCCCCCTGTCATTTGTAGGGAGCTGAAGTTTTGCATAGGTCATTACCTTCACAAAGCGCAACTTATGTGTGGGTTTTCAATTATGGGGGGTTATCGATACCATCAGAAGCACTCTTCAGTTGCTTATTCTGCTATTTCCTTTTTTATGTATGTACATATTTTCACGTTTATAAGACGTAGTTTTTCTCTAACATGAAAATAGCATTGCAATTATGTGTTATGAGCACACAGCAGTACAATAAATCATATCCTCATTCAATAATTTCCTGGGCACTAAACAAGTTAAAAAGCATTATTATAACAATAATATTTAATGACAACAATAAATAATCCATTGTAATGTTAAAGTCTTAGCTTTCCAGGTAAGCATCATTCAACGTATTTGGAAGCATTAACAAAAAAAAACGAATAATTTAAGAGAAAACTATTGAAGATCGGCGTAGAATTAAATCTATTATTCAAAATTCTTTGATGTATCACTAATTTGTAGATCCCAGTATGATACCAGGGGAAATCTTTATTAAGTTTTGGTGAAACAATGTCAATCTTGGCAGTTCTAATTGTAAGATACGAGACCGCTTACACTTCAAAGTAAATGAAAATCAATTACATACAAGAATGTAAATGTCAAAATTTTCATAAATATTGTAGTATCTCAGGACCAGTTAAAGATCAATAGAAGAGGCTCTAGTTGTAATGCTGAATTCGGAAATGTTTCAATACACAGGTGTTCTATTAATAAATAACATAGTTCATGGGAATTTCCAGTTAACCGGATGTTTAAGAAACTTAAAAATATTCTAAAAGGAAAGTAAGTACCAAATTTTGAAAGCTGAAGACTTTGGTGGAGCCCGAAAACTTCTAACTAACCAGTTGTGTAGAAAACCCTTAACTAAAATTCTCATAAGAACAAGCAAACTACTCACAATTTTAAAAGCGCCGTATATTTATGTGTGTGCGCTGCAGATTAACTAAAACACCCGATATTTATTCGAAGGGGACGTTTCTCCCGCTCAAAGTTAAATTGTTTGGACACTCTCGTCGGGCGTAAGCCTTCCTCTTCTTCGGGCCCTTCGAATCGGCGAACCGTAGCCGAGTAATTCGCTTAATTTCCGTTCGTATACGGAAGGACGCGACGCGGCCAAAGACACAAGAAGAGACAAGAAGACGAGTGTGTACGTAACGAATAACGTTAAGTATTCACAGCGGGCCGTACGCTGCTGTATTGACTAGACGTTAAATACCAGCTTGCCGGAGAACCGGTCGCTCCCCCGCGTGACGGAATTCGTGTTATTTTCTCAGGGCGGCCTTTACGAATCCTTAAATAAGAGCTCCTAAATTCATTTGATGGGGTTCCGGTATTAGGAGAGTCCGCAGCCGCGTCTGAAATAAATGGGAGTTTATTTTTTGGGGAATTGCGCCCGCTGTCTAACTAAATTCCAATTTACACCAATTAAGTACACATAAAAGCTTTCTCAACATGCTGGTGGTTTCTCCAGCCATCAGCTATAACTGTAAATTAATTGCTTGCATAAAAGTATTATACTTAACAACCCGTATTAATTATTTATAAGTAAACATGGTATTAATTTAGAAATCAAAGAATAAGGTTGACTTATAAAGTTTTAAGATTCTGTTCCTAACGTAAAGTTTTCCAGTCCAAACCTCATTTTTTTATTTCTCTTCTAAAATGTATAAATACAAATAAAATGAAGAAAAAATGCCATGTAAAGCCAGAATCGCTAAAGAGGAATTCCAGATGGAAAATGGAAACAAGCTATTACCCGAAAATTATAGGCCAATATGTTTACTATCAACTTTGAATAAAATACTGGAAAAAAGTATACAATTACAAATTAGCGAATATTTGACGAATAACAATATAATACACACACGACAATACGCCTTTCAGAAAAAATCGGCGACAACGTCAGCTGCAAATGATCTGTTAAATAGGATAAAAACCAAAGTAGCAGAAAATAATACTGTTGTTATGATCCTAATTGATATGAAAAAGGCATTTGACACCATATCAAAACCAAAATTAATAGAAAAACTAGACAACTTGAGCATAAGAAATACAGAGAAACATCTAATACAAACATATTTGTCAAACAGAACCCAGACCACAAGCACTAATAACTCTGAAAGCGACCAACTAACAGCAGAATACGGAATCTCACAAGGCGGAAACCTACCACCGATTTGTATATAATGTATACAAATGATATATTTGCTACGAAAACACATGGGAAAATTTATGCATACGCAGACGACATATGCCTAATCTATTCAAACCAGAACGATCAAAAATTGCAACAAAACATAGACGAGGATATTACAAAAATAGAGGAATGGTGTTTTAATAACCTCATAACAATAAACGAAAGAAAAACAAAATATATAGTTTTTACAAAAAAACGACGAACCCCTACTTTCAACATCAGAGTAAAAAACCAAATCATTCAGGAAACCACCCAAACAAAATACCTAGGACTAACGATACAAAGAAACCTAAAATTGGACGGCCACATCAAAGACCTAATAAAGAAGAACACCCTAACGATAGCGAGCATAACCAAAATAAGAAGACTAATACCAGAGCATATGAAAAAATCATTATATCATTCTCTTTTCACATCCCACATGAGCTATATGATAAATGCATGGAGCGACACTGCAAAAAGAAATATAGACAAGCTACAAAGACAACAAAATAAGATTTTGAAAATACTATATGAACTAGACAAAAGAACACCCACACTAGAAATTTACGAAAGAACGCGTGAACTAAATATGAAACAACTAACTATCTTAAAAAACTTAATTTTAATACACAAGATGAAAAGCGGATTAATAAAAACCAACACCAAACTAAAAAACAATAGAGAAACACATAACCACAACACAAGAAGACATTCACATATAAGAACTGAAAGAATAGTCAGCAATAAGTATAAAAAAATACCGAACACAGAAGCTATAGAACAATATAATAAACTGCCAACTGAGATTAAACAATTAAATCACGCACAGTTTAAAAAAGAAATCAAAAAAAGAGTCAAAAGGCGGGTTTTCTTATCTGGAAACTTTTGGGGATGGCCAGCCCAAATTCAATCTAGTCAAAGCCAAATACCGTCTCACAGATAACCCCACCTGCTCTTTGGAGCGACTAGCCACTGCTGGAAAGCAGTCTATAAGGCACAAAAACTTTACACAACACTCACAAAAATTTTAAAGATAAGGGGGGCTTTCGAACGGTTTTAGCACACCTCTCGAGAAAAGCTTTTGCTTCCTGTTCTCGAATTTTAAGCTTATTTTGATTGCAAAGTTTAAGAAGAGATGCTTTAATTTTAAGATATGGAAACGCCCGACAACGAAAAGGGTATCGCGTGCTTTACTGTAGCTAAATCGGAGTCCACGAATTAATTGAATTAAAACAGCAATGAAAAGAATTTTTATAAACTTTAGTGACGTCATTCCGTACCGATTTCTAGTTCCGCTTCTCTTCACAGGAGGGCGCAAGTATGATCGAAGGCGTTATTTTTCTGAACTTCAAGCGCCCTTCTAGAGAGTAACGTGGGATCCGCTGGTCAGCATTTGTAACATACAATAAACAAAGAAGCAGATAATATTTAAAGTAATACCGTATTATCTCAATTACGCGAGATTTTAAACAAAAATAGACTATTATTTCCTGTGAAGTAGACGCTGCTTCAGCGAATGCCACATTACTTATCATCTACGTATAAATAAAATGAATTTAAATACTTTGTATTGTACAGAATGGAATTTCGAATTCTTACAGCAGTTTTGGGATGCCGTGTGATGCCATGGCTTAAAAATTCAACCTAGATAGGAAATGTCAGGTTATAATATCAGATAAGAACGACTACTGGGAGGCAAGCACTCCAATAAGAGCGGACTCAAACAAGCGGCTCTAAAACGGACTACGGCGTCGAAACTGGAATAGAGGCAAATAAGATTAAAAAGGCGTTACAGACTGAGGTTGCTGCATAGCACGATTTTTATTTTTTCTAGAAAATAAAGAGAATTTTTAGTTTTCAGTATGACCAAGGGACCTTTCCTTCATGATATCGAATACATATCCATTGCATAAAACTACTGGCGCTATTGGAAGCAATAGTTACTAACAATCTTTCGATAAGCGTCAGCAAAGACACAAAGGTGTTGCAGGCTAGGGTTGATGCGATTCATCATTGTGTCAGAGAAATAGGAAGACGGGCCAAGTTAAGTGAAAGCGTCCCTATTTTCTCTGATAGCCAATCAACACTTAAAGCTATTAGTTCCGTAAGTGTTCATTCTAAGCTTATTTAGGACTATATGAGCCAGCGGCGGCTGGTGTATCGGTCATCTGAAGGGCTATTATAATGATCGAAGTTCGTACGCTATTGTGCGAAATATTGCATTTCCATTACTAGAGCCCTCGCAAAACGTAAGTACCAGCCACCACTGATGTAAGCGCCCTAAATGAAGTGGGTATCCGTAAGAAATTGGCAATGGCCTGGATTCCCAGTCACTCTGGTGTGAAAAAAGGTGGCGGACAATTTGGCCAAACGAGGCTTGTCAAGATTATTCGTTGTAGCTGGCCCTCCTTTAGAATTATCACATGCAAATTAAAAAAAAAATCAATTAAAAAATGAATAATAGATGAGGATTCCAGAGAGTGGTGGCAAAAGTCACCAAGCAAAGACGGGCGAAAGTGTTTCTAAAGGAACAGAGACCTTTTACTAAATTTACTAAGATCTACAAAGATAGGAATATTGTCAAATGATCTGTCAACTGATCACTGTAGACTAAATAGGCATATGTATATAACATACACCCGGCAGATGACACTACTTGCAGATTCTGCTAAGCGAAGGAAGAAATACTAGTTCACATGGTGTGTCAATGCGACGGCCTGGTGAAGACAAAGTTTCGAGTAATGAGTGTGAAGAATCCCACAGCTAGCAGCTACACAAAGAACCTGCTCTCAAAGGTGATAGACATAGATTAGATTAGATTAGGATTGGGGTGGCCTACGGACCCTTAAAGATCCATTGTGATCACCTTTTTCCTAAGCCTATCATCGTTGAGAGCAGCTTCTTTGTACAGCTGCTAGCTGTAAGGTTCTCCACGCCCATTACTAGAATCCCCAATGTCTTCCACACAGCGTCCTGCACCTACCTAGGGAGATAGTGACATTGTTGGTTGTATTCTGGATATGTGGGTTTGATGTATGTCGTTGAACAAATCATATCCCAGGGTATTTCGCCTCTTTGGCATATGGAATCCTTTCTCCTCCTATTACTAGTAGCTGTAGGCCTTCTAGCGCTCTTTTTCTTGTTAACGTGACAACATGTGTTTTCTGAGCATTCACTGAGAATCGCTCTTGTTTACCATTTATCAACCGTATTTAAAGCGTTTTGCATACGCTCCGACAGAAACTTTGCAAACTGCCCTCTAACAACCATTATAAGGTCGTCAGCATATCCTGCAGCAATGAAACCCCTTTCCGGTCAACTTCCGGGATTAGGTCGTCCACTAAGGTGGCCCACAGTAAGGGAGATAAAACCCCGCCTGTGGGTACCCCCATCCCGCCTCTACTTCAATGGCAGCCTCACCAATTGTGGATGTTATACTTCTTTCCAAGCCGCAGACGCTTCGGCGTGACGCCTTCTCTCCGAAAACCCTCGATAATGGAACTTGTGGTAGCATTATTAAATGCTCCCTCGATGTCCAGGAAAGTCGTCATGGTTATCCCTTTGTCTTCTATTGATTTTGTCTACTTTGGCTACATGTTGTCTATCACTGAGTGGCTGTTCTCTCAGCACGGTATCTCTTATGTACATCCACCAACCTTTCGAAAGTTTTGAGTAGAAATGATGGGTTTATTGGTGTATATGACCTCGGCGTTTGATCGGATACTTTAGCTTTCTTAGATAAGTATACAAGCCTCACCTTTTGCCACGCAATTGGAACATATCCCCATATATGCCATATATGCTCTGAAGATTTTAACGAAATGTAGCGTCAGTACCTCCATCCCCTTCTGAAGTGAGGCAGGGAATATTCCATCCGTTGTTACCGGGTTCATTTGCTCTCAAGCTTGAAGGTCTCATCGGATCGAAATAATTTATTCAAAACACAAATTTTTGGATGACACTGTATATTTGTTACAAAAAAATCATCAAAATAGTAACATACAATGCAATATAACGAAATACAAATCTTAACATCTGTTGCGATGACAATATATTCGGTCTTAACCTCTATACTTAAGTAATAATTTAAAATTATAGGTAATGATCGTGCAATGAATAAAGTTAAAGAATAATAATTATAACGGTATTTAAGAAATGTAAATTTGAATCTTAATCTAAATTAGTAATGTTGACTGGATAGGATTTAAAAAAAATAATAACTTCAAATTTTAATTCGATGCAAGAAAAAGAAAGAAAGAAATAAGCTATAGTAAAGACTTAGCTGGTAACTTTGATAGGTGTCGGTGTATGCGTCCGGGAGGGTGTTTAGCGCTGGTGTCATGGGCGTGGTCCCACTTGCTCCCCTGTACGCGGTGCAGGTGAATTCAACGATCTGGATTTGGTTTCCCAAAATTAGGTACTTCTTTCACCCTCTAGGCTTAAATCAAAGCAAATTAGAATGTACACGGAGAGAACTTGAACAGCGCGTGTCAAATGTTGTACGAAGCCTCTGCGCCTCCCTTGCTTAGCAAGAAGGCGGAAGTAGGAAATGCAACGGTAATCAAATAAGTCACTGACAAACTAACAGCGCGGAATAATTTACACAAAAGAAAACGTTTTAATGAATGAAACTTAAACTAATAATTGAATAATGAAAAGCAAATTTAACTGACAATGAATTACTAATTAATTTGGAAATAAATAACGAAAATTGAGACATTAATTTTTACTATCACGGTAAGATGCGTTGTGACGAGCAAGGAGTACGAAACTGCACTGCTAGATGGCGTTGCAGGGTCCAATTCTTAAATTGAATTGAATCTTTAAATAAAATCCATAACTGAAGCGATCGCAATCCAACGGCAACACCGTGTCTGCATATTTAAATGGAAAAAATCTGGTTAGAGCCTATTTGAATCTCATACTCCAAAGTATTTCACCTCTCGTGGGAAGTGGGTCTCGTGATTTCTGTGGCCAGCCTTCAGTATTTTCGTTTTGGCCTGTCTGACGCTCGATTTACAACGGCCGGCTCACGAGCACCCGTCAGAATTTTCGGAAAATAAACCTTTAACGGTTCTATGATAGACCTAATTAAGAGGACAAAACTAGAGAGCGTCGTTCAGGAAAAAAAGAGATCACAATATATCTGAAAACGTCGCGAAGAAACAAGTCCGTAGGCTACCTCAACCCTATCAGTCAAAAAGACTGTCTATCCATTTATTTATATATTTTCTTTTTTAATTCCAGTATGAATGCCTTCAATATTTTATCAATTCATAATTATTCATGGCACTGTATTTATAACCCGTAATATAAGACAAACTCGCAGAACGGGCGAGGGATGCTGTAAAATTGTTCCGCCACAGCATAATAATCCGACAACGCTGTCGCCTCACACTTAAATCTCTGAGAGGCCCCGGACGTGCTCGGATTTTCAATCCGACGTCGTCTAATACGTGTCGTTATAATAAATTATTGTCGGTTTCCCTGCTTCGTTGTTGTGCTCCTGCTGTCGCCCGTTGCGATTTTTTTCCGGGGCTGCGAGTGCCTTCGCGTTACTCCGGGGTCGCAGGTTTTGCGTGCCGGAGCGTCTCCATGATATTTATTTTATTATAAAGTCGCGGGTGAAGATATTGTCGCTCGGTTTTTTTTTTTTTATTTTACGAGCCGGAGGCCTGTTACGTGTAAGCATGCCCTTGTTCTCGTGACACGTTAAGTACGGTTCTTTCTTTCCCTTTATTTCGTGGGAGGAATTCGGCAATTTATTGCAGGTTTAAAGCTACGAGCAAACTGTAGGAATTTTAAGAATCCGGTGGTGATAGCGGAATTATCCTATTTCATTGGGTACATGGATTTTTGGAGTGTTTATTTATGTTGTGCGGATTTTGCGTGTGCTTAAGCCACTCGTAAAGAATCCAATGTATTTCTCTGGTCTTATTCTTGGTTATCACACAAACACTTCATAAATCAATACAGACCTAATTACAGCGTCACACATTGAGAAAAAAATTCCACGAATACATATATTTGAAAAAAAAATATTTTACGTAAAGAAACTTTATTTGAATTAGATATAGTAACTCAAGATTAATAATAATAATAATAAGTTTTATTGGCATAATAATAACAATTGGTTGACAATCATATATAATCACCTAAGATGTATTGCCAAATAGACTAAATCGCCGTAATACACGTGCTTAACATATGTATTATCAGCGTTGTAATAATAATAATAAATAATAATAAATTCGTTTATTTCATAATACAACAGTGTAGAACACGTCAATACTTAATATAAAACTACGTCAACAACATAAAACAAATTGTATAAATAAAAAAGACAAAGATTGTTTAAAATAAAAAACACACACATACGAATATAAAAGAAAGTACTAGGGAAGAAAGTGCTGGGTGCGCCCAGAAAATCTGCGGTCGTATAAAACGTTTTGCTGACAACATATTTTTTTAAAATTGTTTTAAATTGTGCTAATGGCATTTGCTTTAGTGGCTGTGGCAGATGGTTATATATTTTAATACATTGCCATATAGCCTGTTTTTGAACATTGGTAAGTGTTGTTTGGGGCGGTAGTAATTGGCTATTAGTTTTACATCTAGTGCTGCGTTCATGATCTATTTTATATTTGTTAAAAATATCAGTATAGTACTGTTTCACAAATATTGCTGTTTCTAATATATATATAGATGGCAAGGTAAGTATATTATTGTCTCTAAATACCGGTCTGCATGAGTCCCTAGGCTTAAGTTGGAAGACTACTCTTAGGCAAGCTTTTTGCTGTACAAACATTCTGTCAAAACCTATTGCGTTCCTCCACAGTATTATTCCGTATTATAGTCGGGATTTAACACATGCGTGATAAACATTTAAAGCAGTTTCGACATTCACGTTTCGGGAAATCACTCGCAGGCTGTAGCAGAAACTACCCGATTTTGCAGCGATATCTTGAATATGGGCTCTCCAAGATAAAACATTGTCCATCACCACACCAAGATTCTCCACCACACTGGATTGCTAGTTCCTCTGACGCTATTTTGAGAGGTAATATATTTGTCTTTTTTGCGTTCAACTTTAAATTGTTATTTTCACACCATTTTATCATGTTATTAAGATTTTTCTCTAATGCTATTTTTATACTTTCGCAGGAATTCTTACGAAGGACGTATGAGGTGTCATTAGCGTAAAGAATTGTCAAGCCGTCAATGACTTGCGGTAAGTCATTGATGTACAACAAGAACAAAAGTGGGCCCAGGATAGAGCCCTGCGGAACCCCCACCCGCATCGCAAGTCACCACCGCCTATTAACCGCCTTTAGCCTATTAAAATAATGTAAAAGAAAAATGAAATACAAAAAAAAAAAAAGTAAAGTAAAAAAACTATGATCCAGCTGTATTTACACGTTATGTGTCAGTTCATTTGGCCATCATACAGGGTGTTTCAGACCACTCGTCCACTATCTTTTTCTCGCGAGCTATTGCAGCTAGACTAATGCGACAAAAAGTTTAATGACAAAACCCTACCTCAAGAATCAATACTGTAAATAAAATATATATAATATTGTTGTAAAAGTATATTGCCACCTATTGCCCGTTTTTGGTAACATATAAACACATTCAGCAAAACACAAATAGAACTTACATGAATTCAAAAATCAATTGTTACAAGTGGACTTTCATTTAATGATGACATCTAAAATACCACATGAACTTTCAAGGGATATAGTATAGAGTATATCGTCCACGCATGGTAGATTTTATTTGCCTGTAGGTAGAGCAGAATAAGCATCCAAACTCGGAACGAAAAATAATACACTGAACGAATCACCAATTCATCTATGGCATCACAAAATAAGTCTCTTCAAGACGAAGAACTTGCATTCACAACGTGTTTTGATCCGATGCATAGTTTTCCTAAAATAGTCTCTAGATAAAAGAAAACTTACCCAGTATATTGAAAAATTACATTTTATGAAATCTGAAACAAAACCAAGACAAAAGCATGCATATTCCCAAAGATATTAATACTACGGTGCGGTTATATACAACGCTTACTGCAAGAAGCCTTAGTACCTATACGTGATCCGGGAACAACGTGATTACTTTCTATTATGAAAAGAACAATACATGTATGCTTTTAACGGTTACATGGTATGGACGGATTTGGAAATAATGGCGATTTTAACTGCACAATGGTGATCAATATACATAAAATTGTAAATTAATATGTTTATTGCCTTTAGATTGAAGTCCTAATTGGAATTTAATGAACAATTTAAATGTATTTCTATTTCTTCTCGACATAGTGGTTTTACTAGAGTTTTCAGTAAATGCATTCAACTCAATACCTACTTTCTTATTTTAAATGGAATGGTACAATTTTTATCGGAACAATGAATGTATGGAGTCATTTACAATTAGTTTACATGATACATGATTACATGATAGGTTCCCTATCCTTAAACTCAACCGTTTTTGAGATATTTGCAATTTTGTTGATTTTTTGACGTTTGCACTGTTTCAAGTGAAATTAAATAGCTGATGAGGTATCAGATATTTAGTAGTTCTTCTACTAATGTCGAAGTAAGTACAAAGACGTAGATAGAAAGTGTTATGGCAATAATGACCGAATCATATACCGGTATTCGAAAACGCATCTCTAATGTGGATACCTTTAAACCAACAAAACTTTTTTATTTCAAATGAAACATAGTATTTTTTACTACAACATTGAATGCAGCATAAAATTCATCTATTGGCATTAGGGTTTGGTATACCTATTTTTGATAGTTTTTGAGATATTAGCATTTATTGCCTAAATATGGCTAATATCCAAGTTTCGAGTAAATAAAATATTTTTTCATGTATATTATTTTTTAGAATGATGCGTTATCTTTTTTACATTGTTTGGTTTCCATACCCGAGATATTTATCATTGGAAGTTTTCCAATTATTAGCAAATTTTATGTAATTATAATTATAAAATATTAACAACCCATAATTATTATGCGACAGCAAATTACATGCTAATATTTTTGGCTGCTTATTAAATACATCGAAAATGAGTCAAATTAAAAAAAAATCCTAATAAACTATTATTCTGAAAGAACATTTATATTGGATATTTTCGAACACTTTTAATAGTTTGTTCTTGATTTATGTTATCTGTCTGTATCGCTTAATACCTAGTTTAAAACAAAACGCCAAGAGACTGCATTGTTTTCGGGGACTCCATATCAGACGGCTCCCCTACAAAGAAAATAGCTAGTCTAGTAAGTGAACAATACTTGAAATATTATGGGTGTATTTAGGATATCTGCTTTAATTTCCCTTTGGATTTTATGTTTTTTGAAGTTTTTATTCATTGCAAATAAGTGTAGGTATCTAATTATTATTACAGTCTTCATGAATGTACAATAAGTCTAAAATATTATTTGTATATGTAACTTTCAATGTTTTTATTATTTCTTTTGATTTATAATATTTTATTTGTTAGGAGAAAATGTGTGAAGGAGTTGACAGCATTAGGACTTACTATAAAAGATATGACTTGTTATACACACAATGGATATCACTTATTTGTTAGCACATCTCATGGCCTACTAATATCTAATAATTAATGTACGTTCTCTATGACTAAAAGACATTACTATTAGTAGGAAACTAGTGAACTTTAGATATCTAAAACATAAATATTTAGATAAGTTGAGCAAATAATGTACAGAGGGTTTTGTAGGAAAAAAACACCATTTATTTGGTTGAAACTTGGAATTTAGGCATATTTTTAGCATTTTTTGCAAGAAATGCTGATACTTAAAAAACTATTAAGAATAGGTATACCAAAGCCTAATATCAATCGATGTAGAATTTTACGCTGCATTCAATGCTGTAGTAAAAAATACCATGTTCCATATGAAAGAAAAAAGTATTATTAGCTTAAAGGTATCCACATTGGAGGCGCGTTTTTGAACACCCTGTATGTAATTCAGTGACTATTGCTATAACACCTTATAGCTACGTCCTTCTATTTACATCAACTTTAGTAGAACCACTAAATATCTGCTATCTAATGAAATATTGGATTTTATTTGAAAGAGTGCAAATGTCAAAAAATCAACGAAAATGAAAATATCTCAAAACCGGTCGAGTTTAGGGATAGGGAACCTTCATATAAACTAGTTGCAAATGACTCGCCAAATTCATTAGACGGATAAAAATTATACCATTCCATTTAAAATAAGAAAGTTGATATCAAAGTTGAAAATATTTTCCTTAAATAGATCACAGTAGGCCATGACTACACTGCAAGTTTCATAATCAAATTTCTACTAGAAGTTCAAAAAAATCTAATGTCCCAGTTCGGTGACATGATCACAATCTTTACAAGATATTCCATAAATACCTGATTTTCAAAGTACAATATCTTGTAAGGATTGTGATTATGTGCACAAGGTGCGGAAACAGTCTGTAGTCGGTCAGTTACGATGTACCTGCTAACTTAATTTAAAAATGTTTTAAGTAAAAATTATTTGGAAAAGCACGAGCTATTAGCTAAAAAATATTTTGATGTATACAGAGTGTTTCTTCGGTACGCTATGTAAGCTTCTTATTTTAAATGGAACATATTGTTACATTTTGTGATTTTGTCCTTTTTCGCTTTCACTTAAAGATCTTTCACGACCCATACTTCACTGATGTGTAAGTATAATAAAATAGAAACTAAATCATTAACAAAAAAGGGTACTACTATATATATATATATGCGAAGGAAAGTAACAACCGATGATGCTAAACAGTTGACCTCCTGAATTTTGCTGGAATAGCCTACTGTGTTGTTGTTAATAGTGTAACGAGCGCCAACTTTTTAAACTAGCGGTTCCGATAGGCGTCCCTAGATGGCGCTAGCATAGCGGAAGAAAGAACTACCTACGAGGAATGACAGAGGGTAGTACCGGGTCCAAGATTCGTGAATATTCTCCTGAAATCTAGAAGGACGTTCTAGAAGGGTCCCAAACCATCTGGAAGTTTCGCGCCAGGTATAAATAACGCGTCGGGTTGGCCAGGAGGCAGTCAGTCGATACGAGTTGGATACTGCGGATCGCGAGTGAATTAGTACGTGTAATATAATAAATATGCGTGCAAATAAATCGTTTACATAAATAAAGACATTAGTGGTTAAGTGATTTATTAATAGAATAAGTGAATTTAAATATATCGCCTGTGTGTTTTTCTAGACCCATACAACGTTTTAAAACTAGAAGAAAAACGGTACAATAGCAATTCGACATAAGTAAAGTGTAAACGCGCTTCTCTACAGTATTTCTTAAATTTTACTCAGCAAATTCGGATGAGGCTACTCAGTTGACCCGGACTATACAAATTTCTGATTAATAAATGTAACAATTTATTCTGCAACCACGCTTTTGCGACGTCTATCACTCCTCCACTTCCACAGCTTATTCCCCTCTTTCGATTCAAACTGTAAATTTCCTGTCTTCTCCCTCGCACCCTCATTTGTACGGTACAAAATTTCCTTCATATCACGACCATTTTTTACCGCTCCCAAAACTTGACGCTCGGTCTCCGTAAATTCGCCAACGTCGGGAGGCCGAACTTTGCCAAAAACACCCGGAAGGTTCACGCGTCCCATTCCTTTTCCGCGTTTATACTCCACCCTGCTCTAACGCGTATAGTAACGTCATCAGCGCCATCTATCACGGAGACGCAGTAGGCTCCGAGGTAGCCGTGACCTACTACTCGTGGTCGGTTGCGGAGAATACCGACGCAAATTAAACGTTCCGTCTTGGCTAAAATCCGCCTATCCCTGCGGGACGTACTCCGTAGTAAAAACGGGAGAGAAGTTGGAGCCGTGAGGTCTTATAGAGCCGGAGCAAGTAAAATCTGTTTATAATACAGTATGCTTCAAGAAAGTTTATATCTGAACAAAACCACTATTTAATTATCCGTGTACAGTGGCGTATTTAGCCCATCTAGCTGGTGAAAGTCAATATTAAGGACTTTATAAAAATGCAACTAAGAAGGACATGGTGAAAAATGTAAATGATCTGTCCATCTGATGAACCCTCACTCTAACTTTTCCTAGAAGGTTTTAAAGTTGCAGATTCCTCTCATTTCACTTGCCTGTCAGTAATTCACTAGATGGTCAATTAAAATAAACTCTTTGGACGTGAACAGAGTTTACTATGGAAAAGTTTTGTAGGGTCTAGTGATAGATTCTATTGAAAGTGATAAGTTTACACTTTCCCATTTATCACTACAAGGCTGCGATAAGGCAGAACTGAAAATTGCGAGGCCGGCGTTCAGGAAACACTGGCAGATACCAAAGACAGTGATATACATGAAAAAAGGAAGTGGGCAACGAACTCAATCAAACCATTTACCCAATTATGCTGCAAAAGGGCCCGGAACTTTGGCTGCAAAGATTTAGACTGGTACTCAAGGAAAGTCTCAACCTGCGATACGTACTGTAATAATAAATAAATTAATTTGAATTGATTAATTATATTCCTCAATAAATTTTTAATCTCAGGATCGTTAAAGAATTATATATATTGCTCTGTTTTTCAGAACAAAATGCGCGCGATTTCAATTTTTTTTTATTTAGTTCAGTACAGTTAATAATTATTTTATTTTATTTATGTTTTCAATTTATATTATTATTTAGCTTGTCCGTTTACAATTTTTTTCTTTTTTTTTTAATTAAAACAAAAACAATTAAAAATAATATAGTGGTTTCAATTTACCCAGCGACCTCTCTGATAAGTTAAAAAATACTGTGAAAGGTGCCTTCCTACCTTCTAGGTGGCACGGGACGCTTCTAGGGGCACCAAATCGCCTGTTAAAATCGTACTCCGGACGCTTACTAACGAATAGGCAGTTTTTTCTTACCTACTTGGGCGCACCTCCAAAGCCCCTTCTCGGATTATTAAATTTGAATAATAGTAATTATCGAATGTCATTGTAAAAACACTAAACGTACAAATAATAGAATGTTTTAAACTAAAACAAGCTTAAATCTTTATTTCGTTACCAAAATGCTATGTTTTATCATCTATGAGACTCTTAGATCACAAGTTACGTAACTTGGAATCCTAAATACTATATCAAACAATTTATTTAATACAAAAATATGTATTCGAACTTTCCTGGCATTTTAAATGACTATGAGATTACGGAAATGTCAAATTAAAATTTAATTAATTTAAAATACGGAGCCATCTACCCATAAATAGCAAAAACTAAATTTAATAGAAAACTATCATCGGTGTTATCGATATCTGTTAAGAACAACTATTTTATCACAGACACACTGTCACAGGATTCAAACTGTTACCAGTAAACAACCTTCGATTGTTATCGCTATCAGGGAAGCCAACATTGAATTTGATACCGCTAATAGACATTAAAATACCGTTATTTTCTCTAGTTTGAGGGGAATACGGCAAAAGTTACCAAATAGACATCCCGAAGAATAAAAAATCTCTCCGATCAAACTATAATGCTAACATAAAAATATACCAGGTAAGCTTGAATTAACATACAAAATAAAGTTTACATTATAATTAAGGCAATACTTAGCACCAATCGCTAAAATGTTAATAGTTATTCTTAACAAATTCAAAATTCGCCTGTAAAGTATGCAACCGAACACGCGCTTCACCTTTCAATTACTTCTTCATTTGGCTTTGAAACCTGATCCAAATGACTCTAAATTAGTTTTCATACCTTTCCTTGATTATATTCAAATTGTAACCTATTTGCCGCCTTTCAAACTGTGATTTTTCGACAGTGTGCCCACTGTGTAAACTGTACAAATTCCTGTTTATCTGCTTGAACACAGTAAGTATTTGCCGCCAAATGATATATTGGTCGACAGAAAAATGTTGCGTAATAAAACTTTTTAAACTCGTATATTGTAAATCAATTAAATGTGGATTATCAAATACAAATTTTAAATGGAATTTGGATATTAGCACATATTTTAGCTCTTTTACAAAATTCTAGTTACAACTTAACCTCTAAACTCAGTTCTAACTGTTTAAAATTGCTTAAAATGCTAAATAGATTCTGAACTTTTAACAAAAATACACATTATATTCCAGATTTTTATATTGTTTATGTTAGGATCGTTTCTTTTAAGATTAATGATAAATACGAATTTATAAACGCATTAACGGATAACTAAACTAAATAATATAAATTAACTTGGTATTTTTTTTAGTAAAATGAATTGATTCTAATTATTAGATTATTCTTTAACTGTTCTACATCGCTTTCGATATGAATTCTGAGCTCTTAATCACATGTGTGTTATAAAATGAAGAATACAGGTCTTTTATTTCGGAGAATTCCTCCTTGAAGTGGATTCTTCAGAATATCCTGTCGCCCGGCCCTTTTGAGATGATGTGATGCCTCCTAGCTTCTCTCTACGCTTTCCTGGGCTTCAGAATGTCTGGCTGGATGATTTCCTTTCTTCCAGAATGATTAGAACTTAGATTTTCGCCTCAATTCTCCCGGTAAGTTATATTCCTGTTTTTAAATGTTCATTTTAACTGTTATGTCGGTACTTTCGTTGAATAACTTTTTCTGGTCACTTTTTTGTATGAAATCTTTTTATTTCGCGTACAAATTTAATTTTTTTCTGGGACTAATTTTGAAAATACGCTCTTTTTCTTCTCTTACCCACGCGTCTCTTCAATTTTTTTCTAAACAGACCTCTTTTTTTCAGGCCATGGCTTTCCAAAATCTTTGTATTACCCGAATATTACGGCATTTGTCGGTCGTCAAACTGATTGGAGATTTCTTTTGAAGAGTTAAAATTTTCTGTTCTTACAGATAGTTTGACAGATATAATTTTTATTAAATGAAGTTTTGGTTTATTTAATTCCGATAAATAGTGTGAAAGTACTTACCTTGATTCCGGACCGATCCTAGGTAATCCTTAAACAAAAAAAAAGGAAATTTAGTTATAATTATTTTATTTTAGATATGACAAATGAAAAATAAGATTGTGAAAGAAAAAACATAATCGTATGTGCTAAAAAAATATATGATATGTGGAGTGCACGGACAAATAACTGCCCAATCGGACCGTTAAATAGTGCAATAGTTCCGAGCAAAACGTTGAACAGAATACCGTTATTGTGAAAGAATTGTAATTTTGTATATTTTTCCATGTTTTCTTCAGAAAACAATGATAATAAGTGAAAGTAAGAAAGATCTTCCCATGTCAAACAGCATATTTACAAAAAGGCACTAGATTTGAATATTTAATCACATATTGTTTCCAAAGATATTTTAGTTAATTGCGACGTTCGTTCAATATTCTTAGTTTGTACTTTGTTATTTTCTTTTATTATGGCATTATAGATATTTTTTGAGTTTATTGGTAATACTTACTAATGTATCTGTTTGTTTGTAAATGATTAATTGTGCTAACAGTGTATACAAATTTTAACATGTTTTTTGTAATTGACAAACAACAATATGTTGTGAGGAAATAAAATGGAAGTTATTATTATTATTATTATATAAAACTTGAAAAAGACATTAAAAAACGTTGAAACGTTGTTAAACTAAGAAAATTGCCATAGATCCACTAACACACTGTCCCATAATTATAGATAGGGGAGGGTGGGGCAAGATGGGGCCACGAGGCATGATGGGGACGTTGTCTTATCTACAAAACGGCAGTAAGCGTCTGTCAAATAATAGCAGTCCTAATATTGACAAGTGCTGTTTTATGTTTGTTGTAATGTAGGAAACTAAGTAAGTAAGTAAGAAACTAGTCGTAATAACAAAGTTATTGCTGTTTGTGCGTGAACTTTGCAATTTCCAGAATTTCGTTATTATTTTGATGGTGAGTTCAACGGCCAGTATCGGAAGCATAAGTAAATTATTTACAACTACACTTTTTTGTGCTTATTAATTGACATGTATTGCATGTATTTTCTATAGTGCGTTATTTGTTTATTTCAAATATTTAATATGTTATTATAACATAACCAGAAAATGTCCCAAAGAGGCAAGATGGGGCTATTGGTATGGGGCAACATGGGGACATCACTATCTCACTCTTCAGTCTGGTCCGTTATGCCTGGATATGCCATTATGCTTTCTCGAAGACATAATGCCTATTTCTCATGTTAGGAATAAAGTACAGGTTCAATCAAAGCGTAACAAGGGAAAGACAACAATCCTTACAAGCACTACGTATAAAAATCTGCTACAAGAAAATAGAAGCCTGGAGAATCTCTAAGGCAACTAGAAGTGCTGAGGGAAAAGTTAAAGGAAAAAGAAAATGACAAAGAAGAAAACAGAAGAGATCAAGAAGCCGAATTTTGTAAGGAAAGCAAAGAGATAGATTTTTTGCATGTTTTTAAGAATATTTTAAGAATCTATTTTTATACCTATTACCTAGATTTATGGTACGAGCCATTCTTAACTCACGTGGAACCCCATCTTGCCCCCATGGTGGAACAAGATGGTGTATTTACACATTTCATTCCAAAATTTTCTCACAACATCAAGAGTACCCATCGAAAAATCGTAAATTCATCCATCAGCAGATAAATGTTTAAAGATTACAACAAGCGTACTTAGAACCTTGTATATCAATTTGCAATCCTGATGCAGTGTTCTAAAGCTTAGTGTTTCCCTCTTGCCTCGCCTTCTCCTATATAAAACTTGAAAAAGACATTAAAAAACGTTGAAACGTTGTTAAACTAAAAAAATTGCCATAAATCCACTAACACTTTGTCGCATAATTATAAATATTAAGAATTATCTGTTTTGCAACTTGAGTAGTTAGGTAATTATCATCACACGAGATGTAATAATGATATTCTTATGTCTTGAAATGCATTATACATGATAATGTGGTGTGCGAGATTTAATTTTCTAAGGACAAAGAATATGTAGAAAACACATTTTGGATATGTGGGATACAAATGTGGTATAAGCAGGCTGAATAGTGACCTAATTCGATGTAGTATTGTCTCTGAGGACATTTATTCTTCTCTTCAAAGCATCCAAAAAGTAATTAGTAATGAAAACTCCAATGTTTACAAAGTCAGATTTAAACAAAAGCGCAATGCGCGAAAACAGCAATAATCACACATAATTTCAAAAGGCGGCACTGATTAACAACGCCGTCCGTAAACAAAAACAACGCGAAATAAGTGGCAGAACTCGGAATTGAGGCGGAAGCCGCGCCAGAGACGTATAACGAGTAGCGTTTATGACAGCGGAAAAAATTGTCGCCCTTACAACGGACGCAGAGACGGAAGACGCGCATCTTATTGAAATATTTGCGTTCCGGCGTAGGAGTCGTCTCCTCCAACCGGAAAGGGCGACAAGAGTCGTGGAATAGCCTCTCGAGCTCTCATCCCGCTGGAGCGGACGCGGCTAACCCACGAACATTAGCTCCAGTGCCGCGTGTTTGCAGACAAGCAGGACAAGGGACGCAAATGTCTCGGGGCCCGTTTCCGCGCGGCCGGGCGTACAGTATTTCGAGAGCGTCGCCGCTTTGTTTGTGTTGCCCGGGCAAACACGACGCCAGATTGGAGGGAGAAGTCGCCCGTGGCTGAGAAGCATGGCTATATTAAAGTCGATGTACGCTGTGGTGCTTCGGTAACCGAGAGAGCTGATATTGGGGATTGTGTTGTTGACGAAATTGCCGCTCGGATTGGGGATATGTTAATTAATGTTATTCATGGATTGTGAAATAAGGAATCGTATATAATTTAATTTGAAATAGAAATTCTGCAATTTTTTTTCTTTTCCTTTGATATCGAAATAATAATAATAATAATAATTATTATTATTATTATTATCTTGTTACAAGACAAGTGTTTTAACAAGTCAAAATAAACAAAATACATACAAAAATAATCGAATATATAAAATAGAGAAAAGAACAATCATTGCTAAAGATAACAAAAAAAAAGGAAAAAGATTTTACCTAAACACCTAAAAAACAATAAACTGAATAGCGAAAATAAATGAAGAATAATTCTAATTAAATGTTGTATATTATAACATTATTATATGTAAGTTTAAAAAGCTACGATTGTGTGAATTACGGAAAATTTAAACAGATACTATCGACTCAAAAAAAGATGACATAGGAAAAATAAGCCATAATGTATTGCTGTGGCCTGGCACCCCGGTTTTTGTAAATTCAGTGTTTTTTTTTTTATTTTTTGAGTTTTGTCTTTGTCAATGTGCCGGGAAAATTCTCTCAGAAATTAATATTTTATTTTTAAGTAAGAATTTGCTAATTGATTTGATTTGATTGTTTAATTTGTTTATTTAAATGTTCAATTGGTTTAAATTTGTTTCACTCTGTTATATTTTTATTTGATCATGTAGTTTATGTCCTTCCTAGAAGAATTCTTCTTCTATGATCTTTGCATTTATGCGCTGCTTTGGCACGCATCTGTTTGTTATATGTATGCGATGTTTGGGCCCCTGAAGGGCAGTTACTTGAACGATAGCGTGTAAGTAGATTGTTATTTTATTTTCTTTGCTGCCATTTTTGGTAATTTCGTTTAATTTTAAAGCTTTGTTCGTTTAATTTGTATATTTTATCATCCTTCAAGGAACTCGTTAAATGGTTGGCATTATATTATTGTGTACACAAATTAGGTATAAGATCTGTTATTATATTTGTTCTAGAAGGTATTGTAAGTTTAAAGAGTTTAATTTTTTTTTCCGTTTTCAAGTTTGCTGATTTGTATTTTATAATTAATCACCTCGGTTTAGGTGAAAAGAAGCATTGAGCTTGTAATTAAATTTCAATTTTATAAATATATTTGATTTGTCCACGTTTAAATTAATTTGGGATATTTCAATTTTGAGACCACGTGATTTTTGTGAAAAAAGGATTTTCTTCTAGAACAAATTTATCCTTTGTTTGTTGAAGGATTTGCATTGTCCTTTAGTAAATTAGATTCAAGCAGGTTTTGATTTTGGCCAGGACTCTCAGTCCAAAGTTTGATTTTTCCTGCGTAATTTGTAATTAAATGTTTTTTTTTTTTATAATAATAAAATCTTCGATTGTCAAACGTCATTCTAAACTTCTGTTCTTTTATTTTTGAATCAACCTTTTCTATTTTTGTAATTAAAGAAAGTCAATTTACTTTCACCCACATTTTTACTTTTCATGATTAGTTCAATTGTGAGGGTAACCCTGAGGTTAAGTAGTCCTTTTGCGCCCTTTTTATATTTTTCTCCGCTGAGCTAGTAAATTTAAATTTCTTTTTTTTTACTTTTCATTTTGCAGTTATGCTAGTACCATCAGTATACAGCAGTATGTAAATTCCAAGAATTATTTTGTTATTGCAAGATAAAACACGCGAAGGTAAATCTAGCCGAAAAAGTTGCGGCATCTCTGTCGCATAACGTCAAGACGATTATGTTTCGGAACGATTGTCGGCATATATCTCGCAGGTTACTAGATGGTATAATTTGTACAAATATTTAAAATGTGTTCTTGTATAATTATTTGAAGAAATAAATTTGCTGAAACTATAAGAATTTCTTAACATGGATGTATAAAATAATCTATCAGACATAAATGCCAAATGGCAATTTATATTGAAAAAGTCTAGAAAATATGGAAAAATCTTATACGGGAAAAGATTGTTACCCTTATTCAAAAAAAATAGTTATTTTTAATGTTTTATTTCTATTTGCTTTTATGACGGTACGAATCGAGTTACTTTTTTGGAAATTCTGCAGTAAAATGTGGATTAAATGTTTTGAGTTTCCAACTTTAAGAATTATAATGTCAAGACTTAATAGTAATGTCAAAAATATGAATATAAAAGACATGGTTTATAGATGGTTTAAGATGTTTTGGTAAACCTATTATTACAAAAAGTATGTAGTTATAATTTTTATTTTGCTCTTCTAGGGAATTTTCCATAGAAAGTTCGTCCCTTCAATTGAATGAGACATAAGCAAGTAAACCGCTTCTTTTTCAACATTCTTACTTTTGCTATAGTATATCTATTGTAAATAATTAAACAGGTAAACTGGCATCGATATTTGTAGAGGTAAAAAAGATATATGTATAAAGATTGTGGACATTTATTTATTTCTTTTCTATTAGACATGTTTTAGTTATGACATAAATTTTGTTACCATTTTAAATATTTATTTTTCATGTATTTTGATAACCTTATATGATTAATGAATTATTTTGGCGTCATTTCAAAACGAACAGTAATCAAAAAATCTAAAACTCGCATCAATTCAGAAGTTTTAGGCAGCATTATACAAGTAGATTTTCGTGTTGTGGTGTTAGTGGTACGACTTGATTTCAAAAACGAATATGCCTATAAATACCTATACATAAAATCAATAGGTAGGTGAGAATGTACACTTTTGGAGAGCTCGAGCTACTTAGTTTATCATAATTGTGACAAAAATACTCCAAACTGTGGTACTGGTAATGATGCAAACTTGTCCTAAATCCCTCACCACAAACTGCACTCACTAAACTGGACGTACGTTTCGATAGCAAAGCTATCATCATCAGCAGAAACACTGAACTGAATAACTACACTAAAACTACCCTAATTTATACCTAAAAAAAGGTCAATGGTACAATGATCATGGCAGTCAGCCATGACCGTATCACAATTGTTTAGAAAAGAAACCATGCCTAGAAAATATTGGACCACCTGGAAATCCGAGTACTAACCTACCTCTTGAGTTTAACTTTAACTTTCACAATAACTGCGTGTGTCGTCACGTCACTTAGTTTTCCATAGCGTTAATTAACTTCTTCATTTACGCATTTCGGACCTGGCTGGTACAAATAACTGTGATCGCTTTTAAACCATAGTTTTACCAGGGCAGGTATCTTTATTTGAAAAAATATCAATGTTCTTCCCCTGTTTCCTGAAACAGCTTCAAAGCCTTTGGTGTTTTTACTTAATTTTTGAACTGCGACGAAACCATACTATATCCGCGAATTTAAGAAGCACCGATTGTATATAAGTGGGCAAAATGGAATGAAAAATAACACATAAGGAATGCAAATGTATGTAACTAAGGAATTAGAAATACCTCCCCCTTTTCATTATCTATAATGTCTCCATATAACGACAGAAAAAAAGCTAATCAAAAAAGTGGCGCAGTCAGTAGGACTAATATATATACTGCAAGCAATATATGTCAGATATAATTGTAGCTGTATCCCCGACTGAATTAAATAGAAGATTACATAAATCAAGATAATTTTCTTTATATTAGCTCATTTAGATACACGTATATTAGGAAATAACATCCACTTTCATTACAACATTTGTTTTTATTACTTCTTATTACAACCTTATCTACGTACCAACGTAATCGGACAACAAGCACAAATTACTCCCTTTCTAAACGACTTTATATGCCACCCGTCAACATTCATAATATATTTATTAATTTCCACGGAAGATTTTATGACCAATTTGCATGTCGGGAGTCGAGCACATCGCACCAAGGCGAACACTGTAAGTCATTAGCATGAATTATGAATGTCCCCAATTAACTAGGAGCGAGGATTTTATTACAAGCGTGTATTTTTTATTTACACAGCTACAGCAATCGCTTTCAACTAGTTTCCAACAGAAATACTTTTGTAAATACCAATAAACACGATTTCTAAAATGCAGTAGCACCATTAAATGCCCGTTCAAATACATTACTACAGTACAAGCGGCCGTCTAAGTAAATAATATATGTATACTAAACGTAATCGTGGACAATTGTACCGTGAAAGAGTCAACAGCGCCCTCTGCGCGTAATCCAAATGAATGAACTATAAATTGTCAACTTTAACCTCGAAGTAGCTTGTAGGAACTGTATTTTGATTGTCCGATCACGCTCGAACTATTCTGGTCTGTCCTGTTCGCCGTGCCTAATTCTTATCTAATTTAGCAAGCCCCACAGATTTATTTCCACTGCCGCGCGGCTGCAAAACGACGTCTGCTAGGTTGACTTCGCGAACGATGTAGCTTCCGGAAAAGCTGAAAATGAACGAGTCCTGTGTGCAAATTAGCGTGTATTAACTGGATAAATAAGCGCTTCTGTATGTTCCGTTTATGTAGATTGCTTGCGGGATAATAAAATACGATATTACGCAAAAGGGGACCCCATTCCGCTTGGTAAACGGGTGTTGCGATTACTTTAATTGAGGAAAAGTTGGAAGACTAGTTGCAATTTTAAGTTAATCTCTGTAAATAAATTGTCAACTGAAAATTTCTTATTAGAAGTAAGTGAAGCAAACTCTATCTTCTATTAATATTACTTAAAAGGAATTATCTGTGTTAGAGCCGTATCACAGTGCAATGAGCAGAATCGAAAAGATTTCAAAAATCATATTTTTAATTAGAAGTTTTAATTACTAATACTGAAGTAAAAAAAAAACAATGAAATATAAAATAAGTACTTAAATACAACCAATTAATTTTAAACGTGTTTCCAATTTATTTGTGCATTGCCTATTTTATTCATTTTATTTAATTGTTTAAAAATGTAAAAGCACTTTCAAAATTTAATGCCGTAGGTTTAATTTATAATTTGACGTATTACGCCTGAGGATGGCCTAGAGCCGAAACCGGTTGCTAATAATTTTACATTAAAGGATTGGATAGAACTAATTACCTAATTTCTTTTTAATACCACATCCTTAAAGATGTTTCTAAGTTTCTGAAGTTCCCGCGAGATGGCGTAATTTGTTTTCTTTTTATAGTTATTATTCTTTTTATAATTTTCCATTATTAAAGTTGATGACAAATCGATGCAAAATAAACGGCACGTAATTACCTATTAGTTTGCTTTATGACATGCAGAGATTTCACTATTATTAAACGGTGCGGGAAGCCTACTTTCCGTCACATAAAAGCCTCTGTAGCTTCAGTAAATGTCAATCAATGTTCAAAAGCTTGGACTCTTTGTAAAATAGTTATTTTTATCACTAGGCCAGAAACTACAGTTTTGCGAGTATGAGTGCGGTTTGGTGAATTGAAAATAGAAAAGAAATTTTGACACTAGGGAGTTGACAGTAGAAGTTGGGAGACATGTTACATACCTTATATTTTGACGTTTTCGATAATAAATCTTTTTCTGTAATTTTCTTTCTAGTTTAATAGCTATTTATCAATAATAAGTGCAACGAAGACACCAGTTCAGCACGGTTGAATAGTAGTTTAATGACAATTTAATTATGTCTGTCATGTGGTACTGGAATCTAATGTAGCCAACCTTTAGTGACATTTTTGCCTGCCTAGGCAGGAAAACGGTAGTTTTGCTGCCGCTTTGAGGTACTGTTTCTGGACGGAGGCAAAAAAAAATATCAAGTAGATTAACAGCATAAATAATACTGTTTGCTGTATTGCTTTAAATTGAAACTAGATAACGTCGTCTGCTAGTTTGTCCTATTTGTGTGATTTTCTCGAAAAATTCAAATGGAATAATATCACTATAACCAATCTAGAAAAGTGGGAACGGAATGACAGTTTAGCTTGTCAAAACCGCCAATTGAGATTTGTTGTCATTCCAAAAGTGATTCGAATTTTGCAAGTTTTCATAGTATTCCTTAGCAAGTGTCCATAGTATTCCTTAGAATATTATACTTGCAAAATGTCAAACGTAAGTCCAATAAAGTGCTAAGGCACGCACTCGATTTTCGTTGCTGCTGACTCGACGCAAGGTAAGCAGCGAACTTAGTTCTGCCGATAATTGAGTCTACAACTTTTCTCCTTTTGGTTGACGCAGATACATCCTCAAAATTTTGTACCATCTTCCTCGTTGTCTTTCATTTGGTCCAAGCATGATATTGTTTTTTTATTTTGTTTGAAATAATTTCGGGCATAGTTAAATATATTTTAAATCAACCATCATGTTTTTTTTTTTTTTAACAAAGAATTGATCCTGTGACATTGATCTCACTTTGTTTTAACCTCTAAACAAAATAGTCTAACCGTTTTTTTTTAATATTTTCATTCAACTGTTCATAACAGCCTTAAAGACAACACTTATTTAATATTTCTTGCTCTATAGGATGTATTCCCATATCATTTTGCTAAATCTCGGAAAGATGAATACGTCTTAATAGATCTAAAAAATTATAACTCTTAAAATAGCAGATATTTGCAGCTAAATTAGTAGTCAAATTAAATACCTATGTCGATATTAGATCTCGAGAGGCCGGCAGGACGGCAAATATGCAAGGATTGCAAGCTTTTTACAGTGAGAAATCAACAAATTAATGTATTTTGACATATGTTCGGTTAAACGCTCGAACTTACATCTTCTCTTAGCTTCATTGGTAAAGCCACAGTATGTATGTATATCTAGTAGTTTCACATCGCCGATAACATGGGTTTCAAACATGGCGCCCAAGGAAATTCGCGGTGTCGCATAGGTGGGTGAAATTGTAACTAAAACTATTTGAATTTCTTTACAAGCAAAAATCTAACCTACAAAGCCATTCCATTCTGTCATTTTGTTACAGGAGTGACATTGATGTTGCGATTTTCTGTCAATTGTCAGTCTGTTTGAGTATATAGGTTATTTTCGTGCCCACTTTGCAATTATTAGTTGCAAATATAGCCGCAAACGCCATCGCGAATTTTTTTAAACTGATAGACAAAACATCAAAGGCGCCGACACTTACTGAAACTACTGGATAAGGTTTATACTGTGGTAAAGCACTCGTCCGGTAAAAGAGAGGATATAGGTTCGAATACTGCGTGAGGAAAAAATGTTTTCTTGAGAAAAATTCCTCCTAATTATTACAGTTAATAGCAGAAATACATTAATTTGTTAATTCTTATATCATCTCGAAGGTCTGGTATCAGAAGTATACCCACGTTCATTCGCTATGTTACAGACGCAACATAAAATAGCGCTTTAGAGATGTTGAAGACACCTAAAAAGTTTGTTTCAATGAGATTTCTGAAACCCAAAATGGTTTACCAGATTTTATTTGAAACCTGCATTTAAGAGCTATTTATTCATGTACGTTCGTCGTAAAATCCTACTGACTGCGCCATTCTCATTAAACAGCTTTGTAAGATATCAATACGCTAGATTTATTAAAAATGCGACCCGTTTCATGTAGTAATAATTCCATATCGGTATATTCGCTCCGGTAAAACTCAACCCTACTCAAATTTAATCAACATTCAATGTAAATCAACAACGTCTCGAGTAATCTCGACCTTAAATCATCAAAATAGCGAGAAGGGCGCTTAAAATATATAATAACAGCACTAGAAGTGAAAAAGTCGACCGCTAAAACGTCCCTAATAAATAATAAAACAGGCGCGCCTCATAGCAGTTTAGAGCTGAGAAACTGTTCCTCCTAACGCCCGAGTTCATTCAAAAATTGCGCCATCTTTCATGCCCATATCGAGAGCGCGATCGAGGGTGCCGCTGCTGCTGCGTAACCGTCAGTAACGGACGTGCGAATGGGTATGAGGTGTGAGGGGGTGGCAAGCTGGCAGTCGTTCCGAATCAAGGTGAAGAAAAGCGTTCTCTTTTCAATTTTCCCACCGTCTGCGAAATTCCCTCAAAAACAGCCCGGTCCCTTAATGAAATCGCGTCCCGTTTAATTTGCATTAAGTATTCCTTGTGACTTGTGACTCGAAATTTTGCAGGCTTCTCGGGAGAACGGTGAAAGGACAACAAAACGAAATATGAAAAAAAAAAGATTCGCTGCGCTGTTACGCTAAGCGTAAATCTTTGTTTCGGTTAAATTATTTCAATTAAGGCAGACGACTGAAATTATTTTTTTTTCTTTTTTTTATATTCCTTGTTTAAGTAACTTTGTTTTATGTGTGGATATAAGGGATGACTTTAAAAATATATTAAAAATAAAGCATTTTTAAAAGATACCTTTTTTTTTAGATAATGTTATAATTTGTTTATCGAATTTGCTATTATACATGTTGAAATTCTTCTGTTGGTACAACTTTTTTTTGGCGTTCCATTTGGAAGAATGTCAAAAGCATTATTTTAACATTCTTCCATATGGAACGCACAAAATTGTTACACTTCGTAAAATTAAGAAATCAAGATATATAATTAGATATATACAGGCTGATTCTCAATATATGCGACAAACTTTAAGCGCTGATTCCTGGGGTTATTTTGATCATAAAAGTTCATAAGAACATATGTCCAAAATCGCTTAGTTCTAAAGTTGTACAATGTTTAATAGTAAATTAACATAGTTAATGTTTTTATTATAAATTAACAAAATAATTAGTAAAACAAAATTAACTTATACTAACCGTTGAAAATGACCGCCCCCAACTGCAATACAAGCTTCTATCCTTCATCAAATTGACTGGCGAGTCCGTTCTAAAATACCAGGGGTATTTCGAATTGTTTGAAAAGTTTCGATAATACGATTTCTCAGTTCATCGACAGTTTCAATGGGAGTCGTATAAACTAATGATTTAAGGTGACCCCAGCGAAAAAAGTCCAAAGAATTTAAGTCTGGAGACCGAGGAGGCCACAGTTGTGGACCTCCCCGTCCTATCCACCAATCTGGATACGTATTGTCCAAAAACTCGCGAGCAACTATATTAAAATGCGCTGAAGCACCGTCAGGCATAAAATACATTTGTAATCTTAATTGCAACGGAACTTCTTCCAGCAGTAGTGGTAGCTCCTCTTCAAGAAATTGCGGTATACTTCGCCATTTAACCGCATCGATAAAAAATGTGGACCTATCAAGTGATCTCCAACAATTCCGGCCCACACATTGACAGAGAATTGATGTTGATCATGGGCATTCACTAGTTCGTGCCGATTTTCTTCGGCCCATATGTGATTATTATGAAAATTAATAATCGCGTTTCTAGAGAAAGTAGCCTCGTCGGTGAAGAATATTTGAGCCAAATAGTCAGGATTTTGTGCGTTTTTGTGTTGCATCCATTGACAAAAAGCCACTCTTTACGAAAAATCTGCCGGCAAAAGTGCCTGCACCCGTTGAATATGATATGAATACAACAGTTGATCTTTCAATATTCTCCAAACTGTGACCTGACTAATGTTTAAAGCAAACGCAATTTTTCTGGTACTTGTAGTAGGATGTTTCTCAATTTCATTTAGTACCATTTCTTCAACTTGTGGAGTTCTCACTGTAGATGGGTGCCCGTTATCAGTCGTCCGTTTTTTTAAATTTCCCGTTTCACTAAGACGTTGGTGAAGACGGGCAAATATTGAATGATGCGGGATGATACGGTTCGGGTATCGTTCTTCGTAAAGACGTCTAGCTGCACGCGAATTTCCATTGGCAAGACCGTAAACGAAATGCATATCACACATCTCAGCATTCGTGTAATTCATTTTAGAAAACAGAAACTGGCAATAAACTGAATGAATACTTTGACAACTATTGACAAATAAACAATTCCCTCTCAACACAATAGTTTTTGAAGAACCAACTGTGATATTATATCGTGTTAGTCGTAGTTCATAATTTATTATTAAACATTCAATAACTTTAAAACCAAACCGTTTTGGACATATATTCATATGAACTTTTATGATGAAAATAACCTCAGGAATAAGCTCTTAAAGTTTGTCGCATATATTGAGAATCACCCTGTATAACAACACTGCTTGAAAAAAACGCAAATAACGAAACGATCGTAGCAGAAAAGTTAAAATAAAATGCAAAGGAGAACTTAAACAAAAGTTTTTCACTGTTTCTACCCGACCTTAAAGCCAAATGAAAAATAATACAAGAAACTACAGATAATATTAGATAATCAATTTTGAAGATAATTAACGAAACAATTAGTGTTTCTACTGTTTTGTTTCCAAGTTACTATAATAAAAATAATAATAAACCATTTAGTGATACCTTGAACGATAATAATTATTTGCGAGATGAACTCTTTAAAAATCTCAATGATCGAAACAAGCCCTTGGTGTGGTGTAAATTTAATGTTTGTAAAATGGGTTGCAGATTGCGTCCCCAACGCACTCACTTGCCCCAGGGTTGGATGTTCTCGATTGAGTTTCTAAAGCGGAGTGTTTACTTTACTCCCCCAAAGAAACTGCCACGCAGTAATCGTCACATAAAATATTCGATCACTCCGCGTTACACGAGATTTATTAATTCCGAACGAGAGTTCCGAGAACTCATGGGCTATCATTATCAACCGAAGACCGAATGAATTAAGTAAAGAAAGAGAAAATCATTTACCTAAACATGCAACGTTATCTCGCTGAAGAGAAACATATTTACCAGCGCTTTTCTATCCCTATTCAACCCTTCGAAATACCGACAATTAGCGACGAATGTGAACCATCTTACCTCCATAAATCCACGGAAATTCCATTCAATAAGGAATATAAAATTAATAAAAAAATTAAAGAAGTAAGGTCAATCCGGAGAAATGCGAACAGAATGCGCATAAGGTTCGTACCTTTACTCTCAACGTAACCTGACTTTCTAATATGCAGTGCCATTGCTGGAGTCAGCGACATCTGCTGACCAATTCGTAACATTACTTGCGAATCTGAATCTGAAAGTAAGTGACTCTGCATTTTTAATTTGCATGCCACTGCATTGTTACTTGTTTACTAGTATTGTTTTAGAGTTCCTAACAGTAGTCAATCAGGTATGTAACCTTCGCAAAGACCGACCCTCCCCCGAAGACCTGAAAACAATCTCATTCCGAGAGATACTGAACTACCTTAAGGGCCTGAACTTGTTGGATGAGCTCTAAGATAACATTCGCTCTACAGTAGACCCTAAAGGTCGCTGTGGACGCGACGATTAATCGAACCATGTGGATGCTACGTTGTTGTGCCGTGGGATTGCGATCGTTTCATTTAAGGATTTCAGTTAAAGATTATTGTTTAATTAAATTAAGAATTAGACCCTGTAACGCCATCTAGTAACTAAGTTTCGTACTTCTTGCTCGTTCCAACGCATCTTTAGTTGTGATGGTGAAAAGTAATGTCCCAATTTCGTTATTTATTTTAAAATTATTAGTAATTCATTGTCCATCAAAATAGCTTTTCACTGTTCAATTATTAGTTCAAATTTCGTTCATTAAAACATTTTCCTTTGCATTGTTAGTTTGTCAGTGACTGGTTTGATTCACGTTGCGCATCTTCCGTTTTCCGCCCTCTCGCTAAGCAAGGGAGACGCACAGAGGTTTCTTAATCATCACACACGCGCTGTTAGGTCGCTCCGTGAAAGTTTTATTAGTTACCACGTTTGTTGTCGGATATTGTCACGTGAGGAACCTCCAGTATCGAGTGCGTTTTCTGTTTTACCTGGAGCTGCCAGGAGAAGTGCTTGTTGCATCGGTATTTTCCTGAAAAGGGGTTTACAAGCAGTAGCGTTAAGCCGGCATTCATTTAGTTTAATGGCGTCATCTTTAGGTCACTGGCAAGCTGACTTTTCTTCGGTGTTAACTTTATAGTTTTTGTAATCCGTCCTGTCCTTTAGGACCTATTTCGTTTGGTTTGAACTTAGGGTGAATATTGTCTTTTGTGGGTTCTTGTTTTCATTGTTGCTTGTCCGGTTTGTCAGGTTCTAATCCCTTTTTCGAAAGGGTTGTACTCTCCTTGCTCGATAGCCTGTGTATCATTCCTACTGATGCTTTGCGTGAAAAATAACCAGCAATAGAGTAATTTTATCGAACTGATTTTAACTGTACATCAATTACTTTTATATGTTTATAGACTAACTAGTCTAATCAGGTAGGGAGTATATTCCATATTATCATCCATCTTTACATTTACCTAAGGAGAATACTTATGCTGCGGAGGCGTTTTCTGCTTCTAAAACTTGGGTGTTCGGCTTAATATTGACTCATTATATTTAGATCTCGACAGAAGGTAAATTGAATTAAAATTCTCGTACAGTTCAGTCGACAATGCTGAGAAGTTTCTTGAATTACCGGTTTAGGAAAACTTTCTTACTGTTCGGGTTCTGTATTATACACATACACAAAGGTAAACATTTAAACTTCTACTTTGATTAAATCTCTCTATTTAAATTTACGTTTGTTTGTACTATGACTGGTTCTGTTGGCAAATATTATATTTATAAAGAAAATTAATAACTGCAAAATTAGCGGAGATGCCGGAACTATATTTTTTCTAACCAGCATAAATAGTTCTTAGTTAATGCTAGTCAGTCCCAATAGAAATCATTGCTGTTTCTTTGACTGTAACAGAGCTATATTTTCCTGTTAATTTTATTTCACTTGTATTTTAATTTGTATAATATCGTAAATATATATATATATTTACGAAACATTGGTATATATTTATACCAATTAATAATTTAATAGTGTGTTTGCCTTGTTTGGTATATTTTTCTTTCAATTTTTCACATTTTCAGGCCATTTGCGTAATCAAATTCTTGAAAGGTTTGACGACTTTGGACAATACAAAGTAATAGTATAATTTCCTATTGATATGTCTTGTATGCACGGAACATTTGTTCCAACAGACAACTGAACTAATTTTAACTGTCACCAACGATCGTTGTATGTATTTTCGGAATTTTTTTGCATAAATTTAATCAATAAGCATTGATTTTACCTTTTGTATTTCTTGGTAATATCCTTATATTTATCAAGTATTTTACTTAGAATATTATTATTTTATATCAGTCACATTTTTGCTATTTTTATTTTAAATTAAATTACGATTTAATTTAACTTTGTGTTGTTTTGCTATATCCTGGCCTCCCTGCTTCTGGCCAAAGCTGACCCCTTTAATTAATAATAAACAAAAGATCGAATCCACTCCTTGCCTACGACATTTGAGCAGCGGGACTTCCTCAGAAATCTTGTTGGATTGTTCGACAATTTTCTGCAGTGGCACAGCACTATGCACCTGTAGTTGCAATATATTAGACTACTCTTTCCTGCAATCATTTCTGTGATAATGATATACTGATAATTTTAATAAGCAGAAAGTTTCAGATCATTCTCGGTTAGTTCAGAAAAATAAAGTAAATCCGAAGATGACAACGCCTTGAGATAGCAATCTTTTGGGCAACAAATCTTTTTCTTCTATTTCAACTAGTGAAGAACTTTTTTCGTAAAGTTTCAGTCATTTAATCGTGTGCCTCAAGCAATATTATCTTATGCATATCGATGATTTATTTGCATCTTCAACAACAATGAGATTGCTTTCAGATCTTCTTTCCAAAGATCAAATACCTGATTTTCGTAGCGGCAGATAAGTGGCAGTAAATATGTACAATTCCATTCAGGTCTTTTAGGGACAGTCAATTAGAGGTTAGGGATGTATGTATGTATGATTGGAGGCTGATATTATACTGCGACCTAGGAGATTTATTGTGTCTGCTATTCTTGCTGTTACACAGCTGGTTACTACAGCTGGCCTTCCTATCCTATTCCTTTTAGAAAGTGCAGGATATGAAAAGCCGCAGGCTAAGAGATACCCTCCTCTTCGATTTCCATGCTTCAAGGTGCAACGCCCTTGAGTGACCATCCAGTGTTCCGCAATTGGAGAGGAGATGGATGCGTGTTTCATCCCCCTCCCCATAAAATCTACATTTAGATTCCCTTACTAATCTTACTCAAATGTGCTTTTAGTTTACAATGGACTGAAAAGTATTCCGGTTAATATGCGTATATTGTTCTTACTCAGATTGATACGCTTTCTAAACCTCTTTTGGTAATAGGTTCCCAGAAGAGCTTTAGTTTGTGCCTCATTTCTTGGAGATTCTCCCAATAATTTGATTTTTTCTGTCCCATTTCGCTTTACAATTTCTTCAGAATTGCACTGCTACTGGTATTCCAGCCTTTTTTTTGCAAGATTATCCGTTGTTTCGTTTCCTTCCACTCCTGTGTGATCCGGAATCCACAGGAGGGTTACTTTATTCCTTTTGCCTAGCTCGTTTAATATCCCTCGGAATTCCCAGACCAACTAGGAACTGATTTTATGTGAGCTCAGCGCCTTGATGGCTGCTTGACTATAAGATGATAATCTCCTGCTTTCGATAATTTCTATCCATATTAAACTGAACACATCTTTCAATAGCGTGTATTTCCGCCTGAAATATACAGTCGCGAGCAAATGTTATAGGCACCCTAATTTTGGCGAAATATCACAGTATAGAAATGATAAAATAAAAACTGTAGGTAATACATTATAAATATTTAGTATTTAAGAGATCTTATTAATTTGTTGCATATTAGAGTGTTTTTAGTACAGCTATAATACTTTTTAGATGGGAGGGGGAAAGTGACTTCTCGAAGACTTGAAAATATATAAAAAAAAAATAATATATTTACAAAAGGTATCTATAAAGACTATTGTAACCATAAAGACGATTACATAAACGTTGACATAACTGTCACAAAAAAATGCAAGAAACATGAAACCCATTAGTTTTGTCAGAGGTGCCTATAACATTTGCTCGCGACTGTACTTGGATATTTTCCCAAGCTTTCTAAATATGTGGTTCTATTCAAGGCATTTCTATTCAAGTTCAAGATGGTGTTATGATCCCACTCGCTCTGTTTACTCAGCTTTATGATGAAATCCTTCACAAAGCTGAATTTTTTTAACATATCATCCCGGGCATATTCCAGTTTGATCACCGTCAGAAGATTGAGGCCTATGCCTAATCATTCCTTCCTTGACCATTCTGAGTGTGGTTTTTTTGCCACGTCCTCTACTACAATATGGAGAGGGGTAAGATCCAATACTACTTCGATAACTGCTGTTGGGCAGGTTCTCATAGCCCCAGTTATGCACACACATGCTAATCTTTGCACTTTAGAGAGGTGAATTCTCGCGGTGGCCAGATTAGTTCTTTTGCTCCATGCTACTGATGCATAAGTGTCTCACTATCGCTGTATACATCCAAAGCAGTATTTTTGGGTTGCATCCCCAATTTTTCTCTGCAAAGTTTCTGCACACCATCAGAGCTCTTTTGGCCTTGTTGGTTACTTGAAGTTCATGTTAGTTCCATAGAAGTTTATTGTCTAGGGTAACGCCTAGATATTTAACCTCCGTTCTCCAATCTATATTTTGTCCATCCAATTTTATGGTTTTGAGATTGGATCAAGGCGATGGCTGCTTGCCTCAAGCATAATGATAATCTTCTGCTTTAAGTAACTCCTGCCAATATTGAATTGGAGGTATCTTTCAATATTTCCGCCTAGAAAATACTCGAATATTTCCCCAAGTTTTTGAAGCGCTTGGTTCTAAGCCCATATATTCCTATTCCAGTTTCTTCTGCCGTTTTGGAGCTATCAGTGTACCATTTGATGGTATTTCTCTTCAATTTCAAGATGGTGTTTTGATCCCACTCGCTCTTGATACCAAGCTTTGTGGTGATTTATTTCACGATGCTCATTTTAGCATACTTTTACATTTCAAGATCAATTTCGAATTGCATTTATAAGTTTCCAGCCCTTTCAGCACAGTCTGACTATCACTGAAATTTTTCATTGATTTGTATCTGGTGTTATTTAGATACTTACTCAAAATCTTTCAAACATAATGCATAAATTTCAGATTGAAAAGTCGTGTATTGTAGTAAAAGAAACTAAATGTGACAACGACTCTCGTTTTTACTTTACATTTTCTGCATAGAGTAAACCAATATACGGACCATAAGTAAGGCTTTCTTAATAATATAGAATTAGGGATTACCCGGAGCAAACAAGCTAATGCTCAAACAGTTCCAATCAACGTTTCATCAAATATAGAGTTGAATCGTAGCAGTCAATCTACGATTAATAGTTAATTAATTGTGGAGGATAATAGACAACAAGAGAACAGAAATTAATTTCGACCGCCCGGGAAAGGATATAAAGGCAGGGAAAAAGCTGGGAGAGCCAACGAAGATTCCCCCATTCATCGAATTTAATCAGGCGCTTTTTTTTCCTTCACTCTGCCGGCTCAAAGATCGACCATAGTCCCATTAAAAGGCTTCTCCTCCCGCATCCCCACCACCTACACCGTCTTTTCCAAACCGTTATTTCGACGATTTTTTTTCTCGCAACCGGATCGGAAAGAGAAACTGCATATTTAAACTTTATGATACGCCTTCTCGGCTTAGGAAATGTATGCAAACTACCCAACGTTATGGGAACGGCGTGGAGAAATCACTTTTTTCCGCGCCGTTATTACTTACGCGCCGCGCATAATTGATATTGTGCGCCGCGGCTAATCCCGCAGACTACGGTCCGAACAGACACCCGAACATGACGGGATCTAGCCGGCCGCGATCGGACGTAATGGGATTTTAATATCGGCAGGGCGGATCGTGTTATGGCAAAGCCGGTATCCGCAAAATGGTTCGGGATACCGTGAGCGACACTGGGAATTGGTATTTACTTTAAATTGGCGGTTAGTGGTTTAAAATAAATTAGGAGATTGTAGAGAAAGGGTTACTAAAGTGAATCAATATAAATGTCGTTGGTTGTGAATTGATATGAACTATCAACGTCGCGAGAAAATACAAGGTGTTATGGGTAATATCTTCAAGTACCTATATTTTTTTTAGATAAAACCTGGCTGTTATAAAATAAAAGAATATCTCTCTTAAGTCATATAGTTTAAACAGAGGGATACGACTTCTTTATTGCAGAATGAAAACCATTAAGACGCCCTCTGTTTCTCATTCCTGTATTAATGTAGCTCCATTTCAATTTTTCTATGATTATCAATTAGCGTTGCGAACGAAGCTTTCGCCGTCATTCACCGCATCTTTCGTATCATAGCAGGGCTTCAAGCAGTATATTTCATTCTTTACGTGAGTGAATGAAGCGTTGTGTATGAAGCAAATTTCTCATATTGCCTTCACGCGTGAATATGCAGTGTGAACCGACGAAAGAGTGAAACCAGACTTATTCTCAAGTGACTATATGCATTGCGCACGCACTACCTAATATCTACCACGAATGACGGTGAAGGCATCGTCACCTACACTGTACGTTCACGCCGTAAAGGCAACTTTGAGAATAGGCTTCACTTCATTCGTTCGCTTCACATTGCAATATTCACGCACAGCTATACATATGAATGAAAGCTACGTTCATTACAACACTATTATCAATAAATTATTCACACTTGTGCGCATGTTTTGTATTTTGTTTATTGACACCATTTCGATATTTCCATGCAATTTGTTAGTGTCGTTTGGCGTTGCAATTTTGTGCACGTTTTATAAACATTTTTAAACGTTTTATAACTGTGAAAAGGATATTACTACTACACGTAACTACACGACTACAGTATTTCCGTAAACCTCAGGTCAAACAGCGCCCACAAAAAAATGTGGTCAAATCATAACTAGAGTTGGGCAATTGTCCGGCGGAGCAGGTACGTATTGCGACACGGGCATCAAATAATGTAATATAAATAAACCAGATCAATCCTATTATTGTAATTTAGTATGTGTTTATAAAACATGCATATTAATAGAGTTGTGCAAATTTTCTTTGGGGACAAAATCGGACAAAACGGGCGAACAAACGAGCCAGCTTGCGATGCTTTCTTATTTCATATCACTACATATTTAGATAAAATATTTTTTTATGTTTTATAAGAAAAACAGGCACTGTTGTTACTGACTTGCACCTCTACGGTTCATCTGCTTTATTTGGAGTACATGAATTGGAGCACACTTTCTGAATACGTACCTGCCGCGCCGGAAAATTTGCCCAACTCTAATCATAACCTAACTGCCGACGACCAATAAAATACATTTTCCTTTTACTATACCAGGATGATCGCATTCTGGTATCCTTACACACAAGAGAAACAGTTAAACATAGTGGCACTAATTGCGAGTGTCACTTCTCTTGGTCCATAATTTAGGAACGGTTCCTGGTTCTTAATTTTTTGTGAAGAAATGCCGGCCTTAATGGAAATTTTAATACACATACTAAAAAGCTATAAAAGGCAATAAATAGATAGATAGATAGATAAATAGTATTTATTGCCATTACAAATTGTATGACATTGTCATATATAAAAGTATAAGAACAAGTAACAAGAAAACAAGCACAAGTATAAAGTAAATGATAATATATACAAAAAAACATTAAAGTTTAATAGTAAAGAACTCTTCCAAAGAATATACTGGATGGTTTATGAGAAACTCCTTAAACCTCTTGCGGAATCCACTATGTGATAGCACTTTGTAGCTATCTGGAATGTTGTTATATATGCGATGAGCATAATAGTTGGCAGATGTCCGTGTCGCCCTCACTCTATGATACGGTACCACATACTGTCCTGTCGTCCTAGTTGAATAAGTATGACGATCGAAATGCCTTTCGTATTTGTTTTTATGGTCGTGAATATACACAGGTAACGTAATGCTGTGTACTGAATGTACAAAATGAACTTGCAAAATGAATAAAAAAAAAGTGAAAAATTAAATTAGCTAGCTGAACGGATAAAATATTAAAGGGCGCAAAAGAACAAATTTATCTCAGAGTTACCCTCGTGAATTAAATTTTGAATCTAACCACGACAAATAAAATGTAGGTGAATGAAATCTGACTTACTTAATTACCCCAAAAATTGAAAAGGGTTAATTAAAAATAAAAGAACAAAATTTTGAATGACGTTAATAAACAACCAAGAATTTTATTATATAAAAAAAAAGAAGAACAAAAATATTGATTACGAATTTTTGCAGAAAAAAAACCCGTGGACAGAGAAATCAAAAACTGCTCGTGATTCTAAATTACAATAGGACAATGCTATTTCCTATATCAAAGCAAAAGATTAACTTGTTTAGGAAGATAATTCTTGTATATCAACACAATCCACGTGGTTTCAAATTAAAACAAACTAAAATTAAACGTGGACAATTTCTAGTAAATAACAAAATTGAAAAACTAAATGCAAGCACAATGCTTCTACTCACCCAACCCGAGGTGATTAATAATTAAAATGAAACAGTAAATGAAAAACGGAGAAATTAAATCTTTGAACTATAATAAAAAAGAAACTAAACTGAAATATATCTTCCTGCACGTAAAATAATAAATGATCTTACAACTGTGATGTGCACAAATCAATATAATAACAATTATTATTAAGCGAGTTCGTTGATGGACAGAATAAAATTCAATATAATCGAAACAAATCTCTAAATCAAAAGTATTAACAAAATGGCAGCAAACAAATTAGAAATACATGTACTCACGCTGACAGTCGACCAAAGAACTGAGTGACAAAGTTAAACAATCGTATACATACAAAAATCCCACTCTCGACTATGTGCAACGCAGCCGCACAAATCACCGACAAAAACAAACTTTAAATATTAAATAGACTAGCGAAAACTATACATTTAACTGAATGAAATTAATTTAAAAAAACTACATACTTAATTAAATATATCAGACAATTAACTCTTTAACTAAAATTATATAAAAATAAACATTAATTGTGGAAATTTCTCGAAACAATAATTCAGCAAAAATCATGACAAATTAGGCAACTTAAAATACACTCGGGAAAATGTGGGTGGGCTGATCTACAGCACTAAGTATACTACTCTTTACGAAAAGTGGTTTGCAAGTGACAGTACTGAGTACCTTATGTATCGCTCTTATTACTGCTTTCTATTTTAGGAACACGGTGTGTGCCTTAGGAGAATGACCCTACAGCAAGATTCCATAAATTGCCTTTGAATGAAATAGCGAAAAGGAAGCCATCCTCGCCGCCTCAAACGTAACTATTTCTGTCCGTCGTCTAAGGACGAATAACACCGAGGACAACTTTCTACATAGCTCTTCACGATGATTCTTGTACCTTAAGTTTCCAGATAGCTGAAGACTCAAGAAACAGACGCTGTCATACGGAGGAAGCGCTTTCGTGGTAAATAATAAATTTTGTGTTTTATTATGATTTAGGCATAATCTGTTGCTCCCAAACCACTCTTCGGCTTCGCGTACTGCTGTCCCCGCCAGTTCCACGAGAACCTCTCTACACAAGATCGACGTATCGTCGGCAAACAGAAAAATGCAAATGTGACTGCAAAAACACTTTTGCAGCCACATATGTATGTGCATATTGGTTTATCAGAGTAGTACAAACATGGCAAGAATATGTATCAATCTTTTGTGCGCTGCTTTAGGCTTTTTTATTACATATTGCACATATAATAGGTATCCCTATGAAACCAACTCGACTCATTTCATTAACATTAACAGTTACTCTATCACTCCACCAGCTACGTCCATTTGTTAGCACAATTTCTTTTCTTACTAAGTTGTTACCAGGCTATGTCAAAGGGTTCATGGATTTTAGAAAATAGATTCTAATGCAATTTTGTCAAATTTTAGACCCCATGGAGTGTTAATCAAGCACACTCTCTGTTGGGCCGTAACTTCAACTTCAAGGGATGTAATTTGACATTGAAATTCGTCCCAAATTTCATTCATCCAAAATAACTTTTGAACGGTTCCAGACAGAAAAGAAGGTTATAAAGAATTTGCAGTATTTATATAGCTCTTTCAGCTGGTGTTGTTATTTATATACATTCCATCTGTCATCCGTGAGTGGTAGCAGCACACCAGAACATCTATGTCTATATAATAGAAGACTCTACGAGGGTCTGCTGCACGTACGAACTTCATCTTGAACAGAGTGGCTATTCCTTTTGCCATTCCTGAATCTTGGGGAAGCATAATGCCCTAACGCGTATCCATCAGGACCTAAAAACAAATCTCACTTGAATTTCTGCCGTCACAACATGACAAACCTTATGATAATTTCCATAATTGCTCATAAATTCCTCATAAGTAAGCTCTTCCTCGGGAGGTCTAGAGGGAGGTTCCAGTGGTTTCTTCAAGAAAAGAAGCTAAGTGGTTAAAATGTCCTATTATTGGCATTCCATTGCATTTCCTTCTGAAGCGATGGATGACATTGTTTTACTTCGTACGGCCCGATACACGATCGTTGCAGTTTAGGTGAGAAACCTTGGCGTCCCTGCAACAGCCAAACCAGGTTCCCAAGCTGTATCCGCTTTCATTCGCCCTGATGTTATAGTGTTCCTTCATTCGGTCACTTTATGGGTATTCAACCTCACCAAATGGGGAATTTCATCCATTCATTTGCGTAAATTAGCAAGGTAGTCATCTCCGACTACTTCTTCATTCGGTTTTCTTCATAACCGAACTTATGATCGCATGGTAGGCGCAGTCTCGAAGAGATAAAAATAAGTAGGGTGTTTTTGCTACAAATAAATATTTATATAATAATATATTGACTAAGAAACAAGGCATCCATTCAAACATGTGTCCACCTTAACCCAAACTTACATATTTATGCTTATGTGTGTAATAATTCCTTGCAATGTAGCGCAAGGGCGCATACTATTGCATTACATTACGAAGAGGAAATGTAATTAGAGGAAACTAACTCTTATACCTATACCAACACACCCTGTTGAAAGGAATAACTTAAAACTATTCTAACTAGGTTACCGCACTAAAATGAATCGCCTCTCTAAAAGCCCCTTTATGCACCCCAGACTTTGTAAAACGTTTGTGGTTTTAAAATAACTCCCTCCTCGACACACTTGAAACTTTCCACTTCATCTGCATAGATACACATGCATAGTTTCCCTAAATGTTTACAGTCACCTTACTTCATTAGACTCCGGAGGATCGGAATCCCACCGGCGGATCCCCAAAGGATAACGACGGAAGCCAACGGCCGTGAGGAAGGATACTGCCTTCCTTACGCCCGGTATCCTCGAAATTGGTCCGACACCATCGGGCCCCACCAAAACAGATCCTAATAGATCTAACATCGGATTAATTCTAATGGCGCCAGGAGTTATATTGCTAATAGAGAACCGAGAGGCTGCTATAGGGAAACAACGTGAGAGTGTTCGAGCACACGGCCGCGTAGGTGGACGGGGTCTTTTCACCGCCAACACTGGGAGCGTTGTAATTTGCCGAAATGGCCTGTCCACTCCGAGGCGGAGACCAATATTAACCCACTTGACTAATGAAAATCTACTCGCCGCTGTTACTAATTATCGGAACCGGGTTTAAGCGGTGAAACGGCGTCCGAAACGAGCTCTTTGTAGAGGTTTATTAGGTGGATTCGCGAGCTGATCTCCATTTTATTGGAACCGTGCCTTCCTCCGGGAAGATCTGCCGACTGCCAATTGTACACACGCAATTCTAAATTGCCTTTTTACGTTGTAATAGTCCCAAGAAATACCTAACTTCTGGCGTAGACTATATTGGATGATATATATTCATTGTATATAATCATAGTACACTAATATCTATATTAGTAAAAAATAGGAGACGATAGTTTAGAAAACCAAAAGGTATATATTTCTTAGAGTGCTAAAAACAATTAGGAATAAAAAAACACTGTAGCATTAAGAAAATAAGAACAAAATAGGGAAGACAATAAGTGTTGTATATGTTGTAACTCTTTATTTTATTTAAGTTTAATTGCAAATACTTTAACTAGTCAATAAAAATCTTTATAATTTACAACTCAACCTAATTAATAATTTGCAATGATTACCACAATGATATCAAGGAAAGCTACTATTGAGTTGCCTACTATCACAACATCTCGCCTTTCTAACATAAAATATTTTCCCAATGTCCTTTCCCGTGTCTAGCGTTTCTTTCCTGACTTCTAAATTTGCGTTATTCTCATTATCTACAATTACGTTCTTTCCTCTTGCATGTTGCCTGATCTATTGTATTCAATCAGAGATTTTCTTAAATGGTAACTGTTTTGACCTTACTATATTTCCATTTTTGTTTTCAATCCAATAAGTGGTTTATCTTGACCTGTTTCTCTTATTTTACCCCAATTCCCATGTCTTATCTGTTCTCACTACTACATTTTCATTTGTCTCCTCCTTGGCTTTCGTATGTTTGTAATAGTAGTTTTTGTTCATTAGTCCTTTGTTTTTCAGTCTTTCATGTCCAATAGAATGGTCCACATTGTGTAGTTTCAGCAGTCTCGTTGGTATTGGTACAACTGTCATCAACTTCCTACTCATTAGCATTTCTGCTAAAATCCACTAATGGCGTATTTTTGTACTCTAACAGGGCCAACTGTATATCTTCAAACTTTTTTAACATTTGTTTAACCGTTTGAATAGCTCTTTCTGCCGATCCATTGGATCTTGGATACACTGACTTTAGACCATTAATAACAGCTCCAGGTGTTGCAATTAATGAATTGAATTAATTGAATATTTGCCCGCGGCCTGCAATAGCACTTTGGTTTGAATACTATTTTTTTCCCAGCCAGTCCAATTTTAACTAAATGTCTAAACATAATAGACATACTAGTGAGTGACCTGGTAGATAGTAGGCTTAATCTGTCAAATATTTTTTCAGAACAGTCAAGTTAGCGTCGTTTTAAAAGTGTTTAATAATAGTTTAATTGAAATTTAATACCTAATAAGTAAGTTATCTCATTTATGCTCAGACTGGGTCGAATGTACTAATGTCATCTATCGATAATGTCTTCCAAAAAGAGTCTTCAGAGACTACAACTGGAAAATTTTATGAACTAATACAATCTGAGCTTCCCAAAAAAAACATAGTTTCATAGAACTAATTCAAAGAACTTCGTTAAAGTTATGCGATTGCGGTGAAATTGAGACCCTAAAGCACATTATATTAATATGCGAAAAGCATTTTAACAACAGACGTAAGCTTCTGCAGAACCTATCGAAGTTGGTGCCAAATCCATTTAATTATTCATCGTTGTTAGGACCCCTAAAGGTCGAAGTTTTTTGTGAAATATATGATTTTTTATAGATTGTAATGTAAGAATTTAGAGAGCGCAAGATCAGTATGTATCTGCAATCCTGTGTTTAAATCCTTTGTGGGCTTGCCTATGAACCGTGGTTCTATTTTTGTATGTTTATTAAAAGCCCTGGGGAACCCCTGGGTGAGAAGTCCCGTTGTCGTTATCCTTTTGAATGAAAGACTTCTTCGAATGTGTGTTGATGGACATGGCGTGTAGCAAAATCCAATAATAATAATAATAATAATAATAATAATAATAATAATAATAATAATAATAATAATAAGTAGAAACTACGAAAGGCGAAAGATAGATGGGAGCAGAATTCATTATTCCGAACACACCCCGCCAGAGTTTTTCGTAAGAACGCCCGAACCGGACAGCACCCTCTGGTTGGAGATGTCGAGGAGTACTGGGGACAAATGTATAGCACTCCGGCAGATTTTAACAGGGACAACCCAGATCTTGCTGACTTTGCAACCCATTGCCGAACGCTGATAGTGGGGCGCCCCCCCCCCCCCGCCTCGTCGGATTACCCTGGAAGATCTTAACGCTGCTTTAAAGAAAAAAACTAACTATGCGTCACCTGGGCCTGACCGGGTTAATGCTTTTTGGTGGAAGAGATTCCCATCCACTCATGGACATATAGTGCAAATCTTCAATAACTACCTTGTAAAACCGCACGAGATACCCGATTGGTTGTGCGAAGGCCGGACATCGTTGATCTATAAGAAAGGAGACCAAAAAGACCCACGAAATTATCGTCCTATCACCTGCCTAAACGTGATTTATAAAACATTTACAAGTATTATGCATCAGTTTATCTTGGAGACTGTTGACCCGATTTGGACTGGGGTCTACGAGCAGCGGGGTTCAAAGAGGGGTCTGGCAGGAGTAAGGGAGAACTTACTTATTGATGCAAGTGTCTGCCAGGACGCAATCCAATACAAAAGGAACCTGTCCGTTGCGTGGGTGGACTTCCAAAAGGCCTTTGACAGTACCTCACACCACCTGGTCCTAAGATTGCTGGATAACATGGGAGTAACACCCCGCATTATTGACGTAATTCGTGAACTGATGAAACGCTGGAAAACTACCATAAGTGTAGGAGAAGGACATAATGTTTGCAAGACATCCCCAATAATCTTCAGAAGAGGCATTATCAGGGATTCCCTCAGCCCTCTTCTGTTTTGCATTACACTCCTACCTCTTTCCAAGCACTAAGAAAACCTACGGATATAGAGCAGGCAGACCGAACGACCGAAATTTTAAGATAACTCATCTTTTTTAATGGACGATTTAAAACTATATGCGAGAAACGAGCAAGAACTCAAAACTATGCTACAGATAACACAGCAATACGCCGCAGACATTAGCATGAGGTTTGGCCTAGATAAATGCGCCACCTTCCATATGAGAAGAGGAGAGGTATTGAGGAGATGATGACGATATAAGATTGATTGATGGTACAATAATAACGCGTCTCAGAGGAGAGGAGAGTATACCTATTTAGGCATTCCGCAGGAAAGACTAAATAAAACTAAACAAGTAAAAGACGGTTTGATAATTAAATATAAGAAAACCCTACGAATGATATGGTCGTCTGAGCTTTCGGCGATAAATAAAGTGCTAGCAACTAACAGCTTAGCCATTCCCGTTATTTCGCACACGTTTGGCGCAATAAAGTGGAAAGCCGATGAAATACTCCAACTTGATAGAGAGACTAGGAAATCATGACGGAGAAACAGGAGTACATCCACACGCGTCCACGTCACGACTCTATCTCTCTAGGAGGGATGGGGTAGAGGTCTGACATCTGTTGAGAGTTGTACGGGGAATTGTAACTACGATGGCAGCCCAAATTTACCAAACACAAGACCCACTCTTGAAGATGGTGCGACACCGGGAGCGTGAGGGACAGGGCGCCTTCCTTTTCACAACTGCGGAGAAAACTTGTCGTCATCTATGCCTAACCATTAACTTCTCCCCAACATTACTAAACCCAGAGAATTTAGCAACTTGGCCATCAAAAGACCTAAGAATTAAACTGCGCAAGGCGAGCTACGAACATCTAATGTCTGAACATACCGACAAGCCCTTGCATGGCCAGTATTTTAAACACATGCGGACCCACTGTCTATCCCAGCGATTGTCGTTCGCCTTCCTGACATCGTCGACCCTCCATTCGGAAACGGAAGGGTATAAACGCTGTGCAGGATGGTGTCTTCCACACACTATCCCACAGAAGCGAATCTTACATCTAGACATCCAGGACACTCGCTGCAGAGCCTGCAAGGGATCGGAAGAGACGTCGATGCACCTTCTTTCAGCATGTCCACAATATGCGCCTAACCTATATTTAACCGCCATGATATGGCTCTGAAGGTGCTTACTATCAGCTGCGCTACTTGTTTGCTATTGACGAGAACTCTTACCCCGTACCATAACCAGAGTGTTCCCACGTGATCTCCAATAGCTGGTGAAAATTTTCTGGAATTTCCCTTTTCGACTACGATACGGCTGTCCGCGAATAAACCGGATATGGTACTCTTGGATTTTGAAAGAAAAGAGTTATACGTAATTGAGATGTCTTGCCCGTGTGAGACGAAATTAGCTGAAAAAGAACAAGAAAAGATAGAAAAGTACCGAGACCTACTGTACCAGCTCAAACTTAGTTACGACGGCTACAAAATTAAATTTATACCGGTAATTATAGGAGTCATGGGAGGAGTCCTACAGTCCACACACAAGCACCTCCAACACATTGGCGTATTGGAACTTAAACATCTACACCCCATTATCTGCAACATGCAGAAACAAGTGCTACTAGGATCTCTTGCGCGTCCTTCGGGCCACGAGGCTCAGCCACACGACTAGGCTAGATAGAAGCCCCCCTAATCTCCTACTGGAGAAGTGGGTTTCCGCCCGCGCCCGCGCGCGGTTCATTCGCGAGCTGATCCGCCGCGCAACTGCCCCCCACCCTGCACTATATGTAATCACCAAATAAATAAATGATTGTATGAGAACGTTCATCCCACCTGTCCCGTCCTTCAGCTGCGCCCTGCTCTGTTGTTGGATCCCGGGGCAGTGCACTTTGTGTTTACAAAGTGGTGTGACAAGGCAAAAAAAAAAAAAAATAATAATAATAATAATATTAATCAATAATGTCACATATTATAAGATGTACAGTTTCATCATGTCAATGTCACTTACTTTCCCCCGAGGGAGGAAAAGTCAACTTTCCTCCCCTTTCTCACACTTTCCTCCCTGCTGGGAAAAAATGTAATAATTTCCAATTATTTTCAAAATATCCATAACTATAATCCAATTAAAACTTCATTCAGCAGAATTGTGTTACATTTCGATATGGTGCAATATATAACAGAAATGCCCAAATCTAACAGTAAAGGAAAAATCTTTTTAAATTCATATTGTACAGGCAGAAGCTTTTTACGCAATCATATGAATTGACAATTATAATCGGGACTAGTTTTATGTATGTATATTTATTTGTTTATAACTATATCGACTTTTGTAAAAGAAATAGTTTTCTTTAAGCAATTCACATTTGATAACACATATTCAAACAAACATTTTGTAGTACTAAGATAATTTATTTGGATGAAAGACATCTTTTTAAAGAAACATTTTGATCGCTTTAAAGGAATCAGTGACATTAATCGTAGGTTACTATGTGTAATTCATAAGAGTTTCCTTATTTGAAATGTGTTTTTATTACTGTAAATATAGCTAATAATAAGATTTCCCAGAGAAGCTGCAAGCTTGGTACTTTAATTTTGATGGCTGTGAGGTGCTGTTACGCGGTGAAGTTCAGCAATATTTACTGCAAATGATAAAAAAAAACGTATATGCTCCCAAAGAGTTACTGTTACTAAAAAGGGCTGGCTGCTGGCAGAATTATTATAATTAGTAATTGCTAAATACGTAAATGGAGAGATGTTCGGCTTTTGTTATATTAAAATATTTATTTTGTTGTATTTAATATGAAATTAGAATATTCTATATATAACTTCTTTTTGATAATTGCCGCAACAAATATTTATTACTTTTAAATGTTTTTCAGAAAAACAGAGTTTATTATTAGGTCTTTAATTGTAAAATATTTATCTTGGGAAATTTAAGGTCAATAGAAATAAACATCTTTTAATTTTCAATTTTAAATTGCAACGTTAAAAATGTTATACATTTTGAAAACTAAAAAATACATGCGAGAACAGAATAGGTCAAACAAAATAATAATTTCTATTAATTTATATATTAAAAATGAAAGATTATTGTTTTTCTGTATTATAGATAGATAGATATATTATACTTGTGGCATTGAAGTTGTTGCTAAAGAGCAACAAAATTTTGCAATTAAAAAATAAAAGATGTTTTAATTGACAATTTTTATTTTTATTAGACCTTAGATTCCCAAGATTAATATTTTACAATAAAATTCACACAACAATAAGATCAATTTTGAAAAAAAAGCAAATTTTAAGTTGTTGGATCTACACTAGAACTGACTGTAATAAATCGATGTAGCAAAAACTTGTTTTGGAAATATAAATAATTCAGTTTCGCATAACATTAGATTCTCCTTCGTAACTGTACTTTGTATTGCCTACATATTAGAGAACTGTCCACAGACTTAGTTCCTTAACTACTGCTGAGTACTGACTGAATTGAAAATGAAAAATGAAGAAGAAAAATTAAATTAGCTAGCTCAACGGATAAAATCAAAAAAGGGCGCATAAGAACAATTAACCTCAGAGTTACCCTCGGGAATTAAAACTTGAATCTAACCACGAAAAGTAAATTGTGAGTGAATCAAATCTGACTTTCTTAAAAACCCCAAAAATTGAAAAGGTTTAATTTTAAAATAAAAGAACAGAATTTATAACCCAAAGATGCTAAGTAACAATCAAATTTTATTTTATAAAATGGGTAAAATTACAAAATGGCAGAAAAAAAGAACCGTGAACTGAAGGTTCTGGCCAAAAAATATAAACTGCACTTGATTCTAAATTACGATAGGACAATGCTGTTTCCTATGCAAAGCAAAAGATTTGGTTGTTCAATCCAATATCTTTCAATTTCAAACCACGTGGTTTCAAAAAAATAAAATAAATTCGTGGACAAACACCAAATTATACAATAATGAAAACTAAATACAAGAACAAAGCTTCTATTTACCCAACCCGAAGTGATTGATAATTAAAAACGAATCAGCACAGAAATAATAAATGATCTTATATCTATAATGTGCACACATCAATATAATAACAAATTATTATAAAGCGAATTCCTTGATGGACTCAATAAAAGACAATTTATGCAAATTAAATTACGATATCAAAATGAAATACAAAATGGCAAACAATGATTTACAAAAAATACGTGCACTCACGGTAACAGTCGACCAAGGAACTGCCTGACAAAATTCTACAACTGCGTACAATTCACCGACAAAATCTAGTAAAAAAACATTAAATAGAACTAGCAAACGCTAGATATTTAAATGAAAAAAATTAATTTAAAGAAACTTAACACTTAAATAAATTAAAACAAATTAAAGAATTAACTCTTTAACTAAAATTTACAAAAATAAACATTATTCTGGAAATTTCTCGATACAATGATTCAGCAAAACGGAAAAATCATGACAGATTACTAGGCAACTTAAAATACAGTCGCGGTAAGGTGGGTTGCCATAGCAATATCTACAACCAAAACTACTTGGTATGCAAGGCTTAACTCCCGTTCACCGAGATAAGGGATTTAACCCCGGCATACCGGCGCACCACCAACAGAATCCACACCGCGCACGGTGCATGATTGCTTTCTAAAACCGTGACTCTTATTTTTAAATGATAAAAACTTCAACCGGAACGACCCTGCTGCCACCGACTGAATTTAAATCTCCCTTCCAATGGAAGCTATTACACTTAATCTTCACCTAACACGTCTGGACGTTTAATCTTCCACGCGCACACGGCAGACATCCACAAAACAACAACGATCCGAAACTCTGTAGCGCAACGATTAGGACCATTTCCCGAATATTAATCAATTTCGTGCGAAGCGAAAAGGGCCTATCTATCAGTGGTGGTAATTTTGTTTCTATTATATTTCACTTGCTAAACGGAAAGTCGAGGTGGGGAAGAACGCGGGGGAGGTAATTGCTATACGCCAGCCACTTTTCCAACATTCCACATTTTTCATCGGTCCGTCGGACCGACGTTAAAATGTTTAACGGTGAATGACGCGCGCTTAACAGCTGACACGTGCAATTGAATACGCACGCAAAGCACGGACTCTGTAATAAAATTACCCCGTATAGATGTCGCGACAATCAACGTTAGTGTCATTTACCAGGTGCAATTTCACACGCGTCCATTTTCTGTGGGGCAGGAAACGATTTTTTTATGGAGAAACGAGGTGTAATGATGTTTAGACGATTCGTTTTGATTAGGTATAGTAAATAATAGCCTATAAAACATTCACCTATCGTTTTGTACGATTACTGAAGAAATTACGCACAAAAAAATGGATTCCTAATGGTACTGCTACAGCACTTGCGTTAATGACCAGGTAAACATCCCAAAAAATGAATTATTGCTATGGTAAAACGATACAAGTATACTCTGTCCATAGATACAACGATTTGACTTATTCACTAGCATTCAAACTTCAGGAAAGAAATATTTACCCAATTCTTCGGGCACGATGTTTGATTCCATTTTTTACGCAATAGTATCAGTTTTATGTACATAATGAGAAACCGGACGATTTTCATCGGTTTCTATTTTTTATGTGGTCACAGAATCAGCTTAATTTTTTTTTTAAGTTTGAGCTATTTTGACAGATATTTTTTAAATTTCTTAACCAAATAAAGATCCTGTTACATTTATTTATTCATCTATTGAATGTCTTTCATTTGATACCAAGAACGACCAAAACGGATACATCTAGTTCTAGATATTATTTTTAAATTGGAAAGAGCGCACAAAAGAAATGAAAAATCACGATATGTCAAAAACTGTTCCATAAAAAGAAAATTAATCTTGATTTTCGAATTCGACAAGAGAAAATCCATGTGAGTCACCTCTCATCAAACATACATGAAAAAGAAATCATTTTTTAAGCTAGTGTGATAGACTCAAGTGCAGAGAAAAACATACATACTATTGTGATTTAGATTACCCGGCTATATTTTATTTTCTAAACAAATAAAACTTTATACTTAAATCTGCCTTTTCTTTACAGATACCTCCTCTTCTATGTTTAATGAAATTCAAAAATACAATCCCTATTAGACTTACTTTACTTGATTAAATATTAAATTTATAATTTAATTTTAATGTATCAAATGCTTTTTATTAATAAAAACAATGTAAATATCAATAACAAGCACAATTTATTGTCTGAAATTATATCAAAAGCATATAAAGAATGTTTAAATCAAATATTATCTAGTATCCAGTATATTTTAGATTCTTAAATTCTTAAAATAACTTTTAAATCTCCCTTTATCATAAGACAAAACAACTACCAAATATCAAAATTTATATTTCAACTGTCATTTACAAGTATGAAAACTAACCTCAAAGATTTCAAAATACTAAATACTTACTTTCACCAAAATTTAAACGTTACTTCTTCGCAGTGACAAACCAAAAATGTTGCGGGAAAGGATCCACACCAATAACACAACGTCGGTATCAGCAAATCCAGGGAAAAATTTCCTTCAAAGCATCCAAAGTGTATCATTATACTTAAAACAGCAGAGACATGCATGATAATTTGAATCTGATGCTTTTATTCAAAACTCTTTAAGACATAGCTTACAGTCAGTAGCGTAGATTTTAAAATATGCCTGTGTCTTGCTGTTTTCGAATAGCGATTAATTCGCCGTGTGCCAAGAACGGAGTGTAGTTAATCCGACCTCTATTTCCACAGCAATATATAATAGCTTCAAAAGACTTTCTAATACCAATCGTAAAATGAAAACATTGGACCCGTGATTACTATACTTGCGATGCTTTGTATGGACGTAGGTTTTGCTGTGGTTCTGGCTTGTGCCCCCCTTCCAGCATGCTATCGCTCCATAGATAATATTTGGACGTACTATCATCGCATAAAGCCAATGGGCTAATTCTGGTAATACAAGCCAAAATTTTCCACAGATCCTTTGACAGGTCTCTTTCCCTCCTCAAGATAATTGTTTACAGGATACTGTAAATTCAGAAAGCACTCGTACTTATCGGTGAGACTGAATAGCGACTATATTTAAAAGACAAGGAAGCAGTTTTTTGCAGAGATTTTTTTCCGCCACTGCAAGTTAAAAGTTAAAAGTTAACAAAAGATTCCGTAAAGAACTCGATTTTTGAGACTGAATGGCGGGATTTATATTAAAACCCCTGGTGAAAATGTAAACACGTCTAACATCCTAAAAATCGCTTAACAAACCTTCCAAAACAGTAAGAAATGCGTCTACTGCAACTTGCTTTTTCAAAAAAATCCTTTTTTCTTGCAGCTCATAAATGTCATAGTTAGCTGTTGCTAATTTGTCGAGTAGTGATAAATTAATACCACTTAATGTTTCTTTCTTATATCCATCTTCTTCATATATCACAGTAACATAGCTGTTATTAGGATTCTTTGTTTTCTAATTTGATGTCGATTCTGTGATTTTACCTTTTGGCTTCTAGTGGTCGCCATATTGAAATGCCAATTCTTATTTTAAGGAGTTGTGTACAGTGACTATTTATTATGGTGGTTGCGTAAGACACAAGGGGCCATGTCAAATTATTATCAAAAACAAAAATTTAGAAGAATTATCTCGAACAGTAGGAAAAGCAGTAGCAGATAATATAAATAAAAGCAACTTTCTGAATATCTTGACCTAATCTTAGCCAATCCACACAAAAAAGTTATTGTTATTTGAATGCGTTTGGACATAAAAATGCTTTCTTTGGGATAGATGATTTTTCAATCTTTGATGAGAAACAGTTGTAACTCGAAAACCACAAAACAAATTACTTTCACAATCTGGGATGGATGGAGTGAGATTAGAGACCTTTTACAATGTAAAGATATACAAAAGGTTCTATTTAAAAAAATTAATTATACTGTGACACTTTTTGAAATACCTCCAGTTACGGAGTTGTTGTTTAAGTTCCGTGACATAATGGTGGAGGCGCCGGGTAACACACTTATACATATTTAAATGATTAATATTAAATAGCAACCTACCTTGATCAACCCTGCTGTGACACACGTTTCGATTAAACGATGCAACAACTCCCTTTAAAAAAAAGAACTTTATTTCTTGTACATCTGCTCTGACTTACCTTCACTCTTCCCCACTTTCTTACATGGCGATTTTGCCGAGTGGACATACATCGACCAGCTTATATACTTTATTTATGAAAACTAAATTATTACAAATCATCCCAACCCCATGCTCCACCTAAAAGGTACTACACGAGGCTACCTATTCTAAGTACTATATATAACATAACAATTGTCAGTGATAACCAAAGCTGCCCTTAAAGCCCTTAGCAGTTATAAGATCGCTTCAGGCCTAGTACTTCAGTATCACAATGCCTTGAAGGCGATCGCTATTGATAATGACTTGATACTCAGATGGGTTGAAGGTCATAAAGGTAATCTGGGAAACGAGGCTGCCGATAGGTTAGCGAGACGGGGTTCGTGTGAGCCTATTCTTCCCATTTCTTCGGCTGCACTCAATACCCTAATAAACCAGTGTACCACCTACCCTACACGAGGAGAGATGAGCATCCATAACCACCTGCTGGCAGGCACGCAAAGCCATACCCAGGTTGTCATCTAAGACAGCAAGATACAGCCTGCAGCTTTCTCGCAGTAAATTACGTCAAGTTGTAGGGCTATTGACTGGTCACTGCAAACTTAATAAACACATGCACCGCATAGGACTCACTAGCAGCCCACTTTGCCATGCATGTTACCTAGAGGACGAGACACCGGAGCACATCTTATGCGACTGTCCGACGCTTGCCCAACTTAGAGGTTCCATCCTGGGGGAGTTCTGGCCCAGTATGGCCAGCTTTGGCGGCGCCTCACATGCTACACTGCTCAAGTTCATTCTTCGCTTGGGTTGACTCGAGTAGGCTGCGGGTGAGTGACCCCGCCTAGAGAAGATAGCACAATGGGCCCGGTTAGAGTGACCTAAGTGCGCGTGGCTAGCCACCCTTCCCAACCAAAAATCCAGAATCCAGAATCCATAACAATTGAAATGTTCCTACTCCAACTAAATAATTTCCCTATGATTCTTAATAACAAAATTTTAATGCACTAACCTCACAACCATATGAATACTACGTTTGTGAAATGTGAATAGTTCACATAATGGCTAGTCTATTGTAAATCGGTCAGCTAGCAGTTATTATTAAATGCGCCCATGGAACGACTTTCGTTATCTCCTAGCATTCGCAAAGGACATTGATTATATATAATATACTTATATAAAATCAATGGCCACAGAGTAAGGGAAAACCATGGCAAAAACCTTACTCTGGGAGGATCTGGGAAGAAGTCCCAGGCCTTATTACTGATAGCCGCAAATTATTATTATCCTTTTGAGAGCTGAAGAAGCAGCCTCCGCGTTTCCTTAAATTCCGATAGCCTTGGCGTAAGCGCGTAGCTGCTCCCCTTATACAGTTTAACGTAACTCAAAAAGTACTTAAAGTATTAATAGTAATAATTTCGTAGCACTATCGCTGCACCCTATTATTGCTGTATAGTACCTTATATTCAGTTTTACTTTCTTTTTTTTAAAGCGTTCCACCCAGCAAATTGGATCAAATTTTCGCACAACAAAACTGAAGTATGAAAATATATTTGACGAAAGTTTGGTGTTTGCGCTCGGAAGGGTGACCCCCTTCCTCAAACCAAAAACATTTTATTCTTTTCTAACTAGTTACAATTGTCACAACGCGGTCAAGTACTTGTACAACAAATTATTTCAAATCGATTGCTTAAAAAATAAACTAGTTTGGGTGCTAATTGTTTCTATTAAGCCTCCTATTAGCAGTAGGAGGCTGAAATTTTGCACCTTTATACCAAATCTTGTGTGGATTTACAATTCGATACCATCATTGGAACACTGTCCTTTAGCTTATCCTGCTACACTCTTTATCTGATTATTAGTGTGCTGCCAAAATTTCGAAATTATTAAAGTATACCGTAAGAGAGAAAAAAGGTTGAGAATCACCGCTCTAACATCACTGAAAAAGGAATCGTATAGCTTGGATGTTCCTACATTAAACTTGACGAAACACGTCGATAAATATTCGTCGTAACACAGTCGCCCGTGAACACATTTCCAGCACAAAACTGGAACACCCTTCAAAAAGGCCCCCTCCGTTCGGTGTTGCCAACGTAAATACAAATCGCGTTTAATCAAAAAACGAAAACACGAATATCTCGCTTGTAACGCCACCGAATACTGGGTGTGTATTATCACGCAACGGCAAACAAAAACGAGAAATTTTCGTCCCTACCTCTCCCCTTTTCGAACTTTTAAATAAACCCCAAACGGAGCGCGTCACGTCACCGGCTAGCATCGGAGCGTACCAAAATTGGCTTTCTCCACAAGTTTTCTTTGGTGGAACCTTGAGTGGCCCCTATTCATGTCGCCCCGATGTTCCGTTCTATTTTCCGCAGCGTCAGAAATGCGCTCGATCTACCCACAAGTTAGTCGTTCGTTTTTATTGTAACGTTTCTAGTTTCGCTGTTCGTTATCTCGGTATGACGTTACGACCGGCGCGAACGGTGTGTCTATTGTTTAGATAGTTAAGTGGTTAGCAGATGTCATCGTTGCGAATGTTATCTCATCTTGGCTTCTCCGGTTGACGCGTTCCAGAAGGTTAGGCGATCTTTTTCTGTTACGGTGACGTTTTCGTATGCCAAAACGAGCGTGTTAGCTACATAAAGTAAAGACAAAAAAAATCATTTGACAAAGTTAAACGGTTGTTTTCTCATCGTTGTTGTGGTATGTCTGTTTTTATAGTTGTTCCGAATTAGTTTCTTGTTTCTCATTTATAGAATGAAAACGTATCTAAGTAGATCATCTCGGCCAGTAATTATTTTCTAAACCAGAATGGGAAATTTGATGGACTTTGTCAAGCATAATCATAAACATATTAAAATAACAGTTTTATAAAGGGTAATAAAAGGGCATTTCAAGGCAGCTACAATTATTTGGAGAATTCGTTTTGTTGGAGCAGTTTATTCTCTCACTAAAAATTTAATAGAAATATTTATTTAAAAAATGATTTGATTTGCGGTTACGACTAAAAGCAAGCTGTTTTTTTGTTTTTCTTGCGTTTTATTCGCAAGAGAATTAACATGGATGAAGGACGGTGTTACGGATTTAGTGCGCATCTGGGAAGGAATTAAAATGCCTGAGAAATCGGTACACATGAACAATGTTCTTGGTTTTTTTTTTTTCTGTGCTTGGTAAGATAAATATTTTAACTCAATTAAACCCAGCTTACGGAAACGTAAAATTAGAGGAACGAAAGAGTTGACAAAAATCGATATATATTAAACATAATCTTAAATTGTATTCGATTTTGCTGTACACTAGAATTAGCTTTACGAGGACACGATGATTTATCATTTAGAATTTTATTTGATCTGCGTATGTAATGTGATACCTATTTTTACATATCTAAATTCTTATTAAACCATTAATAATAATAAATAATAATAATAATAATAATAATAATAATAATAATAATAATAATAATAATAATAATACCGTTTATTGTTCAACAGAAAAAAACCATTAACAGAACAATTAAGTATTGAAATATTAATATTAATACATTAATATTTCAATACTTATGTCTTATAACTTTAATTTAATATATTTTTAATAAATTTTATGAAATAAATATTTTCTGTCATGTTACATTGCATATGTTAGCTGGATGATAGAACTAAAGACTAAAATAACTAAAATAAAAATATTTCACATACTTAAAGAAATTTTATTTAAATTACATATTGAAACTTAAGATATATTACTGCCTTGTTTGAAGCGAGCTATTTCTTTAAAATTAACTTAACAACAAAAACATACTTGTTTGGATATATGATACCAAGTATGATTTTCTTAAAGAAACGATTTATTGCCTACAATTAGAGACAATGTAGTAGCAGATCTACGTCAAAATTGTAATATTTAAATCATCACGTCCAATGGTCTAAACATATAATAGCAATAGTTTGCCGTGAAGATGGTGGTTTTATTTTTTGTTTTACATGTGGTGATTAACATTTGAACCTATTTAAAAAGAAAGACGAAGTTAAAGTGATTATAAGTCACCAAATTTCAGTTAGATGCAATTATTTTGTTTCATTTGAAAACAAAGCATATTGTGCACCAAAAATAATATTTCCATTTTAAATTTTTCCTTTTCAAAGATATAAAAATGTTTAAACTAACTAATTTGGCATAGCATGCATGATATTCTCTCACAAATTATACATAGAATAGGATATGACTCTTGTATACAGGATAAACTGTAAGAAAAAAGATTTACTTAATTCAAAAACAAAAAAATCCCGTATGTTGCGCACTTTCTGTCTGTCACTGTATAATTATAATCAGAAATACACAAAATCCCATGGCACATTTTGGTAATGCAGAATTTTGAAATCGATATTGTTTTTCTAAGCAAAATATTCCATACATTTTATTGCCGCTTATAAATGAGCGATTAGGGAGAATAGGAAATCCTGGTTTATCCATATTACTACTTCTAGCACTATTAAAATATTGTATATTTTGTAATTGACATTACAACAATAAAAACGATTTATAGAAAATTTTTATTTTTATTTTTATTTTTAATTTATTAAATTATTATTATTAAGTTGCTTGAGCTTTTTTGCCACTGATATGCAGTTTCAAGGTAGGTGAGTTAATTTTTAAAAAAAGTCTTACAATATTGTGTTACCTAACATGCAATAGTTGATGCACGCAAGACGGGTTGTATGAACAACGACAAAATATTTACAATTTGCAAAAGCAAATCTTGGAGATGAAATTGAAAAAATCTTTTGAAATAGTTAAAGTTTCTTTGCTCTTAATATGCAAATAATAACAGATTCAAATTAAAAAAGAAAAAACATTATATGGCCTACCTGCGATTAGATTATAAATGCGAAAGTGCAACTATAATAGTGAATGTGATATGCAGCTGATGTCATACAATATAATTCTATTCATCAATTATTCAGAAAGTATCCTTCCCCGAGAATGGCCGAAGTGAATCGAAGTTCTAACTATGAAATAGAAAATTGTCTAAGTGATAAGGTGTCCTTACTTAAGTCATACTTTTCCTCCAGATTTCACATTCATTATGAATATGGAAGTTAATCACAATTGAAAAGCTGACATCCATTAATTAATAGCCCAGACGGAAACACAAATAAGTGCAATCGCTAACTTTTTACTTCCGGAAAGCAGTATCCCTAATTTTTTATTGGCCGAAACCGTTGCGACATTAGACTAAAGTTTTTCTAAAATATAGATCTTCAAGACATTTTATCTTTCTTTGAAAATACTAATTTCCTAAACAAAAGGCTGTAAGTGTGGAGTCATTTAAAAGTTTTCTTTCGAATAAAAAAAAGAAATTTTGCTTTATACTAAATTTGAAATAATGATTATAAACTCAATCTCACTTAACAATATTTAAAAGAAATCCGGCATGAAAAAAGTACTGTATATACTCATATAATTTTGAATGACCGTTTTTAATAAAATAATTCCATTACTAACCTAACACTAAGCAATTGCTTACACTATTTAATTATAGTATACACATAAGTCAATTAATAATATTACATTACACAATTCCAATTTTAATATACACCACCACACTAATAACTTCGTTCACATGGGCAACAACTAACACTTCTATTCACATATGTAACACTCACACTTTTATTATTTTGTTTTAAATATAAAGTTTCCGTGACACATACATATAATGAGAGAGCGATTAGTCTTACCCACCAGTAGCTTTTGACGATATTTGTAAATAGGGAAGACTGGGGCACGTTCGGACATTTTGGAATTACTCCTTAAACATCGTGTTAGTTCAAAACAAAGCTTACGTCAAGTTGCTAGTGAGACGTGCTATTGTGTACCGAAAATTTGCTTATTTAGAGCAATAAACAATCTTTTTACTGGAAAAAAATTTAAATTTTTAAGATCCTGTAATAGTATTTGAGGTAAGTAGCATTAGCTTCCCCGGTTTTATTTTTTAACTGAGCTTCCTAGCAATTATACATTGTGAAATACCGTTAAATAATCTATAATTGCATAGCAGGTTGGTACCACACAACATTCAGGAAATTAATTTTTATCATTTTGAAGAAAAACTGTGCCTATGGGGTACATTTGGACAATTAAGCTAGGGCACGTTCGGAATGTTCGAAGCTACTCCATTGGAAACTGTTACTAATTAATATTATATTTGTTCATAGAAAATTGTGCGCACTTAAAACAAAAAAACTAACCGAGGAGAAACTTCCGAAACTATTTTAAAAAATGTCGCAATAAGCATAATTAGAAAAGAAAAGAACAAAGACAAGCTGCTTTAGAGTTCAATATTAGAAAGTCAATCCTCTTCGATCGAATTAAAGCAATGAAACGGGAATATGGACACTCGTATAATGATTCTGGAAAAGAAGAGGAGGAAGAAACTACAGACTACCACCTCATTCGACGTATCGTATGCAGCCCCTAGATATACCCGTGTATGGGCCATTCAAAGCACGATGTAAAGTCGCTTTTAAGGATCATATGAGCAATAATCCTGGTAAGACCATAAAAATTCAGGAAATCCCAAAAATTACCAACGACCCATATCTTTCACACCAGCTAACATCACCAAAGGATTTTTTAAAGCAGGCATTTGGCCAATAAATAGCCTAGTGTTTACTGATGATGATTTTCTAGCAGCTACTATAACTAACTGGCCGTCCTTGTTCCAGTTCATTACCAAACTGTGAAGTATCCCAAATTGATTTACCCTCGGAATCTTCCACTATTAATAAAGAATCTTTCGATATAGTGACCTCTATAATTAATACTACCTATTGTAATTGTAGCTTTTCAAAAAACTAAGTCTTGCAACGAAATTCTTCAGGAATTGCAACCGTATTCTAAAGCTGAAGCGCACCAAGAAATAAGGAAGAGAAAAGTGAAAGCCTATTCCAAAATATATATGTACCTGTTCAGAAGAAAAAAATCGAATAGAGGAAGCCCCTTGACAAAAAGAGAAAAGAGTTAGCCCACCGGGCAAAAAGGTAAATTTTTCAAATGAAGAGAAGTAAGATACAGAAGAAGCAAGTTGGATCATCCAGTGATTCTTCTGATTTCGAGAAGCCTATCAAAAATAACTAAGGAAAGTCCACCATATGCGAAAATTCTGGTCAGGACAGTGTTTTTGATGAAAACTTTGATGAATGAGATCTTTTCCAAGGTATATTGGATGATGAGAGCATATTATTAGGAGATTACATTTTGGTGAAGTTTGCTACTAAGAAAATCATAAATTGCTATAGTCTAACAGGTGATTACTGTGGACTTAGAACCGGTGCATGACGTACAATTTTTGCCCAAGAAAGGAGACTAGGATTTGTGATATTTCTCTTATCAATCGTCTCCAAGCTTCCTCAACCAATTAACATTAAAGAAACCGCTAAACAGTCTGGATTTTTCAAATTTGCTGTAACGTTAAAAATTTAAACATTCAGTAATATAGTTGGCTAGTATCGCTTTTTCATTGAAATTTTAAAAACTATGTTTATCAATGTTTTCGTATTTAGTTTAGCTATCTACGAATGTGCCCCATGTGTTGTCCGGAAGTGTCCCGGTATGGGGCAGAAATAACAATATAATACAATAATTGATTCGAAGCGAGATTATCATGACCATCAGCTATTATCAGCAGCTAACCCAAGTAGGGACGTTTGGCGTGTTGTTCGTTCTCACATTGGTGGGAGTACTGGTTCTACCCACCCTACTTGTTTCAATCTTAAAAATCTTGCTAATCAGTTCAACCATACTTTTCTCACTACAGATAAATTCACAGCTCACACACAATACTCTGATTCCAATTTAAATACAAGTAATAACCCTTATTCTTTTTAGTTTCAACCAACAGATGCAAATGAACTATCAGTAATATCTAAATGCTTAAAGAACTGTAGAACTGTAAGATAGGGTATTGACAATATACCTCATATAAATGAGTCTTTTTCACTGGAACTTTTCCGGATTCACTTAAACAAACTGTGGTTGTTACAATTTATAAATCCGGTGATATAGACAATTTGAAAAACTACAGACCTATTAGTCTATTAACAAGTTTTTCTAAATTATTTGAAAGAGTAGCATACAACCGATTGTTGGGGTTTCTCAATAAGTTTAACATCATAAACAAATGTCAGCATCGCTTCATTAAGGGTAAGAATACGGAAACTACACTTTTCGAACTAACAAGCGGAATTTTAAATGCCTTGGAGAATAAACAAATAACTTTTGCTTACTTATTAGATCTGTCAAAAGCGTTTGATAGCATAAACCATTCCATACTTTTACAGAAGCTTGAGCACTATGGAGTGAGAGGTAACGCTTTAGCTTGGTTTTCATCGTACTTAAACGAACGTAAACAAAAAGTGCATGTTAAAATTAAAAATGAGGCTGCTCTTTCAGATAACATGACCATAACAAAAGGTGTGCCACAAGGTAGCATACTAGGTCCATTACTATTTATCGTTTACTTTAATGATATTTATAATCTCAACCCCACCTCTCTTGTAAGTAACTTTTCAACTGTAAATTATGCGAGCGATACTACTTTTTTAATCACTGGTAGTACACTAGATGAAGTTATCGATGTAGGCAGCACTTATCTAAATACAATTGAGGAGTGGTTAACAATCAGCCAGCTTAAAATTAACCACGATAAATCAAATGTCATCTTCTTCAAATGTAAACAAATTTCAAACTCTTCCAGAAGCTGTGAATATTAATAACTGCGAATATCCTGTCCGCACTTGTGTTAAACTGCTGGGTCTTATAGTCGACGAAACCTTAAAATGGAAAGATCACGTCAATGTACTTTGTAAAAAACTATGTAGCTATTGCTTTGCGATTCGTCGACTTAGAGATATAGTAAGTTGGCATGTGCTTCGTATTATGTATTATGGATGCTGCTACTCAAACATAAAATATGGCATCGTTGTTTGGGGTGGTGGTAGTGACTTAAACAGAGTTTTTTTGATACAGAAAAAGATTTTACGTGTGATTAATAAACTCGAGTACTCTCAGTCTTGCAGAGGATTCTTCAAACAAACTAACATTTTAATTGTGTATGGTATTTACATTTTTGAATTGCTAATCTTCTTATTTAAAAACAAATACTTATTCGAGGATAATGAATTACAACATGAGTATTCTACAAGGTTTAAAAATGATTATCGCTACCCCAAGTATCGACTCACACTAAGTGAGAACAATTTAGAACATAATTGCCTGAGGTTCTATAACAAATTGCCATCGCATATTAAAACTGTAAAAAAATTGTCAACATTTAAAAATTATGTATGCAAATTATTACTAGAAATAGAGCCATACAATATAGAGGAATTTCTAACCCCAAATATACATTTATAAATTTTTGTTCTTGACCTGACGTTTGCATTGTTCCATTTCTATTGAAACACTGCAATAATAAAACTATTCTATTCTATTCTATTCTAATCCGTTCTCAAAGTTTAGTGTCCGAAAGTACTCCACTTTTCCCTACCTAGGCTATGTATTAATTTTAAATCAATAATTAATTGTAATTTGCATCATTTTTACTAAATTACCTGAAGATGGTCTAATTTTAGACCGAAACATATAGTAAAGAAATCGTAAATCCGAACATTGGAAAGAACTTTTAATTTGCAATTATCCATATAACCAACCATGTACTCAGAATCAAATTTAACCAGAAAAAAGGTAGTAAAAGAAGCTGCTTCCATAACGTTGAAAGTTGAACCACAAAGATAATTACAGATAGAAGAGCAATCGATTTCATTCATTAAGATAACATTGTTTTAATTACAAAAAAATATTTCTACGATACTGAACTCAAGTAGACTATGGTGTCTTGTACTCCTTGGATTCACTGAGTATCTAGATTGAGGTTACACCAGGTGATCTTTCTCTTACAACTTTGAGATCTTAATTTCCATTTTCTAAATCCATAGAGAAATTCCTTCATTAAATTACTTATTTCTCCAGTTCTACTTAACCTCAAAAACGAGTTAGGTGAAGATTTCGCTCTATTCACCAGACTCTCGATGTATTTCCGAGAGAAAACCATTGTGCACTAGGTACAAGATGTCCTCGTTTTAAAATTCTCCAGTTCGCTACATTTCCATTCGTGCGGTCCCTAACTATTGACCGTACGCCACTACTACAGCCGCTAGTACTACTACTGCTACTGCTGCTAGTACAGCCGCTATTACAACCGCATAGTACCGTCGCTCTACTCCAAACGTTATTCCGGAGTATAAATTTCAGATTTGCGCCGCAAAAACGGAACTGGGTCAATTGACCATCGACTCCGAACGTAACGTACAGCGCACGGCGCCACTTATGTCGCTCCCCGACCTCTTGCCGATATTACCACTTAGCTCTTTCGACGGTCCATATTAATTTCGCGCGAGAAAGATAGCGAAACCTCGGAGCTGGCGAAGGAGGATTGGGGGTGGTATGGAACTTTTACGGCGCATTATTATTACGGTCCACACCCGTCTTCGATGTCTGTTCGTTGCCGTGTCAGCAACGTCGACGTTCATCCACCAGTAGCGGCTCGTTGCTATAATAATAGCGCTGGTATGCTGCTCAAAATATACACAACAAAATAATCTAGGGGACAAGCTATCTATACTCCACATAGGTAAATAATTATCTTCTGGTATTTTTTAGCCAATAATAAGGCATTAATTTTATCTTCTTTTGTTGGAATATGGCTGGGTATAATTCAAAAGACAAAACAGTTACGTTTCGGTTTATTGTAAACCTTTTTCAAACTATTTATCTAAATTAAATTTACGAATTACGATCCACATTAAAATTTGTCTTCATACTCTGTATAAACCATGGTTTTATGTCAGCTTTCAGAAAGAGGACTATGTGATGATATCAGCTGATTTCGCATTTAAATGATTATTGGGGCAACGTACTGCTGTATACTGATTGAAAATAAATGAAAAAAGCAAAACTGATATTAAAATGAAAAAAAAAAAAATTAGCTAGCTCAACGGATATGATTTTAATGAACGCAAAAGAACTATTAATTTCAGAGTTACCCTCGCGAATTAAAACTTGAATCTAACCACGAAAAGTAAGTTGTGAGTGAATGAAAACAGACTTTCTTAATTACCCCAAAAAATTGAAAGGGTTTAAAATAAAAATAAAAGAACAGAATTTTTAACCCAATGACGTTACTTAACAAACAAATTTATTTTTCAACATGGGTTAAATTTACAGATTGTGCAGAAAAAAACCTTGAACTGATGGTTCTGGCCTAAAATAAATACTGCACTTAACTCTAAATTAAAATAGGACAATGCTATTTCCTATGCAAAGCAAAAGTTTTGTTTATTCAGAAAGATTATCCAAAAATACACAACCTTTGAATTTTTATCCACGTGGCTTCACAAAACTAACAATAAACTGAGCGTGGACAATTACTAGAAATTTTTAAAAGAGAAAAAACTAATTGCAAGAACAATGCTTTTACTCACCCAAACTAGGTGATTGAAAAATAAAAATAAAGCAGCAAAAATTGGAAAACATTAAATTAACTCTTTAAACAATAATGAAAAAAAATAAACTAAAATATATCTTCCTGAACAAAAATAATAATTGCTCTTATATCTATAGTGCACTCTTCAATACATTAATAATTATTACGAAAAGAATTCCTGGATTGGCTATATAAAAGATAAGTAAAGCGAAATTTACAATATCAAAATGAAATAAAAAATGGCAACAAAGATATACAAAAATACGCCTACTCACGTCAATAGTCGAACAAGGAAGTCCTTAACAAAATTCTACAATTGTTTATCATATATAAATCCCTCTCTCAAAATCGTACAACGCAGACGTATTACAATACAAAAATATTGAATAGAATCCGCATTAAAACAACACTAGCGAACACCAGACAAACTAATAAATGGAATAATTAAAAAAAAACTTAACACTTAAATAATCAAATCATACAATTAACTTAATAATAAAAATTTATACAAAACAAAATTAAAAATTGTGAAAAATTCTCGGTAAAATTGAACAACAGCTGTTTTAGCAAAGAAACCAACCATAACAAGCTAAATATGCAATTTAAAATACACTCGCGAAAAGGGTTGTCTAACCACAGCAGAACGTATGCAAGCCAATAACGCTTGATTTCTTAAATAAAATCTCTTCTTTAAGTAAATATGAATTTTTATAAGAATAATGTAAGCCTCCTTAAAATTAGAAACCAAACTATAGCATAGCAATATAAATTATTGTGATATTTTTTGCAAAGAATTGTTTGGCTAATATTCTTTTTAATAATAAATATGAATGTTTATTCTAGTTTTTATTTACAGATATCTATTCTTCTGTGTTCGATAGTATTTGAAAATACAATCCTCCCTAGATGGCTAAATGCGTGTAAATAAGCCTCGCATTCATCACTGCAGATCATGGTGCATTAGTGATCACCCTTCTTGTAAATATAATATAGTTTATTATAGTATATTTATATGTTTTCTGCTAATAGCAACTAGGTTGCCGTGAAGGCTGCACATAATGTTTCTTCTAAATTAATAATCTATATAATACAAGATTTCTATTTCATTAATATTGAATTTATTGTTTAATTTTATTCGTTTAATGTATTGCCCGCTTTTATATTAATAAAGTGTAAATATCAATGAAATGCACAATTTATTGCTTATAAACAGATCACAACATTAAAAGGCATAAGGTTTGTTACTCAGGGTTAGCACAGTTATTTTCAATGTTTAAATCAACAATCAAATACTATTCAGTACATTTTGGATCATTAAATTCCAATTTAAGTAAAAGCAATATTCTAATCTCCCGCTATCCCATAAGGAAAATTACGCTCACAATACTTATCAACCATACATACTAAAATTGCAATTTAAACTGTCATTACGGTTATAATAGGTAATCCCAAAGTTTGCGAAATGCAAGATACTTATTTACACAGAAATTTAAACACTAATCATGTTGATTAGTTCACTCACATCAAAAAGAAGTCGAATCCCAACCCTCGCAGCGACAAACCAAAGATGCTAAAGAAAAGAATCCGTATGAAGAATACAACGCCGGTGTCATAGTAAAAGCTCCTTCCAAGCATCCAATGATATCGTGAGTAATCGAAACAAGAAAAAATACACCATCCCGAAGAGGAAAGGTACGAATTTCTTCTAATAATCAAGAAGTCTTGACATTCCTTCTATATACTTTCAGCCCAACGGTAAATACAGTAATTCACATTGAAATTCCCCTACAATTTCCAAGAGAATACCAAATATGATTTAATTAATTAATTTGAATTGACGAAAATGTAAAACAATTTTTTTACCAAAAACCACCTCATCTCCATGTATCCTTAGTTATTTATTTCAATACGAGCTACATTGGGTTTCCACCCCTGAATAAGTATCGATACCAAGAAAACTAAATAAAAATCATACAGTTACCGTACGATGAATATATACCTATGTTTAATCACCAAGGTTACGATGCAAATTAGCTAGATTTACAAACAGGTATGTACATAAAATAATAATTATATTTATTGTGAACTTGATTGAGAATGTAACATAAATTATCTTATAAATCTTTGTGTATTTTGTGATGATAGGTATGTGTATATTTAATCACCTTAACAATATATTATCCTGTAAATAGATTTTTTTTATTCTGTTGGGAGCTACAGTATTATAATTTTTATTATCATATTTTATATTATACCTACTTTAATACCTTACACGTTTTTGGCATCGAAATCACATCCTCACCTCCAAATTTCTGTTTTTATTTTATATCCTTCGCGCACGACATCAAAGTTTCGAACTAACCGCCACTGCTGCCAAATTAGTACTTCCGAACCGTTCTGTCATTGCTGGCCGATGTTACGGCATATTTTAGAACCAGACTGGCAGGCACTCGTTACTCGTTAGTCGAGCGGCATCCCCTCCCAGCAGTAATTAGAAAACAAGGAAAATTGCAAGTTACGGTACAGCGGGCGCATATACAAACCATAGCGTAATCCCCGTGCACGCGATCCGCGTTTTAGGAATTTGCATTCGCACCAACGTTAGTAACATCTAACACGACTAACGAATACACTTCTCTTTCCCCATACCCTGACATACGAAAATCCTCGGAGCTTTTCCATCCGCTTTGGCGGCGGGCGAGAAACGAAGATTTGGAATGCGAGCAATGCACGAAACAGTCTTTTGATCATTAATTTGGATACCGGGAAGGAAGAACGATGGTTATTTTACGAGGAGTACAAAATGTATTTTATGTAACAAACGCTCTAAACAAATGTGACAGATGGAAATAAAAAGAACGAAAATCTACAAAAATAAGCTCCTTATAGCAACTACTTTTCACCAATTATAAATTTCAAGACGATAAGAAGTAAGAAGGAAATAATATATTTCTTGATTGTAGAAATCGTTCTTATTTATTTTTTCTAGGACATCATTATGAACTATTAACTAAATTTATGAGTGCATGTACTAAATTTGTGCAGTGCATTAATGATCTGTTAAACAGAAGACTGAAAGTTGCTGCACTTCATTTTAACTGTCAAAGGCTTTCGATTTGGTGGATCACTCTTTCTTGTCCTATAAGTTGTATAATTTGGGAATCAGAGGTAATATTAACAAACGTTTATCATCTTATCTTTCAAATAGAAGAATTCGTGTCAAACTAGACATTTTTTTGTTGTTGTGCATGATCAGGTGTAAACCCAAAGAAGGCTACTCAGCCAGAAAGACCTATTGTACCCCCATGTCCATTTTAGCCCTCTCACTCAAGTTGCACCCTATCATAACAGTTGGTCAATCTGTCTGAGAGTTAACTTACTGACTTTGGGTTCGTCCAATCGATGGACCCCAAAATGCGTCTGCCTTTCCCCGTCCACTGCCGGGCAGTTGACAAGAAGGTGAGCAGGAGTTTTCCCCGCACTCTCAGACTTCCTGCACAGGGGAAAGTTCACTAGCACCATGCGGGGCATCTGTTTATAATAATATATTTCGTCCCTTTGATCATGATCATGATATAAGACAGAGAATACAAAAATATAAAATACAAGTAAAACTATAATATAATTGTAAAATACTTAATAGTTAAAAACTGTATATAATAAAAACAGATTAAAATAAAATAGAACTTAATTTATATAATTTACCACAAAGTCATGTATTCGTCAATACTATAAAAGCTATTGAGAACGAGGTACTCTTTTAGTTTGTATTTGCAAGTTCTAATATTACTTATTTCCTTAATTTCATTGGGAAGCCTATTATATAAGTGAATACCGGCGCAAGTGGGGTTATTTTCATATAATACCATTCTATGGCTAGGTATTCGTCTTCGGTATGGACTTATTTTTTGGGGTGCAGCGGCTGGTGCAAGAAAGGTTTTTCTCTTTCAAAAAAAAATTATTCGTTGTATGTTGGGTGTGTCGTCGTTTGTTTCTTGCCGTTTACTATTTGAACAACTTGGTATTCTGCCGTTAGCCTCCTTGTACATATATGAAATATTAGTGTTTTTAAAAAATAATGAACACAATTTTAAAAGGAACTCAGACATTTACAAAACATGACAACGCGCAGCAAAGATAATAAAAGTGTACCATTGCACAATACAGTGGCTTTCGAGTGAAGTCCTGAATATAAAGGAATCATGCTATATAATAAATTACCAAAAACTATAAAAACTGCAACCCGTATTCCTGAGTTTAAATTTAAATTAAAACAATATCTAAGCGCTCATAACTTTTATGATATTCAGACATATTTAGATTTTAAATCCTAAAATATGCTTACATTTAAATATTTACTTATATTTTATTTATATTAGTTTTAGGATTCTATCCATTGTATTTATTGTATTGACAATGTCCATGTTCTGTCTTAGAGCTATGACAATATATTATTATTATTTTTATTATTATTATTATTATTATTATTATTATTATTATTATTATTATTATTATTTCGCAGGTCAGTGCCATGTCTGGTGGGGTATGAATGATTAAAGTTATTGCGTGGAAGTTTATCAATATTTTCTTTAACAGTACATAATATCTGTAAAATATATAGACATGGCACTGTAAGTATTTTGAATTCCCTGAACAAGGGGCGACAAGAAGTTCTAGAGGAAACACCCGCGACATTAGAAATTGCATATATCACTCTAGATTGGAAGCAAGCATGATAATATGATAATAAGACGTCTCTATCTACCAAAAACGACAAGCGATACAACGCATAACAAACTGAAGACAACGAAAAACACAAAGCCTGTATGTGTGTATCCCAGCCCAGATCACAATCAATTTGGTGCTCAGTGCGCAGTTAAGATTCCTGTGAGTAATCTCAGTCTGTCCCTGTTTATAAAGACTGTTTTACGGAGTCTTTCCTCATGCGGGCTTTAGAGTGTCTAGCGCCGGCGAGTCCATTCCAAAAGGAGCAGTGCCTAGCAGCAAGTTAGAACCTGACAACGTTTTGATGCTACCACACGTCGCGTCGGTTCTGGACCCACAAACGGCAGCTCGCTGGCGCCCTTTGCTAACGTGTCAGCAAACTAGACAATAAACTGACTTCGAATATCCACTTGCAAACAACAGGTGTGCCGCAAGGTTCTCTACTAGGGCTATTGCTTTTTTTACTCGTTATCAACGACCTTCCTGACAACATTACCTGGGGAAATGTATTTTTATACGCGGATGATACATCGATAGTGGTCTCTGGCGTAGATCTTGATGCAGTGAAAAGTAATTTGCTGAAAACCCTTAATGACATTCATGTTTGATGTCATAATAATAAATTAGTAGTTAACACGGAAAAAAACTAAATTTATTTTGTTCTACCATACACCAAGCAATAAAAATTTCTCTGATATTAGAATAATTTATAACAATCACTGTTAGAAAGCACTTTAACAGCAAAATTCTTAGGAATTCACATTGATTATATTGCAATTGGCCGATAATTATTGATCGAGTACCTATAGCTCTTTTTTTGGGACAGGAACAAATCGTATAGTTTTCTATGGATCAGTAAAAGTTCCAGTGGAAATAGACAGAGTAAAAGAGTATGAACTAATGAAAACTTATGCACAGTCTTTCAAGGTGAAAGATGGGATATTGTCGTTGCCCTTCCTTAAGCCTTCTTAAAATGGAAGAGGAATATTGTCTTTAGTTAATAAAGGTATATTAAATGAAAAATTAGTAAACTGAGGAACAGAATTAGGTAAAGTATAAAGCAAATCCTTTAACAATTGAGTGTCGAGTGTGGAGTACACAGCAAATTTCCAACTTAAGGGTACTGGGAATAGACTAATCCTTATTCTAATCCAGTGGCGGCTCGTGAGTTATGAAAGAGGGTGGGCACAATATAAGAACTTGCCTATTTTTTGTACATAAAACTGAAATAATACATAAGTATTTACGGTCAAATAGTTCTGTATCAGTTCTTCAAATACCGAATCTGTTAATAACTATGACACATTCATATACTCAGTGACATTATAAGTGTTACACCTAGAAGGAAGAATTTGTTGAATTTGATTTTATGAACATGTAATACGAAAAAAAAATTAATAATATGTTTGGCGGCACCGTAGCTGAGTACACTCCTGCACACGCCTAGGCATCGACAAAATGAGATGATGGATATCTACTATTGGAACCTGGTTCCAAACAACTTGAACTCCGTGGGTTAGCTGTGCCAGAGTCTGTGGAGGATGGTGCAAAGTGAATTGTCTCCTTTCCATGATATCTCACGCATCATGCCATAATGGGGTTTAAATCCGGTGAACGCGGTAGCCAGGGCCAAACATGTAATGGTACACCTATATTACCACTTTATCAAATTATATATAAAGGAATTGATTTTTTTTTTTTATTTTGTACTTGTAGTTAAATAAAGTCAGTAATTTCATACTGTATATGACCGTATCGTTAGTATCTCGCGCTTTATAATATAGTAAGATAAAAAATTATGCCCCTAAATTGCCCGAAACACGCAGCTACTACCCATACACCAAGCGAGACACGACACCGCTTATCATCACAACACCTCACCTAGTGCGTCGTCCGGGGAAACACATAAGTACTATTTTACATATTCTGTTTCATGATTCAGGAAGAAATCTTTTAGCAACATTTAGTAAATCGAATATACGGGGTCCCCATTTAATTTTTTTTTTTTTGTATTTTTTAATATTGTTGTTATATTATATTTTATTAGTTATTCGTAATCATCATTTATTCATTTGTATTAAGTCTTTGCATGCTATTTATCATTTCTTTGCATTTTATTATTAAAATATATATTGTTGTTTAAATCAATTCTTTTATTGACCAAGTTTTTTTTTTTTATTACTCGAGAACCGCACAACTTGAGAGGCTGGGGAGACAAATAGAAGTCTTATGCTCATAAATAAAATATAAATAATATTTTTTTAACTGTATACGGTGTAGTATTACACCTGGCGCCCAACAAAAATACCCTTACCTTTCACACCCAAAAAATAATCACATAGATTTGAAACGAGTTAAAAAAAAATACCAATGCAAACATTAACGCCTGCTTCTTGGAGAAAGTTTATAGTTCGCTGAGCAATATAGGACGTGCGTTATCTTGCTAAAAAGGACGCGTGGACGACCATCTAAACACGGCAGTAAAGTGGTTTGTAGCACATCATCAACAGCTGTCACACTGCCTCGAATAAACAGAAGTGGTGATCGGCTACCAAAGGCAATAGCCCTCCAAACCATTACCCCAATAGTCCTGTGTACATGCCTCTCAACAGCAAACCCAATATCAAGTCGCTCTCCACATCGGCGTCGTACTCTTCTACTGCCACCGTGCATACCTATACAGAATCGCGCTTCATCGCTGAAAACGACATTATGCCATTCTGCCCCCCAATTCTGCCGTTTTCTGCACCAGTTCAAACGTTAACGACAGTGGTCCGCAGTCAAAAGAAGCACTAATCGTGGACAGTATAAAAAAGTCCAAAGGCTCCGACATAGTGTATGCATAGTAGCAGGTCTACCTTCTTCTACAAACCACTGGTCATCGAGTTGACGCGCAGTAGCAAAACGGCCTCGTAGAGCTAGTTGTCTGAAGCGCCTCAGCTTTGCGGTACGCCTCGATTGACCAGTTGGTCTTCTTCGTATTCCTCTACCTCCTTCTGTCCACACACGACACACACGCATTACTGTTATTGCAATACAATTAACATGGCAGCCAATTTCCGCGATAGGGTAAACCAACATCTCGATAGGCAACAATTTTACCCAGATCAGAGTCACTAACACGGGGATAACTTTGACGTCTTCGAACTCTCGGCATCTTATTACGCTTAACACTCGTAGACGGACGCGCAATAACTAAACATTTCTGTCCTAGACACCTAGACACCAAATATAATACATTCAGGTATTATGACTTCACTAAACACTAACGACTTTTAGGCAAGAACTAATTCGTATGTGCGTAGTTTACTCCGTATCAAATAAGCAACCACGCAAAACAATACACCAATAGAAATCTTGCTATCCACCTGGCACATTCCCTATTATTTACTTTTTGGAATTGAATATTACAATTTTAAAGATTAATAAAATGTTTCGTTAAAACTTTTAATAGAAAAATATTGTTATTCCAAAAATGTGATACTCTCCTAACAAATATTAATTTTCTTTGGCGTTAATACAATTTCTTAATAAAATTTTTTATTAAAACCACTTTTCTCGGCATGTCTCTGCTTACATCTTTTTCTAACCCTTTTCCTCCTCGTCGACAAATTCGACCTTAAAAAAAAAACTCTAGCAACGCATTACCCAGATCCTGCTTACCTTCCCTAGATTGATGGATACTCGACCGAGGTAGACCTAGATGGCGCAGCCAACGCGCGTAAAGCTCAAAGAGGATTTAGCACCGGCACGAGTTTACTTTCAATTTATTCCGGGAAGCGACGACGTCACCCCAGTAGGCTAGAGGTGCTCCTCCTGTCCCCGTCTCGACCCATTCCGTCGTAGAAAGATAGGGCACGTGTACCTTTGCGGGTGCCTCAAACATGTTCTTTACGATTATAAAGTTTCAATTTAACGCAACGACTCGCACCGTTGAGGTACCAAAGGAAAAGCGAAATGAAGGAAATCTCAAGAGAAGCAAACGAGCGCTCGTGAATGGGAGAAAGAAGTAATGCTTGTCACGTGGCTGGCGAACATTACCCGGATTATTGGTGGAATTCTGAGGTAGATAAAGTTGTCGTAAAGTAAAGACATCAATATAATCTCTTTTATTCTAAATTAATTGTCATCACCTCGAGTGTAGTAACATTATAGCATTATGAATGGGATTGAATCGTTTGAGTTGTCTATCAAGGTTCAAACTAACCAAAAGCAAATGGAAATCCATGTAACTTAAAACCATAATGTATTTGATACCAATCCTATTCCTGTAAACTTCTCCTAAACCCCTCACCACAAACTGCACTAAACTGGACGTACGTTTCGATAGCAAAGCTATCATCATCAGCAGAAACACTGAACTCTATCTGGATCCTATTCCTTTCAAAAATTTGTATGATATGAGAGGAGATAAGTCTCTCACTTTTCGATTTCACATGCTCCCAGATGCAACGCCTTTGAGTTGCACAGTGCTACGCAATTTGAGAGGAATTTGTTTCATCCTGTTTCCCACTAAATCTACATTCGGATTCCTTTGATAATCCAAGCTTACTCAGATGTGGTTTCAGCTTACAATGGCTTTAAAGTATTCCTACTAATATGCTAATACTGTCCTTACTCAGGTTGATGCATTCTGTAAGCCCCTTCTGATTATAGGTTCCTAGAACAGTTTTAGCTTGCCTCATTCCCTAGAGATTCTCCCAATAACACTGCGTGACACGATTTTCGTACCTGAAAAACTGATTACTATTATGGTTTTTAATTAGTTACAATATGTAAGCAGTGGATGTTTTTTGTTTCTATCACGTCTTGTTTTTGAAATATACACTGATGGCATTAGATAGGCTATGCTGATTCTGGCACAAAATCTTGGAATTTTTAATGGGGGTAGAGTTCACATTTTATCCCCTCATAGATACAATATGCATATTTACATGTCACTTCGTGCTCGTAACGACAGATTGAAATATTCTACCTGATATACATACCGGGTGACCAGCCTAAGATGCAACGGTCCATAGCCGATTTATTATTGCTTTTTTTGGAAAAATGTTTCAAATAAATGTTGGCTCGGATCATATTCTACACATTTTAAAATTAATTTTAGTAATAGCGGACTTCCGGTTGTACCGGAAGTAGCTACTTAATTATTTTAAATGAAACACCCTGTATATTATTGCACTTTTGGATTCCTTGTTAAATTTAAATAAGCTAAGTTGTACCGTTTCCGAATTACATGACGTTTTTTCGAAAAAAAATGACATTTGCAATGTCTGCGGTGTTTTCAGTTTTCGCTTAATTATGAAACAGCACACGTCTTTTATTTTAAAATTGTTGCGTTTACATTACAGAATTATTAAATAGGGCTCTGTAATTTTCGAACTCTAAAATCATGGATAACTTGATTTTTTTTAAATTGAATGGTATAGCAATTTTTACATAAATGGATGTGAAAGTTGATTTTCTTTCGATTTTACACGAGTATCATTGTGTCTATCTCCAAAGGTTTTGGAGATATTCGCGATTTTTCAGTTTTTCATGATAGATACGCATTGCGAAGCGCCGGCCACCTTCCCCTCGCATTTCACCAGGCTTGGGACTAATTAACAAACAAAAATAAGTTTGTCGTTAGTTTTAATTTTTTGTCGTTAATTTAATCGAATTATTGATAATTAAATAAAGCAATGTGTATATTTTTTAAGTTTTTTACCAATAATTATTAGTTGCTGTACCCAAAAAACAGTACGTGATAGAAAAAAAGTACATAGGTGTTTTTATTAAGCGATTTGTATAAATAAATAAACAGGAAAAATTGAAGTTTTAATTTTTTTTTTAATTTGCAACGTAGTGCAATTGGATGGAAAGCAGTATTTTTGGGTTACATTTTTTTCCTGAAAAAATCATCGTGAAGTGGTGCCTCTACTGTTACATTCGGCGTTGTCAAGGAATTCCGAAAGCTAACTCAATTGGCAACGTTGTAAAAGCAATTATACATGATAAGGCAATGGAACGCAGACCTACTTAAACAAAGCATAACCACTTGACGCAATAGACCTAACCTAATACAAGAAGAAGTACCAGCAATAAACGAACTTATTTGGTGTAGCATTCGACTCTTTTTACTTACTGTTAGCCAAATGATTCGAGTTGATTTCCTCTATATCATAGCAATCCTGTAAATTATAACGTATGTGAATTAAACGGTTAAAACAGGCGGAAAATGAATGCATTGTGATAATGTGTGCATTTGTTAGTAATCCGACATGATCACATACCTGCTCCGAATAGTATTCGCCCAATTAGAGTTAAAATTTCTATATCGGAAAACCTGCCAAATAACCTTTTACTGGACGCTGCATTCATTAGGTGTGCTCATTTATTATGTGGAACTGGGGACAATCTGTAGGGATTAGTTTATATGTATATGTATATAGCGAGGGTGATGTTACACTGCGACCTAAAAGATCTATTGTGTCCCCTATTCTTGTTGTTTTACAGCTGGCCTTCCAATCCTATTCCTTTCAGAAAGTGTAGGATATCAGAAGGCCCCAGGTTAGGTAAGTCTCCCTCTACGACTTCACATGCTCCCAGGTGCAACGCCCTTGAGTTGCACAGTGCTATGCAATTTGAGAGGGGACAGATGCCATCCTGTTCCCCAATCTGCTCCAGTCGTTTTGCTCCTCCCTTTGTTCTTTCCTTGTGAGGTACTCTCACTTTGGAAATGGAAGGCTTCTTATGGAGGTCCTGCTCCAATTCCTGTTTATTAGCGGCAAATAAACGTCCTTCCTCCATGGTTGATCTCACGAGTAGCTAGGGAATAAAAGATCCATCTCCTCAGAACGCCGCATGCAGAGGTAAGGCTAAATACGATGGGGTGCGCCAAGTGTCCCAAGGTTGGACTAGTAGACTGGTTTTCTATCCAGCCACGCATCCCATCAGCCTAGTCCGCCACCTTAGGATTTAGGTTTTTGTTGAGGTTGTCTCCTCTCGGCCCGTGCAGTTAAGCCAAGACACCCCCATCAATTAATATAAGGCAAGAACCAAACCTAAACTATAACTTAAAGAAGGTGTAACTTAGTGTAACTGTGATTAATTTTCTTATAATGTTCCACATTGTTACAATGAATGAATTTAGAATGAGTTTGTTTGAGGACAATGTAACTCCAGTGTATTAAAGATAAATGTTGCATTCTAAGGGTCAATTAAAATGAATCCAAGATGAACGTGTCGGTGTAAACGAGCACCATAAAATAAAACACATTTACATCTGAAAAAGGATTTCTATTATCATTATTGAAGTTTTTGTTTAATCTCTCGGTATCACCTCATCTTTCCATATTTTATTGACAATATTCATCAACATTTCTTTACCCTGTTCGCCCAATTTCTTAATCATCTCAGATGTAATTCTATCCTGCCCAGGAGCATTCCCATTTTTCATTGTTTTAAGTGCTTCTTGAAACTGTTCTTTTGTTATTTCTTACACCTACCATTCGAAAAACGACGTTGTGGTGCCAGAGAAGGTACGCCTGTGGCACCACAATCACAATCGATATAATTACAATATTTTCCTTAAGTTGAAATTTCAATTTGACGGTTACAATATTCCCTACGTCCGAAGAAAATTCTTAAAAACAAAACTAGTAGCGCAGTTCATACAAATCCATTGTAATAAATGTAATAATAAATTGGAAAGTACTACTAAATTCATTTTATCATTTTTTCACTCCTTTCTACCTTTACGTCAAGGCAGAACTTTATTGGGATCTGAAGTTTGATTCTCATCTCATACCACAAGATGATAAATAATAATAATAATATCGTTTATTGTCCAACAGAAAAATTATAAACAAATTAAATAGAAATAAATTCATTTAACATAAATCTTAGTCTAACATGAATAAAGAAACCTAATTAAGAACTAATACCATTAACAAAAATAGAGAAAGAAAAAAAACAATAAGTCTACCCTAATAAAAAAAATACAAAAACGAGGTGAAAGATATTATGACAATTAAAAGAAGTGCACGCATTACTTGTGTTTAAAAAATAAATGAATCCTCGTACAAGTTGTTAGCGTTCTTAGCCATATGCGTTAAAGGAGCTTTTCGCAAGACGTTTGTTTTACACACAGGTATAGCAAAAGTATCAACTGAACGAGTTGCGTAAGTAGGCACATTAAAATTGATTTGCGATAACAACTCAGGAGAGTCGATTCGATTGGTCACAATTTTAATTAAAAATTTGCGCTGTTTTCCTCTCTGCGTTGAGTTAGCGAATTAAAATTATGTCTTAAAAAAATTCTTCATAATCTGATCCTCGTGGGGGATAAACTCCCTCCAGTTTGTAGGAGTCTAACCAGGGTGTAGTAAAGCGTAACTAACGCTTGTGTCTCCTTAAATTCTCTCAATCCCAAAGCTTTGGATGCAGAATTACAAATCTCTAGCACGTGATTGCTAAAAGTCAAGTGCGAATCAAAAAGTACTCCTAAGTCCTTAATTTGAGATAATCTGGGCACAGGAGTATGACTTATGAGATAACGATAATATACTACATTTCCACGTCTTGAATACGAGACAATCGCACACTTATTTATGTTCATCAGTATTTTATTCCTGACGCACCAATTGTTGATGATGTCAATATTCTTTTGAAGCCTTAAACAATCAGTCACTGAATTAATCCGAGCAAAAATCTTTAAATCATCAGCGTACGCAGAAACTTTTCAGTCTAGCAGTTCAAAGATGTCGTTTAAATATATATTATATAGCAAAGGGCCAAGATTAGATCCTTGCGGTACACCGGAAGTGGCAGTGAACGGGTCTGATCTAAAACCGTTGTATATAACAAAGCAGGTCCTGTTACTTAGATATGATGAAATCAGTTGCGTAACACTTTCAGATAAACCAACATAACGCAACTTTGATAGAAATATTGAGTGGTCCAGAGTATCAAATGCTTTTGTAAAATCCGTATACACAAGATCCACTTGTTGTCGATTATCGATGCACTCACTGATATATTGCACAACCGTCGCCAGATTAATTGAGGTAGATCTTCCCGTAATTAATAACAGGTCACGGTAATTTTAAATCATTTTTTATGTAGAATTGGGAGGGTTAATGATTCGCTTTGTGAGTGTGGTGGGGTAGATACAGCGGGGCATGTCTTATTTGAATGTCCCCTTACTGATGAGTGGCGGTCGCGTACGGAGGTTAGGGCATTAGCTAGGGGGTTAAATTGGCCGCGACGCGAAATAAATATTAGAGATAATGAGTCGATCGAATGATGGGAATTTTTTAGTAATGTTGCTAAAGAACTAGATAGGCTACGGCATGATATTTAGATAGTTAGTAGGGTAGCATGCTTGGGGCACCGGGCGCACCCCATTGCATAAATGCCTTACTTCAGTACTGCGGGGCTCTGCTGAAGTGGACCAACCCTTCCCCAGCTACTCGTGGGACCATTTATGGAGAACCAAGTAACTTTTAAAAAACCTTTTCCCAAAGTTGTTAAGCAGGGGAAAATCCAAAAGGAGATGTACCAAAAGCGGAGACGCCTGGTACATCAGACTTAACAAAAAAGACCACCTTGAGGGTAGGCTCAGTCGAGGACATTGACTTAATGCGCGACGACGAAATCCGAACAGCAAGACTGTCGGGTATTTCTAGGCCAAAGTGCAAAAGCTGGTGAAGCAGGGCCAGATTACATTCAGGCTCGAAGAGCCGTAATCAGAGACAACTTCATCCGGCACGCACAAAAAGGTCAGGATGGCGCCACCAAGGCGCAACCAAAAGCCAAAAAGGCAACTAAGTCCGTAGAGCCAGAAAAGGTGAGCGGACGAGTAAACAAGGGTGGTATCCGAAAAACGACCACGGTCGGAAGGTAATACCCCACCAATGTACCGAAGAGCAAAAAACCAAAACTGAGGGATTATCCTTCAGAGAGGCAGCCTCCTCGGTGAAAATCGCGATAGTCAGTGATGGCTATCCAGCTAACCGCTTGGAGCCGGACCAGCTTACAGCAGTCCAGGACTCCTTGCTGGCAGCGTATGACGACATCTCGAACAAGGACCCCAAGTCCGGTTCGTGAGGTGCACACAGAGACCAGGTCACCTTATCGTGATCTGTGCTGATCAGGAAAGCGCGCAGTGGCTAAAGGAAGTAGTTCCAACGCTCAGACCTTGGGAGGGAGCGACCCTCAAGGCTCTGGAGGGCAAGGACATTCCAAGGCCGTGGATCTGCACAACGTTTGTGCCTGATGAGAAAGGTGAACAAGTACCGGCGGAGAAGATCCTAAGCCGTCTAAAGGTGGGAAATCGACGCCTTAACACATGCCTTTGGACCATTTGGAATTCCAACAAAGGAGACAAAGCACACTGTGGACTTTCTCTGCAGATAAGGAGTCAGCAGAGGAATTAAAGAAACTAGATCTCCAGCCGTTCTTGGCCTAGGAAAACTCAAATTCCGAGTCAAGGAGGGCAGTCTGGAGTAGAGCAGACAGGCGAGGGAGACGCCACCTGTTCCAACGCGCCGACGGACCCTCAAGGTATTGTGCCCACGGGAACGGAAGCGGCAACGGACGCTGCCCCTCCGGAGAGCCAGTCTCCCGAAAGCGGAGTTAGTCCCCTCAGACGGCATCTTGCCACGAGGGTGGCTGCTCCAATGGAGGTAGACAAGGCTGCGGAGGACGAAGCCGACACAGAACCCTCTTCCTAGGGAAGAGAGAGATACAGGTCCTGCAGGCGAACCTCCAACATGCAAAAGCTGCGTCAGCAACGCTAGTTAGGAGGTTCGACAACGAAAGTCTGGATGTGGCACTACTGCAGGAACCATGGTTAATAAAAGGAAAAGTTGCAGGTTTAACACCACAACAAGGTAAAGTATTATACAATCCTAGGTCCTTAAGGCCAAGAGCATGCATAGTACACAGCACGAGGGTTACTTGTACACTAATCCCGGTGCTTTGCACCGCGACGTGATTACAGGAATCCTTACGCCAAGACGGAGGAAGGAACCAGAAGCTGGATCATCTGCTCGGCCTACTTCCCCGGCGAGGACAAGGAGTGCCCACCTCCATAATAAGTAATATAGCTGCATATGGAGAGGAAAGGGCCTCAAGTGATAATAGGGAGCGACGCAAACGCACACCATACAGCATGGGGAGCACTAACACCAACGCACGAGGTGAGTCACTCATGCAATTTATCTTTCAACAGGTTGGAGGTAGCCAACGTAGGCACGGAACCAACGTTCGTCACAAGATCCAGAGCGGAAGTGCTAGATGTTACGCTATGCTCAGGTAGGATGATTGACGCCATAAAGGGATGGCATGTGTCGGAGAACCTTCGTGTTCGGACCATCGACACATAAGATTTAACTGAATGTTACTCTCACCGAGGTCAAGTACAGAAACCCAGGGAGACAAACTGGCAAGGATATGTAACATCCCTCAGAGAGTCTCTCGAGGGAGGTACGGCACCTGTGGGGTATAGAAGGGCTAGAACTAGCGGCAGACCAAGTGCATGAAGCCATTATGGCTGCATACATGGAAAACTGCCCAGAAAAAACAAGACGCTATAAGGGCGCCAAAACAGCATGGTGGAATAAGAACTTAGAGCATCTGAGGGCCGAGGTTCGAAGGCTGTTCAACAAAGCCAAGTCCGACCACAGCTGGGACACTTATAAAAGTAAACTGACACAGTACAACAAGGAAATCCGCAAGGCAAAAAGGGACTCATGGAGGAAGTTTTGCGAGGAGCTGAACGAAGCTCCCGCATGCTCACGAATCCATAAAGTTCTAGCCAAGGATGGTTGTGCTGCGACCGAGGTGGGCTTCATCAAAAGAATGAATGGAACCTACACTAGCACTCATAAAGAGAGCATCGAGGAACTGTTGAAGGTTCACTTTCCGTCCGCAAAAATCCTGACTGGTGCTCGTGGGCCGGCCGTAGCAGATCGTACGCCAGAGAGGCCAAAAAGACAAGACTGGAGGCTGGCCGCAGAAATCACGAGACCCACGAGAGTCAAGTGGCGCTTAAGCATTCTGCCTTCAAATCTGCAGGCACGGATGGAATATTCCCTGCCCTACTTCAGAATGGGATAGAGGTACTGATGCCACATCTCGTGAAAATCTTCAGAGCATGTATAGCCTGGGGATACGTCCCAACTGCATGGCAAAAGGTGAAGGTGGTATACCTACCTAAGGTAGGTAAAGTATCCGATCAAACGCCGAAGTCATACAGACCAATAAGCCTATCCTCCTTTTTACTAAAAACTCTTGAAAGGTTGGTGGATAGGTACATAAGAGATACCGCACTGAGAGAACAGCCACTCAGTGACAGACAATACGCATACCAACCGGGAAAATCTACAGAGGTCGCGTTAGATGACCTCAACAGGCTAATTACTAAGTCTATAGAAGACAAAGAGATAGCCATGACGACTTTCCTGGACATCGAGGAGCATTTAACAATGCTACCACTAATTCACTCATCGGGGCGCTACGAGAAGGGCGTCGCGCCGAAACTTCTACAGTGGTAAGAGCCAGCCTGGAAAGAAGGATAATCACATCCACAATTGGTGAGGCTACCATTGAGGCGGAGGCGGGAGGGGGATGTCCGCAGGGTGAGTTCTTTCTCCTTGCTGTGGGCTACCCTGGTAGACGACCTAATCCGAAGCTGACCGGTAAGGGATTCCATTGCCTTGGATATGCTGACGACCTTACAATAGTCGTCAGAGGGCGTTTCCAAAGGTTCTGGTGGAGCGTATGCAAACCGCTCTCAACACGGTTGACAAATGGTGTACACAAGAGCGACTATCAGTCAATGCTCAAAAACACAGGCTGTCACGTTCACAAGAAAAAGAACGCTAGAAGGCTTACAGCCACTAGTATAGGAGGTGAGCGAATTCCATACGTCAAAGAGGCGAAATACCTGGGAGTATGGTTTGATCAAAGGCACACATGGAATTCACATATCCAAAAATTGACTAGCAAAGCCACCATCGCCCTGGCAGGTGCAGGAGGCTCTGTGGAAAGAATTGGGGCCTTAGCCCCAAGATGACTCTGTGGTTGTACACAAGGTAATCAGACCCATGCTAACGTATGGAGCAGTAGCATGGTGGCCAAAGGCGCGGCAGGCGGGGGCGGCCAAGCGTTGGGTGGCGTGCAGAGGTTAGCGTGCCTGTGCGCCACGGGGGCGTTGAGATCGACCCCTACCGCCGCGATAGAAGTAATTCTGAACCTGCCACCAATAATATTTTTGTACAAGGAGCCGCAAGGTCCACAGTACATAGACTCTTACATAGTCAAGTACCGATAAGTAAATCGCACGGGGCTGACTATAAAAAACTGCTAGACGAACTCAAGGAGGCACCTATTTTAGGAATGCCATGTGATCCATGGTTCGAACCCTAACCTAGATAAGAAATATCAGGTTATAATACCAGATAAGAAGGACTGGAGCAGGTGCCCGGTAAGAGCGGACTCAAACTGGTTTACTGACGGCTCTAAAACGATTACGGCGTCGGAGCGGGAATATACACTAAGAAACCTAAAAAGGCTCTTTTGGTAAGCTTCAGCAAAGACACGACTGTGTTCCAAGCGGAGGTTGCTGCAATTCACCACTGTGTCAGAGAGATAGAAAGATGTACCGCACCGGGTAAAAGCGTCGCTATCTTCTCCGACAGCCAGTCCACACTTAAAGCGATTAGCTCCTCAAGCGTGGACTCTAAGCTGATTTGGGACTGTGTAAGCGCCCTAAATGAGGTGGGCACCAAAGGAAAGTAACCCTAGCCTGGGTCCCTAGCCACTCGGGCGTGAGAGGAAATGAGGCGGCGGACGAGCTGGCCAGGCGAGGTTCGTCAGGCCATTCGTGGAGCCGACCCTTCTTTCGGCACTACCAAATCGCAAATCAAAAAATCCATCAATGAATGAATATACAATCAGTCCAGAGAGTGGTGGCATAAATCACCAGGACAATGGCAGGCAAAAGAGTTCCTAAAGGAGCAGAGGCCTGAACTCACGAGAGATCTACTGAATAAAGACAGGAAGACTGTCAAATGATAGTAGGTCTGCTGACTGGTCACTGTAGACTGAATAGGCATATGTATAACATAGGCCTGGCAGATGATGCAACCTGCAGATACTGCCAAGAGAGAAGAAACACCAGTTCATGTGCTGTGCCAATGTGAAGGCCTGGCGAGGACAAGGTTTCTAATAATGGGGAGGAAACCCCACAGCTAGTAGCTACATAAAGAAGCCGCTCTCAAAGATGATAGGCCTAATCAAGAGGGCAAAATTAGAGAGCGTCCTCTAGGAAAAAGGGATCACAATAGATCTGAAAAGGTCGCGGTGAAACAGGTCGATAGCCACCCTATCTTAATCTAATCTAATCTAATCTAAGGGTAGCATGCTTATAAATGAATCATTTTATGCTCTTTAGTGGTCGGAATTGGTGTTAACAGATAAAATAATTTAAATATAAATATTTATTTAATTACTCTGGTTAGAATAATAGGATTAAGTTATTTTAAGTATTAGAATAGGTACTGCTGTTTTGGTTTGTTTTTAGGTCATCATCTTTTCTGTTCAACTTTCTGAATGCGTGAAAAGGGAGCAGCTACGCGAGAACGGCAAGGCTGACGGAATTAGAGACATGGAGGCTACTTCTTCGGCACTCAGAAGATAATAATAATTTGTGGCTATCAGTAATAAGGTCTGGGACTTCTCCCAGATCCTCCAGAGTAAGTTTTGCCATGTTTTCCCTTACTCCGTGGCCATTGATTTTATATAAGTATATTATACATAATCAGTGTCCTTGGGAATGCTGGAGATAACGAAAGTCGTTCCATGGCGCATTTAATAATAACTAATAGCTGACTGATTTACCAGTAACTCGCGATTATGTGAACTAATCACATTTTACATTTTTATCATTTCTCAAAAGTAGTACTCATATGTCCGAGGGCTTACTGTATTATATTTTTGTTATTAAAAATCATAGGGAAAGTTATTTAGTTAGAGTAGGATCATTTCAATTGTTATGGAACCCATATAGTACTTAGAATAGGTAGCCTCGTGTAGTACCTTTTCAGGTGGAGCACGGGGTTAGGATGATTTGTAATAATTTAGTTTTCATAAATAAAGCGTAATAAAGCAATGTTGATATATGGACAGATAAGGCTTTATACTGTAAAACAGTTGTTCATGTAACAATTGCTCAAAAATTTTTGCAAAATTGCATAGTATATTTATCGGTCTGTAATTTGCAATATCAGACTGCTCACCTTTTTTAAAAACTGGCCTTATTCTACTTACTTTGCAACAATCAGGAAAGGTACAAGTGCGTACTGCTGGACTAAATAAATAACTCAGTGGTTCACAAAATATGGGAGCGCAGTTATGGATTAGAAATCCAGGTAAGGCATCGTGCCCGGAAGTCATGTTGGACTGTATTCTTAAATTAAATAAAATTGATGATAGAGATTGGTCTATAATTTTCAACGAGATGGTAGTAAAAATGAATGATAGAAAAAATCTTTAAATGGTATTTATCGGGCAAGCTTCTGCGAAGCTATAAAGGAAAGTAATAATCTACCTTTAAAAATAATAGCCCCGCTTTCAACGTCTTCGAAAAGAAAAAAAAAACGCCGTACTTCGACAAAAATAACCAATCAATTGACTTTCCTGTCGACGGCCTTTGAGCGCCTTTAAAGACTTCTTCCTCTCGTACCTTTCAAAGACAAATTCCAAAGGAGAATTGCTGCGGGCAGCTCTTTGTCGTTCCACCTTCCCGTACCTCCCCCTAGCCCCTTCCTGCTTGCCCCTTTTCACGGCCTACCGCGTCTGCTTTCATAATTAGCGACCGCATTACCCGAGGACCGGGTTAGCGACGAACTGGAGACTTTTATACGGAATGTTGGCGCTTTTGTGAAAGCTGCGTTTTCTTCTTTTTCGGGCGGCGTTCGCGGAAGTTACGGACGGTACGAATGCGATTCGCCTTTTTATACGCGGCCACCGGAACGGAGCCGTTTAACAAAATGAAGCGGGCGCAGGTAAAAAAAAAAAGCTCTACCTAGTGGGTAACCGAGATCGGTAGCGAACGTTGCATCAGCATTGTGTTTGTGCGTTTTTATTCTAAGGTGAACTGGTTTAAGGTTTCGCAGTGATGATGATGATGATGATGAGGGTGGTAATGATGATGGGCGTATACCCCTGAAAAGTATACAATTGCAATAGAGAGAAATAAGCTATGTTTTTGTTTAGCCTGGTAGCATTTCATCTAAAGTAATTGTTAGGTGCCTATACTGATTTCCAAAAAACTGCAAATAATCGAAAGAGCATTTATGGGCTCCGCCAAAGTTAGCGCGATTTTTGGATTCTTATATTACACTGGTCAACAGTGAAATTGCTTCTTAGGTGAAAGTATCCAATCCCGAATGAATTCAACGTGCTGAACACGAATATCACATTGAAAAAAGTTGATTGGCTCACGTTCCAGAGATATTGACGTTTTGTCCATTGTATAGATGCTATTGCATAATGTAATGCAATTTAGTGAGAAATTACGAAATTTTGCGTCATATTGCATCACCCCTTCATGCAAAGAAGTTAATGCAGCATTTGCTGCAAGTTTCCATTGAGAGTGTTGCGAAATTGATTGCGCAATATCAAGCAATAGCTAATTATAGTTTATTTATAAATGGCCGACGTGACAATTAACTCGTGCAATGTCCGTTCATTCGCGCATATTTTTCGAAGCTCTAGCATACGCAAGTGATTGCTATAGTGTAAAGTAACTAAACAGTAGCAATGCCTCGTAACTGTGTTAATAGTGCAAATAACTTCTGTTATATTTGCGGAGAAGTGACATTTGCTGCACAGAAAAAGAAATCAGTGCAACAGTTAAGAAAGCGTATCACTTGTATTTTGGTTGCAAGATAGCCGACAGGACAGAGACTGGCCCCACACGTATGCTGCCGCACTTGTGCCGTAAATCTTTCACAGTGGTTAATGGCAAAAGAAAGGCAATGCCATTGCTGTGCCCATGATTTGGAGGGAGCCACCAATCACGTTGACGATGTTATTTCTGTATGGTACCACCAGCTTCTGGAGGCATCACCAAGAAGAAGAAATGGACAGTTGAATACCCTAACATACCATCTGCTCTGCGACCTGTCTCTCATGGCAAGGACTCCCAATTCCAGAACCTCCTACAGATTTTTCTATCAGTTCAGACGATGAGGATGGCCATGCGTCGGCGAGTTCTCCTCAACGTGGCAGTAAGGATGATAACTTTTCGTGCTTTGACAAACATCTGCACCACATAAAATACCCAGGATGAAATGAACGATCTTGTTCGTGATTTGAATCTGTCGAAAAGCAAGCGGAGATACTGGCCTCAAGACTTCGACAGTGGAATCTTCTGGAAAGAATGTCCGAGTGACTTCATTTCGCACTCGCCATCAGCTCTTCGAATCTTCTTTAAGAAAGAAGAAGCCTTGTGTTCTGCTGCGATATTGATGGTTACTACTACAAGCTCTCGGTATTGCACATGATCCCCACGAATGGCGGCTGTTTATAGACGCTTCAAAACTGAGCCTAAAGCGTTTTGTTGAATAATGGGAACAGCTTCCATCCATACCTATTGCACATGCGGTCTACATGAAGGAGACTTACGGCAATCTAAAGCAGCTACTGGAGACGATTAACTACAGAAAGTATGCCTGGTAGATATGTTCTGACCTGAAGGTAGTATCTCTGTTGATGGGTTTGCAGCAGGATATACAAAGTACTGCTGTTTTCTTGTCTGTGGACAGCAGAGCAATCGATTTGCACTACATCAAGAAAGACTGCCTCCGAGAGCATTTTTTAAGCCTGGAAAAACGAATGTACAGCACCCACCATTGGCAGAGCCACACAAAATCATTCCTCCTTTACACATCAAGCTCGGTCTTGTCAAAAACTTGATAAAAGCCATGGATAAGAATGGACCAGCATTCAAGTACCTGCATGAAAAATCCCTCGACTCAGTGAAGCCAAAATTAAAGAGGGCATCTTTGTGGGCCTCAAATTAGACAGCTCTTCCGAGACCCAAGTTTGAGGAACTTCTTCAAGTAAAGAAAAACAGGTTTGGGATGCATTCTATCAAGTGGCAGCAAACTTCCTGGTGAATGACAGGCAGAAAATTACAAGTGTCTGGTTGAGATATGTTGGCTTTGTTTCATGAATTCGGCTGCAATATGTCCTTAAGATCCACTTTCTTGATTCCCACTTAGATTTCTTTCCTGATAACTGCGGGCAGGTCAGCGATGAGCACGGCGAACGCTTTCATCAGGACATTGCCACCATGGAGCAACGGTACCAAGGCAAATGGTCCACGTCAATGCTAGCTGACTATTGTTGGACAATCAGTAGAGATGCTCCACAAGTCCACTACAACGGCAGGCCAAAAGAAGTCGAAAGCAGAAGCAGACTAATGTTTTCTTACATGTATTATAATATGACATAAGTTCACTTTTTCTGAAATATGCGTACATTTTACAGAAAACCCGTAGCCAATTCAGCTTTTTCTTAGTCATTTTCGTGTTCAGCACATTGAATTCATTAAGAAATGACTATTTTCAGCTTGGAAGCATGAACTTTTCGAAAATTTGTTGCCCAGTGTTATCTATCTTAATTATACTAAATATTAAAAACTTTTTGAACATAATTTGCAGCAAATTAAAGATCTAAAAGATTGCGTAACCTATCTTTCGCAAGAAGCCAATAATAAGAAAGGAAGTACCCCCTACTCACCACCTAAATTATTAAAATTCCTTTTTTCTTGAAAGATAAGAAAAAGAGAAGTTATTTAAAAAAATTGGGGCTATGGGATATAAAAAATTCATAGAAATAATAACAATAACTAAGAAATACTCGGAAAAATCTTTAAAAAAAAATCACTATTATTGAACAGCTGAAAATAGCAGTGAGCTATTTGCCTATCTATCATTAGGTGTCAACACAATCCAGCTATACCGGGTGTCCAGCCTAAGATGCAACGGTCCATAGCCGATTTATTATTGTTTTTTCGGAAAAATGTTTCAAATAAATGTTGCCTCGAATCATATTCTACACATTTTAAAATTAGTTTCAGTAATGCGGACTTCCGGTTGTACGGAAGTAGATACTAACTTTATTATTTTAAATGAACACCCTGTATATTATTGTATTTTTGGATTCCTTGTTTAATTTAAAAACAATACGTTAGGCATACATGGGCTAGTCTACCGTTCCGAGTTACATGACGTTTTTCGAAAAAAATGACATTTGCAATGTCTGCGATGTTTGGAAATATCTCCGGAAATACGAAAGTTAGAAAGATGCGGTTTTCAGTTTTCGGTTAATCATGAAACAGCACACGTTTTTTATTTCAAAATTGTTTCGTTTAAATTACAAAATTATTAAATAGGGCTCTGTAAGTTTCGAACTCTAAATCATGGATAACTTGATTTTTTAAATTGAATGGTATAGCAATTTTTACTAAATGGATGTAAAATTTAATTTTCTTTCGATTTATACGAATGTCATTGTGTCTATCTCCAATGGTTTTGGAGATATTCGCGATTTTTCAGCTTTTCATGATAGATACGTATTGCGAAGCGCCGGCCATCTTCCCCTCGCATTTCACCAGGTTTGGGACTGGCTGCAGTAATACTGGCATGCTTAGAAAGTGGGCAAAGGACTACAATAAGACACTGAAACAACAAAAATTGAAATTAAAAAAAAAAGGTGACTTCGAAAGCACACTGTTATTTTGTCAGTGGGCAATTGAATTGAATCGCATCATGATAAGTTTCATGATGCGAGCTTTTTCGAGAAAGTGATGTTTTCAACCGAAGCTACCTTCCACAAAAATGGATTTTCGAATCGTCACAATTGTCGTTCTTATGACACACAAAATCCCCATCGATTTATTGCAGCACAGAGTCAGTACAGAAGGTCAGTGAATCATATCATAGGCTTGTTCTTTCATAACCAACGCCTGATAGGTAGGTTTATATGCAATTTCTTCAGAATAATTTGGGCTTCTGTCAGAAAATATTCCGTTAGCTACTCGTAGCTGATTGGTTCAACACGATGGTGCTCTATCTCCCAATACTGTCGAATTTCGTCAGTTTTTGGATGTGTCTTTTTCAGACCGCTGGATTGGGCGTGGAGGACAGATGACAGATGGCCTCCGAGATCGCCAAATCTTACAAGCGGTGATTCCTCTTTATGGGGTTTCATTAAAAATGAAGTTTATGAGACACCACCAACAAGATTGATGATATGCGCATCGCTTTTTAAAAGCGTTTAAGAAGTCCACCAGAATGCTCAGAAATGTTCAAAAGTGTTTGCAAAGCGATTTCAATTATGTAGCGCCTAAATGGATTGCATTTGAATATTTAATGTAATAGTTGTTACAATACTCTGTATAATGACGGCACTAATAGTGTTGTGAGTTAAAATATTCGTTGATTCCGATTATTGAATATTCGGATGATTCCGATTATTAGATTTCGGAATCGGATGATTCTGATTTTTTTTGTGTAATTATTCCTCGATGTCTATTAGACAGACGACATTTTTTTTAGATATCAATCTCACATGTCCAATTTTAATCGATTCGTTATTCGATTCGTTATTCCGATTATTAAATCATCCAATATTACAACACTAGCACTAACATTTAAAGTGTAACCTGCTGCGAGCAAGACGCTCGATGTGTATGTACGCAATTCATTGGAGTAATGTAGTTCGAAAACTGTTCTGATTTATGGATATACTAGTAATGTTGTGTTTTCTTTTATCTTTGCTATGTTCATTTCCAACGCGCTTCAGTAATTCTACATTTTTTTAATTCAGTTTTGTTTGTTTTCCGTGTATTATTTGTTTGTTGGCCACTTTCTAAGCATGCCAGTATTACTGCAGCCAGTCCTAAGCCTGGTGAATTGCGAGGGAAGGCGGCCGGCGCTTCGCAATACGTATCTATCATGAAAAAACTGAAAAATCGCGAATATCTCCAAAACCTTTGGAGATAAACACAATCACACTCCTATAAAATCGAAAGAAAATTAAATTTTACATCTATTTATCTAAAAATTGCTATACGATTCAATTTAAAAAAATCAAGTTATCCATGATTTTAGAATTCGAAAATTACAGAGGCCTATTTAATAATTTTGTAATTTAAACGAAACAATTTTAAAATAAAAAACGTGTGCTGTTTTATGATTAAGCGAAAACTGAAAACCGCATCTTTCTAACTTTCGTATTTCCGGAGATATTTCCAAACATCGCAGACATTGCAAATGTCATTTTTTTCGAAAAACGTCATGTAACTCGGAAACGGTACAACTTAGCCCCAATGTATGCCTGACGTATTGTTATTTAAATTTAACAAGGAATCCAAAAATACAATAATATACAGGGTGTTCTATTTAAAATAATAAAGTTAGTATCTCCTTCCGGTACAACCGGAAGTGCGCCATTACTGAAACTAATTTTAAAATGTGTAGAATATGATTCGAGGCAACATTTATTTGAAACATTTTTCCGAAAAAGCAATAATAAATCCGCTATGGACCGTTGCATCTTAGGCTGGACACCCGGTATATTGTAATGTAATGTAATGTTAGTTTTGGAGTTCATTATGTATTTAAACTCTAAATATATAATTTATATTATTTTATAAACGAAATTATATGTTTAATTTAATACAAACAAAACATATAACACTTTATAAATATTGATATTTCAAAATTTCAAAGTCATTTAAAAATTGTCAAAATAAAATATGATGTTTGGGAAGCTGTGTGTAATTCATGATGTATATGTGTTCTGGTGCACATGGTGATACGAAAAAGTGATTTTATTATTGATTAGTAAAAAGAAAATGATTGATTGACTTGGAAAAGGTAAAATTAAAGTTCTAAAAATTAAGAACATATAATAATATAAAGAAGTATTAAACGCAAGTTAATAGAATTATCATCTGAAGAAATACTATTTGAAGAAATATGATTCAAAGGTTGGTTTAAAGCTAAGGTGAAAATATTGAGGAGGAGCTGTTATAGAAAAAGGTATAGAAGAATTGTTTCGGGAGATACTGTTAAAGGTTGGTTTGGATTTCAGGTGAAAAAATTGAAGAGGAGCTGTTAAAGAAGATTTGATTCAAGATCGGACTTTAATATTTTATTTTTTATTTGATTGCAAAATTTATCTATTTACATACACACACCATATATAAAATTTGAGCTAGTAGGAATTATTATAGGGTTTTGTCAAGAAATTGTACATAAAATAGTATAAATTATATATAAATTATAAGTATTTAACATTAATTAATTTTTTTTTCTTATTATTATTATTATATCAAAATTTTGGATATCGATAATGGTGGAATCAAACGCATGTTCTAGACAACCGGATTCACAAAAATTAATTCATCCTGAGAGAGAGTAACATTACAATGTACTCAAGTGACAGTTGATACAGGTGGTCTTAAAATGGCGTACGTGCTCGAAGAGTATAGTGTAGAAGAACAGCGTGCTGTTACGCGTTTTTCTGGGCAAGAAGTGGACTTCTTGAACATCCAGTTTACAGTCCTTTTCGAAGCGGCTTATCATCTGTTTGATCCACTCAAAAAGCATCTGGGGCAAACATTTCGAGGGTGATGACGATGTTCAACAAAAGGAACACACGTTGTTCAAGCGGCACCGAAAATACTTTTATGCAGCAGAGATTGGAGCATTAATAAAGCGCTTGGATATGTGATTTTGTGTATTGATGTAGATGAAGAAAATAAAACTTGTTTTTAGCTAACTATTTCTCCAATTATTTTTACAATAGCTTTTTTTTGACCTAGTAACTTTCTCTTACTTACTAACTTCTCCTCGTAATAATAAACATACATGAAATACTAAACAACTACCAGATGCACTTACTAAATGACTTCATGTTTTATTTTTTTTTTTTAATAAAATACCATGCATTCTTCTACAACTATATCCTCAGAAAAGTGCGTATTAATAAATAGAGATTTATATTTTGATTTATTAATTTATTTAACGTGTAGTGTATATAATTTACAGTTTACTCTGTGGCTTTTCGTACTGCTGTGTACTGACTGAATTTGAAAATGCAAGATGAATTAATAAAAATGAAAAATTAAATTAGCTAGCTCAACGGAAAAATCTTAAAGGGCGCAAAAGAACAATTAAACTCAGAGTTACCCTCGCGAATTAAAACTTGAATCTAACCACGACAAGTAAATTGTGGGTGAAAGAAATCTGACTTTCCCAATTACCCCAAAAATTGAAAAGGTTTAATTTTAAAATAAAAGAACAGAATTTTTAAACCCAAAGACGTTAATTATTTATCAATCAAAAATTTATTATAAAAAAAAAAAACAAATTAATTACAATTTGCTAAAAAAAAAACCATGAACAGAGGGTTCTGGCCTAAATCAAAAACTGCAACTGATTCTAAATTACAATAGGACAATGCTATTTCCTATATCAAAGCAAAAGATTAATTTGCTCAGGAAGGTAATCGTAATTCTTACAATTTCAAACCACGTGCTTTCAAAGTAAAACCAACTAAATTAAACGTGGACAAATACTAGTAATAACAAAAGAAAAATCTAAATGCAAGCACAAAACTTCTACTCACCCAAACCGAGGTGATTAATAATTAAAAACGAATCAGCAAAATTTAAAAACGAAAAATTAACTCTTTAAACTAAAATATCTTCCCGAACAAAAATAATAAATGATCTTATATCTAAAATGCGCACACATCAATACAATAACAATTATTATTAAGCGAGTTCCTTGATGGACAAGAATTTTCAATTTAACGCGAAACAATTCTCTATATCAAAAGTATTAACAAAATTGCAGCAAACAATATAATAATACAAGTACTCACGCTCTCGTCTACCTAGGAACTGCTTCATACAATTCACCAGTCGTTTTTGTAACAACAACAGCTGCGTACAACACAACGCACGAAATCTACACGCCAACATCCAAAAGAATAAACAATGAATCAAACTAGCGAGCGCTAGACATGTAAATAAATAAAATTAATTTAAAGAAAAACTGAACACTTAAATAACTAAATTAAACAATTAACTCATTAACTTAATCTTATATAAAAATAAAATCTACATCTGTGTATCAAATTCTCTCGAAACATTGACAAAGGCTGAACGGAGTAAACATGACAAAAACTGAATTTGCGAAAAACGGGGTGTCAGTCCACAGCAGTACGTACTATCAATTACGTCAGACTGCGCATTTATAGAGTAATATATTAAACAATAACATTTCGTAGAAACGTAGACATCTTAAGCATTTGAAAATTTATTAGATATGTAATTAAATATGAACCTTTGAAAAGTCACGCAGCCAATTGGATATATATGTATGTGTAAGACAATTGTTGGAAACGATGTATTCATGTCTCGTACTGCATACAATTATAGTTTGGTACAATGCCAGTAATTAATATAGCTAATAAGTTATTATTAATGACTTGAAAAGTCAGATGTTAGTTGTGACTTTTCAAATAGTAAATATCGTAGTAATTCCTTTGACACCAAAAGAAAGCTTATTATTGCTCGAAACAATTACGACGTCAGAAAAATATATATATATTTTTCTTTAAAAATACTGGTTGCATCCCGACCCTAGTCTGCATTTCATTTTTCACCCGTTAACTTCGCTTATTTACTTATATCAGTGTTCGAATTTCTTAAATAAGTTTTTCTGTTTAATGTTAGTTAGTAATTTTTGTTACCATTGATTTTTTGCAACTTTATTCACTAGAGACAAGAGCATTGATTGAACATATCAAAAAGTGTTTATGATTTCTCGCCTTCTACGACATTGAATCCGTATTTAATAATAATAATAATAATAATTTATTTCCTACAGGTAATACCCAATTACAGGAAAACATAATGCACACATCTGCAATATAAATTACACATGCGTTAATAATATAAGTTAAATAAAGATCAAACATTCAAAAAAAAAAAAATTACATAAATTCTTACGAGCTAGACTATGAATATTAAATTTATTTATTAAATTAAGTTTGAAAAATAATTATGAGCATACTCAGTTATGAAATAAGTTAAATAAAGATCAAACATTCAAACATAAAAAAAAAATACATAAATTCTTACGAGTTAGACTAAAAAATTAAATTTTTATTTACTAAATTAAATTTGAAAAATAATTATGAGCATACTCAGTTATGAAACTTAAACTATCGCTATTAAGGTCGCAACTATCAGAGATTCTGTTGTAGTACTCGCACATTAAAGAAATAGGGGAAGAACGTAGATATTAGTTCGATTTGAAACACAGTAGAAAGTTGGTGAGAACGAGAATTCAGCCTTGGAATATTAAAATTTAGTTTGGATAAAGCCATGGACAATCAATTCTACATTGAACAGACAAAATAAAATTTGACAAACTAATAATTTTCTTACATATAAGGAACTGAAATTGAAGTTATTTAAAAAACAACGTAGTCGAATCCTCTCACCGGGTATATCCTTCAACTAAATAGTATAAAAACTTCAGAATCTCTCTTTGAACAGACTCATTGCGTTAATATGTGAAGAAATATTGGAAACCAAATAATAATCGCATATTCTAATTAGATCGAATTAATGAATAGAATAAAGTGCTAAGTGTGATAGTGTTTTGAAAGTCCCTGCAATTCCGATAAATAAAGCCAAGAGTTTAAACATTGAGCAACAATACCCGCAATATGGTTAGAAAAGGATAGCCTAGAGTCAACTAAAACGCCAAGATCTCTAACATTCTCAGTGGATGTTAAAATAGTGCGTTGATAGAGTAAGGATAAATAAAGCGATTCACTTTCTTTGTATACATCATGGATGTGCATTTAGAAATGTTCAAGGAAACCCTACACTTATTGCACCACAAGAGAACGGCACAATGTCACGTTGAGAATCTCAGCATCTACTACTGAGTTAACTGATGTAAATAATTTAACGTCGTCGGCAAACATTAATTTCTCAGACTGAATGTTGGTGACTAAATCATTAATAAATATTAGAAATAAGAGAGGCCCAATTAGATCCCTGCGGAACGCGCAGAAGTAGGAGAATAAACTTTGAAATATAATTGCGATACTTAACGCACTGTCTTCTATCAGCAGTAAGATTCCAACAACAGCATTAAAGAATCAGACAGTCAAACGCACGCAATTTTCTGAGAAGTATGTGGTCAATTTGATCCAAAGCTTTGCAAAAATCGAGTAAACAACATCAACTTGACCACTGTTATCCATCGTTTCAGAACAAACTGCGTAAAGCAGGCTAAATTAGTCACAGTAGACTTATTGCGCATAAATCCATGCTGAAAGGAAGATATTAACTTCTGATGCAATTATAAATATGTTTGTGTAAAATGGACTTGAAATTTTGGCAAATTACATAAAAGTGATATAGTCTATAGTTTTTAATCTCTGTTGGATCACCCTTTTTGAGAATGGACATATGTAGGCTATTTTCCAGAGTGTAGGGATCTCGAATGCTTCAGAATTAAATTGAAAATTGTATGTAAAGGTTTGTGAGTACAGTGCACAATCACGAAGTAGGAAGCTAGGTATAGCATCGTAACCGGTGGTAAAACAATTTTTAGATGTACGTAAGTAGATTCGATTTCATTTCTGATTATAAAAGATAAATTAACAGTGCGTTAGCAATATCAGGGCAAATAGGAGATTGCTACTAGAGGAAGACGTATACACACTGTTAAAGTAGTCACAAAAAGCGTTGACTATAGCATCAGGTGAACTAAATTCAGTGTTATTATGCTTACTACTCCAGGATTCTAGTATTGCCCTTCCTATTTTGAATAAATGCCCAAATTGTTTAGGGTCATTGTAATTGAATTCTCAACATCGGATGTAGCTCTGATAACGTAAATAATAAGATTTTTTGCTTTTGCACGATAATACTTAAATTGGTCATAATAAAATGAAGTCTTTTTTTTTTTTGGCATTAAGGGATCAAAGCCCATCAGCCACATTAATAAATCAGACCTTTAAATCATAATTTTACCATTTCTTAATGAAAGCCATGAGAGGCGTGATATACTTCATATTCTTGTTACATTGAGGACCAGACACAATCGCTGTAGGAAAAGCTATATCATGCTTTAATAGGGACTTTACGTAAGTCTTGACGATGAATCTCATACATCGGACAACCCCAAATTAAATGTTTAAATCTGCGACTTCATAACCGCATTGACAAGCTGGCGAATCGATTATCCCTAATCTATATAAATGCGCTGGAAAAGCGCCTTGACCAACTTCATCCTGGCAATAGAAGAATAAAAGAAACGCCGAAACTGCATGACCGCCATGCCAACGTGAATGAAAAATCGAAGGGTGAATTTTTAGCGTACTTGTGGCTTTTTCTCTACAAGCCCCTTGCCATCTTGTTTCCCATTTTTCACGTAGGAAAAGAAATTTAAAATTTGGCAACCACTTCCCCGACAGTAAACTGTAGGATCTAGGGCTCATCGCTAGTATCGACTCCTAGCCAAACAATCCACCCTTTCATTAGGGGAATACCCACATGGCCTTTCACCCATATAAACTTAATTGTTTTACGTTGCCCCTCCAATTCAGCGCAACACAACAGAGCATCCAGCACTAAAGGATGTACTTTGGTAAACCATTTCCTTTTAAGAATCGCTTGTAAAAAACTAAGGGAGTCTGTCATAATGGCAACCCTCTCAATGTTACGGGCGTTTTACATATTTTTAAGGCTTCTACGATTGCCTTGGCCTCGGCAGAAAAAATATTTGTCGATGCATTGAGGCGGAAAGATCTATATATGTCAGTGCCATCAACAAGAAATGCACAGCCACAACCCTCCACAGATTTAGAGGCGTCCGTATAAATAATGGTATAATTAGCTAAACTGGCAACAGTCTCCTCATGAATAATTTTATCAACCACGGACAGGCCAGTATAACCAGGAATAAGGACTTCCACCGGTTTAATATATTGATAGTACTCCTAAAATGAAGTCTTATACTTCTTGTAGCGTTGAAGGTTACAATCCTTAATTTTTAGACATTCTATTATATCCTTGTCAAACCAAGGGGGATAATGTCTACGTTGGCACGCAGATGGTTTGTACTTTGGAACAGTCGCATTAAACAGTTCATTTAAGATATCATAAAAAACTTTACAAACTTGATCGACATCATCAATAGCATTCAATATTGACCAATCAGTTAAAAATAAAGAATTATACAATTGCGGAAAATTGGCCTTTCTAAAATTAAATACTTCAATGTTGTTATTCATATTGAAAAACGCTCTTCCCTCCTTTTCAAATTTTAAGTTAATTGAGATAGCGGGATGATGTGCGTCTTCATCAACAAACGGATCGTAGTTACGACCAACTTCATGAGTAGTATTGATTCGTTTTCCTAGAATTTTCTTAAATATTTTGGATACTAAACTGTTAAAGACAATTAATGCTAGTAAAACTTTTGCCACCCCTCTTAAAGGTTATCGCAAAATATTCATTAAGAATGTGTGAGACAAAAACAGCCAACAATGTGATCTTTATATCTAGGCAACAGCACGCCCAAAGATATCGCATATTTTTCCACCTCGTTCTTTCTCTACTTCCCCGACGAAACGTAAGCTTTCAACGCCATCTGCCGCTATTTGATATTCACAGGAGACTCACTCGCCGACTATCAAGCGTAAAGACCGCATCGCACGCCATCGTCTTAAGCGCAAACACTCGGGTTATTCGAGCATAATGCACCTACGTACCTAGCAGTCGTCGTTTCCATAGAACGGTGCCTGCCGTCTTCACCTCTCACTGCAAGAAACAAACAGTAGGATCTCCCGGTTCCGTTTAATTCCCTCAGCTAGGGAAAATTACGGAACTGCAGGGAATACTAAAGGTGGCAGCGCGATGAACGGGAACCGGGGAATTCTAAGAAACGCCCGGCACAGTTCAACAGGCACAAAGTACCACGGGATATCGACACAATGGCACGAAAGGATACGGTACATGACTAGAGCTAGCGTAGAAGTGTGATGGAATTCTCTGAGGGAAAGAAAAGCACCGTAAAACAGGTTAGAATCTAGAAAAGGTAGGCAAGAGGAGTGTATTTTGGAAATAGGGAAGTGCAAGGAGTATTTAGAATATACAGAGCATTTCAGTTGAAACGCAATAACTCTTACCTGCCATGATTTATATAAAATTCCGAAACCTGTCAATTGTGAAACTGCTTACTGTCAATTTTAGTTACCCAAGCCGTTTATAAATGACCCCAAACCTACAACATTCTTTAAGCTCAAAGAATGTTTTTATTAGTAGATGTTTAAAACCTTATTATATTTTTATGAATAAAATTATTTTTAAACTGCACGTAAGTACATGAGTCACTTGTTTAGTTCAGGTGTTTTTGTATATCGCGAAAACATAACACAGAGCATATAAGTTATTTAAGCGAAGATCGCCGAGTAAAATATAATAGATACTTTATGCATAACCAGGCGTATTTCTTACAAAGAAAAGGAAACAATTTTTATTTTCTTTGTTTGTTTGTCTAAACAAATGGTTTGTTTTTTGTTTACTTAAAACACTATTATGATGTATTTTTCAGGAATAACTCTCTTGTTATATTTATTATTTCGTTTTCATAATTTTTACCCTCAGAAAGACACGAATGGTAGTTCATTTTGATTGGAAATACAATAGTTATTAATTTGCGAAGTCATCCTAAAAAGCTCCTGAACGCTGCTCAACAGCTCCTGAGCAGTGCTCAAGCTCCACACAAAAGTTGCTCAAAAGCTCCTGAGCAGTGCTCAAACTCCACACGAAAATTACTCAAAGGCTGTTGAGCAGTGCTCAAGCTCCACACGAAAGTTGCTCAAAAGCTCCCGAGCAGTGCTCAAAAAGCTCCTGAGCAGTGCTCAAGCTCCACATGGGAGTTGCTCAAAAGCTCCTGAACAGTGCTCAAGCTCCACACGAAAGTTGCTCAAAACCTCCTGGGCAGTGCTAAAACTCCACACGAAAGTTGCTCAAAAAGGCTGCAGAGCTTTAAGCTCCACATGAAAATTGCTCAAAAAAGCTGCTAAGCAGTGTTCAAGCTCAATACGGAAGTTGCTCAAAAGCTCCTGAGCAGTGCTCAAGCTCCACACGAAAGTTGCTCAAAAGCTCCTGAGCAGTGCTCAAACTCCACACGAAAGTTGCTCAAAAAAGCTCCTGAGCTTTAACTCCACATGAAAGTTGCTCAAAAAAGCCCCTGAACTAGGCTCCACATGAAAGTTGCTCAAAAAAGCTCTTGAACGTTCAAAAAAGCTCCTGAGCTTGAGGCTCCACATAAAAGTTGCTCAGAAAAGCTCCTGAGCCTTAAGCTCCACATGAAGGTTGCTCAGAAAAGCTCCTGAGCCTCAAGCTCCACATAAAATTTGCTCAGAAAAGCTCCTGAGCCTCAAGCTCCACATGAAAGTTGCTCAGAAAAGCTCCTGAGCCTCAAGCTCCACATGAAAGTTGCTCAAAAAAGCTCCTGAGCTTTAAGCTCCACATGAAAGTTGCTCAGAAAAGCTCCCGAGCTTTAAGCTCCACATGAAAGTTGCTCAGAAAAGCTCCTGAGCTTTAAGCTCCACATGAAAGTTGCTCAGAAAAGCTCCCAGCTTTAAGCTCCACATGAAAGTTGCTCAGAAAAGCTCCTGAGCTTTAAGCTCCACATGAAGGTTACCCAGAAAAGCTCCTGAGCCTCAAGCTCCACATGAAAGTTGCTCAGAAAAGCTCCTGAGCCTCAAGCTCCACATGAAAGTTGCTCAGAAAAGCTCCTGAGCCTCAAGCTCCACATGAAAGTTGCTCAGAAAGCTCCTGAGCCTCAAGCTCCACATGAAAGTTGCTCAGAAAGCTCCTGAGCCTCAAGCTCCACATGAAAGTTGCTCAGAAAAGCTCCTGAGCTTTAAGCTCCACATGAAACATGCTTAAAAAAGCTCCTGAGGTTTAAGCTCCACATGAAAGTTGCTCAAAAAAGCTCCTGAGCCTCAAGCTCCACATGAAAGTTGCTCAGAAAAGCTCCTGAGCCTCAAGCTCCACATGAAAGTTGCTCAGAAAAGCTCCTGCGCTTTAAGCTCAATATGAAAGTTGCTCAGAAAAGCTCCTGAGCCTCAAGCTCCACATGAAAGTTGCTCAGAAAAGCTCCTGAGCCTCAAGCTCCACATGAAAGTTGCTCAAAAAAGCTCCTGAGCTTTAAGCTCCACATGAAAGTTGCGCAGAAGAGCTCCTGAGCCTCAAGCTCCACATGAAAGTTGCTCAAAAAAGCTCATGAGCTTTAAGCTCCACATGAAAGTTGCTCAGAAAAGCTCCTGAGCTTTAAGCTCCACATGAAAGTTGCTCAAAAAAGCTCCTGAGCTTTAAGCTCCACATGAAAGTTGCTCAGAAAAGCTCCTGAGCTTTAAGCTCAATTTGAAAGTTGCTCAGAAAAGCTCCTGAGCCTCAAGCTGCACATGAAAGTTGCTCAGAAAAGTTCCTGGGCCTCAAGCTCCACATGAAAGTTGCTCAGAAAAACTCCTGAGCTTTAAGCTCCACATGAAAGTTGCTTAAAAAAGCTCCTGACGTTTAAGCTTCACATGAAAGTTGCTCAGAAAAGCTCCTGAGCCTCAAGCTCCACTTGAAAGTTGCTCAGAAAAGCTCCTGAGCCTTAAGCTCCACATGAAAGTTGCTCAAAAAAGCTCCTGAGCTTTAAGCTCCACATGAAAGTTGCTCAAAAAAGCTCCTGAGCTTTAAGCTCCACATGAAAGTTGCGCAGAAGAGCTCCTGAGCTTTAAGCTCCACATGAAAGTTGCTCAAAAAAGCTCATGAGCTTTAAGCTCCACATGAAAGTTGCTCAGAAAAGCTCCTGAGCTTAAAGCTCCACATGAAAGTTGCTCAAAAAAAGCTCCTGAGCTTTAAGCTCCACATGAAAGTTGCGCAGAAAAGCTCCTGAGCCTCAAGCCCCACATGAAAGTTGCTCAGAAAAGCTCCTGGGCCTCAAGCTCCACATGAAAGTTGCTCAGACAAGCTCCTGAGCTTTAAGCTCCACATGAAAGTTGCTCTGAAAAGCTCCTGAGCCTCAAGCTCCACAGGAAAGTTGCTTAGAAAAGCTCCTGAGCCTCAAGCTCCACATGAAAGTTGCTCAAAAAAGCTCCTGAGCTTTAAGCTCCACATGAAAGTTGCTCAAAAAGCTCATGAGCCTCAAGCTCCACATGAAAGTTGCTCAAAAAAGCTCCTGAGCTTTAAGCGCCACCTGAAAGCTGCTCAAAAAAGCTCCTGAGCTTTAAGCTCTACATGAAAGTTGCTCAAAAAAGCTCCTGAGCCTCAAGCTCCACATGAAAGTTGCTCAGAAAAGCTCCTGGGCCTCAAGCTCCACATGAAAGTTGCTCAGAAAAGCTCCTGAGCCTCAAGCTCCACATGAAAGTTGTTCAGAAAAGCTCCTGAGCTTTAAGCTCCACATGAAAGTTGCTCAAAAAGCTCCTGAGCCTCAAGCTCCATATGAAAGTTGCTCAAAAAGCTCCTGAGCCTCAAGCTCCACATGAAATTTGCTCAGAAAAGCTCCTGAGCCTCAAGCTCCATATGAAGGTTGCTCAGAAAAGCTCCTGAGCCTCAAGCTCCACATGAAAGTTGCTCAGAAAAGCTCCTGAGCTTTAAGCTCCATATGAAAGTTGCTCAAAAAAGCTCATGAGCTTTAAGCTCCATATGAAAGTTGCTCAGAAAAGCTCCTGAACCTCAAGCTCCACATGAAAGTTGCTCAGAAAAGCTCCTGAGCCTCAAGCTCCACATGAAATTTGCTCAGAAAAGCTCCTGAGCCTCAAGCTCCATATGAAGTTGCTCAGAAAAAGCTCCTGAGCCTCAAGCTCCACATGAAAGTTGCTCAGAAAAGCTCCTGAGCTTTAAGCTTCCATATGAAAGTTGCTCAAAAAGCTCATGAGCTTTAAGCTCCTATGAAAGTGCTCTACAAAGCTCCTGAACCTCAAGCTCCACATGAAGGTTGCCAGAAAGCTCCTAGCCTCAACTCCCATGAAAGTTGCTCAGAAAAGCTCCTAGCTTTACGCTCCACTGAAAGTTGCTCAAAAAGCTCCTACCTCAAGGTCCCAAAAGTTGCTCCGAAAACTCCTGACCTCAAGCTCACATGAAAGTTGCTCAAAAGCTCCTGACTAAGCTCATATAAAGCTCAGAAAAGCTCCGAGCTCAAGCTCCACAAAAAGTTGCTCAAAAGTCCTAGCTTAATCTCCACATGAAGCTGCTCAAAAAAGCTCTGAGCCTCAAGCTCCACATGAAGTTGCTCAAGCTCCGAGCTCAGCTCCACATGAAGTTGCTAGGAAAAGCTCGTGAGCTTTAACTCACAGAAATTGCTCAAAAGGCTCCTGACCTCAGCTCCACATGAAAGTGCTCAGAAAACTCCTGAGCTTAAGTCCATATAAGTTGCTCAAAAAGCTCATGAGCTTTGCTCCATAAAGTGCTCAAAAAACTGCTTAGCTCAAGTCACATGAAGGGCTCAAAAAAGCTCCTGCTCAGCTCCATGAAGTGCTCAGAAAAGCTTCTGAGCTTTAATCTCCACTGAAGTTGCTCAAAAAAGCTCCTGAGCTCAGCCCTCATGAAATTGCTCAGAAAGCTCCTGACTTAAGCTCCACATGAAAGTCTCAAATAGAGATCTCCTAGCTTTACTCTCCATGAAAGTTGCTCAAAAAACCCTGAGCTTTAGCTCCACTGAAAGCTCTCAAGCGCTCCTGGCTTTTAGCTCCACATGAAAGTCTCAAAAACTCCTGACTAAGCTCCACAGAAAGTGTCAGAAAGCTCCTGGCTCAGCTCCATGAAAGTTGCTCAAAAAGTCCTGAGCTTAACTACATGAAGTTGCTCAGAAAAGTCCCGATCAACTCACATAAAGTTGCTCGAAAGCTTCTGAGCTTAACTCCACATGAAATTGCCCAAAAGTCTGAGCTTAAGCCACTGAAGTGCTCAGAAAAGCTCCTGAGCTTAGCTCCACCGAAGGTTGCCAAAACAGCTCTAGCTTTCAAGCTCACATGAAGTGCTCAGAAAAGCTCCTGAGCTCAGCTCACATGAAAGTGCTCAGAAAGCTCCTAGCCTACTCCACATGAAGTTCTCAAAAAGCCCTAGCTCAAGTCACATGAAGGTGCTCAGAAAGCTCCTTTGAGCCTCAAGCCACATGAAGTGCTCAAAAAAGCTCTGAGCTTTAAGTCCATATAAACGTGCTTAGAAAGCCCTGAGTTTAAGCTCCACATGAGTTGCTCAAAAGCTCCTGAGCCTCAGTCCACATGAAAGGCTCAAAAAGCCTGAGCCTAACTCCGCTGAAAGTTCGCCAGAAAAGCTCACCTGCGCTTTAAGCTCATAGTTAAAAGTTGCTCAGAAAGCTCTGAGCCTCAAGCTCACATGAAAGTTGCTCAGAAAAGCTCCTGAGCCTCAAGCTCCACATTGGAATTTGCTCAACAAAAAGCTCCTGAGCTTTAAGCTCCACATGAAAGATTGCGCAGAAGAGCTCTGCAGCTCAAACTCCACATTGAAAGTTGCTCAAAAAGCTCATGAGCTTTAAGTCACATGAAAGTTGCCTCAGAAAAGCTCCTGAGCTTACGCTCAACATGAAAGTTGCTCAAAAACAGCTCCTGGCTTTAAGCTCCACAGAAAGCTTGCTCAGAAAGCTCCTGAGCTTAAGCTCAATTTGAAAGTTGCTCAAGAAAAGCTCCTGAGCCTACAAAGCTGCACATGAATTAGCCAGAAAAGTCCTGGGCCCAAGCTCCACATGAAGTTGCTTCAAGAAAAACAGTCCTGGCTTTAAGTCACAAATGAAGTTGCTTAAAAGCTCCTGACGTTTAAGCTTCACATGAAAGTGCTACAGGAAAAGCTCCTGACCTCAAGCTCCACTTGAAGTCTGCTCAGAAAACTCTGAGCTTCAGCTCCACATGAAAGTTCTCAGAAAAGCTCCTAGCTTTAAGCGTCCACATGAAAGTGCTTTAAAAAAGCTCCTGAGGTAAGCTCCACATGAAAGTTGCTCAAAAAGCTCCTGAGCTCTAAGCTCCACATGAAAGTTGCTCGAAAAAAGCTCCTGAGCCTCAAGCTCCACATGCAAATTTGCTCAGAAAGCTCCTGAGCCTCAAGCCTCCACATGAAGTTGCTCAAAAAAAGCTCCTGAGCTTTAAGCTCCACATGGAAGTTTACTCCAAAAAGCTCCTGAGCCTTCAAGTCCACATGAAAGTTGCTCAGAAAAAGCTCCTGAGCTTTAAGCTCCACATGCAAGTTGCTCAGAACAAGCTCCTGCCCTTAAGCTTTCACATGAAAGTTGCTCTAGAAAGCTCCTGAGCCTCAAGCTCCACATGAAAGTTGCTCAAAAAAGCTCCTGAGCTTTAAGCTCCACATGAAAGTTGCTCAAAAAAGCTCCTGAGCTTTAAGCTCCACATGAAAGTTGCTCAAAAAGCTCCTGAGCTTCAAGCTCCACCTGAAGCTGCTCAAAAAAAGCTCCTAGCTTTAAGCTCCACATGAAAGTTGCTCAAAAAGCTCCTGAGCTTTTAAGCTCTACATGAAAGTTGCTCAAAAAAGCTCCTGAGCTTTAAGCTCCACCTGAAAGCTCGCTCAAAAAAGCTCCTGGCCTCAAGCTCCACATGAAAGTTGCTCAGAAAGGCTCCTGAGCTTCAAGCTCCACATGAAAGTTGCTCAGAAAAGCTCCTGAGCCTAAGCTCCACATGAAAGTTGCTCAGAAAAGCTCCTGAGCCCTCAAGCTTCACAGGAAAGTTGCTTAGAAAAGCTCCTGACCTCAAGTCCACATCGAAATTTGCTCAGAAAAAGCTCCTGAGCTTTAAAGCTCCATATGGAAGTTTGCTCAGAAAAGCTCCTGAGCCTCAAGCTCCACATGAAAGTTGCTTCAGAAAAGCTCCTGAGCTTTAAGCTCCATATGAAAGTTGTTCAAAAAGCTCCTGAGCCTTAAGCTCCTATGAACAGTTGCTCAGAAAAGCTCCTGAACCTCAAGCTCCACATGAAAGTTGCTCAGAAAAGCTCCTGAGCTTTAAGCTCCATATGAAATTGCTCAGAAAAGCTCCTGAGCCTCAAGCTTCCATGTGAAGGATTGCTCAAAAAAGCTCCTGAGCCTCAAGCTCCACATGAAAGTTGCTCAGAAAAGCTCCTGAGCTTTAAGCTCCACATGAAAGTTGCTCAAAAAAGCTCCTGAGCTCTTAAGCTCCACATGAAAGTTGCTCAGAAAAGCTCCTGAGCCTCAAGCTCCACATGAAAGTTGCTCAGAAAAGCTCCTGAGCCTCAAGCTCCACATGAAAGTTGCTCAGAAAAGCTCCTGAGCCTCAAAGCTCCACATGAAAGTTGCTCAGAAAAGCTCCTAGCTTTAAGCTCCACATGAAGTTACTCAGAAAAGCTCCTGAGCTTTAAGCTCACATGAAAGTTGCTCAGAGAAAGCTTCCTGAGCTTTAAGCTCCATATGAAAAGTTGCTCAGAAAAGCTCTCCGAGCCTCAAGCTCCACATGAAAGTTGCTCAGAAAAGCTCCTGAGCCTCAAGCTCCACATGAAAGTTGCTCAAAAAAGCTCTTGAGCTTTAAGCTCCACGTGAAAGTTGCTCAAAAAAGCTCCTGAGCCTCAAGCTCCACATGAAAGTTGCTCAGAAAAGCGCCTGAGCCTCAAGCTCCACATGAAAGTTGCTCAGAAAAGCTCCTGAACTTTAAGCTCCATATGAAAGTTGCTCTGAAAAGCTCCTGAGCTTTAAGCTCCACATGAAAGTTGCTCAAAAAAGCTCCTGAGCTTTAAGCTCCACATGAAAGTTGCTCAAAAAAGCTCCTGAGCTTCAAGCTCCATATGAAAGTTGCTCAAAAAAGCTCCTGAGCCTCAAGCTCCACATGAAAGTTGCTCAGAAAAAGCTCCTGAGCTTTAAGCTCCACATGAAAGTTACTCAAAAAAGCTCCTGAGCTTTAAGCTCCACATGAAAGTTGCTCAGAAAAGCTCCTGAGCTTTTAAGCTCCATATGAAAGTTGCTCAGAAAAAGCTCCTGACGCTTAAGCTCCACATGAAAGTTGCTCAAAAAAGCTCCTGAGCCTTCAAGCTCCACATGAAGTTGCTCAAAAAAGCTTTTGAGCTTTAAGCTCCACGTGAAAGTGCTCAGAAAGCTCCTGAGCCTCAAGCTCCACATGAAAGTTGCTCAAAAAAGCTCCTGAGCCTCAAGCTCCACATGAAAGTTGCTCAGAAAAGCTCCTGAGCTTTAAGCTCCACATGAAAGTTGCTCAAAAAACTCCCTGAGCTTAAACTCCACATGAAAGTGCTCTCAGAAAAGCTCCTGAGCTTTAAGCTCCACATGAAAGTTGCTCAAAAAGCTCCTGAGCTCTCAAGCTCCACATGAAAGTTTGCTCAGAAAAGCTCCTGAGCCTCAAGCTCCACTTGAAGCTGCTCAGAAAAAGCTCCTGAGCCTGAAGCTCCACATGAAAGTTGCTCAAAAAAGCTCCTGAGCCTCAAGCTCCACATGAAAGTTGCTCAGAAAAGCTCCTGAGCCTCAAGCTCCACATGAAAGTTGCTCAAAAAAGCTCCTGAGCCTCAAGCTCCACATGAAAGTTGCTCAGAAAAGTCCCTGAGCCTCAAAGCTCCACATGAAAGTTGCTCAATAAAAGCTCCTGAGCTTCAAGCTCCACATGAAAGTTACTCAAAAAAAGCTCATGAGCTTTAAGCTCCACATGAAAGTTGCTCAGAAAAGCTCCTGAGGTTTAAGCTCCATATGAAAGTTGCTCAGAAAAGCTCCTGAGCCTCAAGGCTCCACATGAAAGTTCTCAAAAAGCTCCTGAGCCTTAAGCTCCACATGAAAGTTGCTCAAAAAAGCTCTTGAGCTTTAAGCTCCACGATGAAAGTTGCTCAAAAAAGCTCCTGAGCCTCAAGCTCCACATGAAAGTTGCTCAGAAAAGCGCCTGAGCCTCAAGCTCCACATGAAAGTTGCTCAGAAAAGCTCCTGAACTTTAAGCTCCATATGAAAGTTGCTCAGAAAAGCTCCTGAGCTTTAAGCTCCACATGAAAGTTGCTCAAAAAAGCTCCTGAGCTTTAAGCTCCACATGAAAGTTGCTCAAAAAGCTTCCTGAGCTTCAAGCTCCATATGAAAGTTGCTCAGAAAAGCTCCTGAGCCTCAAGCTCCCCATGAAAGTTGCTCAGAAAAGCTCCTGAGCTTTAAGCTCCACATGAAAGTTGCTCAAAAAAGTTTCCAGGAAAGTCGCGTCCCTATTACCACAAGACTACCAATGCCAATCTTTTCCCGTAAATATATTGTTTTACATTGGATGAATATTTTATAGTATTTAATGCACTGTCGATTGAATATAATACTGCTAGTATTTTATCTAAATGCAATCAATGTATAAAAACTGTGGATGTATTTGTTGCAGAGTCAATTTCATTCAGCGCGTGAACTGCAAAACACCAAATTGTGACAGGTATTTGATAGAAGTGACATGTATTGTTAAACCAAACAATAAGTCTGAAGATTTCCGGTTATTTGGATTACAACTGCTGAAAATATACAAAGAGAGGTGTGATTTGACACTTTTTTTTTTGTTCAAACAATCCTTTTGCTCCTAGATACAATTTGCTTTTGTTACATCTTAACATCTGCGCGAAACCGGTTTGGAAAATCGAAGTATAGCATTAATTAAATCAGCAAAAGGAATTATAATTTCATTATCTGGCATCCGTCATCCGGGCAACTTGTTAGGAAAACTTTTACAGTCGCTAACAGACGCCACGCTAATTCGGCAGTTTGTTTTTTCTCCGCTCTCCTCCTCGCCTCGTCCTTTTTATCCCCTTTAAGCACGGATGACTCATTTACCTTTTAATTAAAAGGGGGAAATAGGCGACGAGCGGCCCTCGGGGTCGCACAGTCGACCATGTAAAACAAATTTACTCCCAACAGCTTTTTTTCAACTCCACAGAGACGGGTTATGACGCGATTTTCTTTACTTTTATTTGCGCTGTTGACGCGAACGATATCTCCACGAGCGGTGGAGGACGACAACAAACGGCACTAACAATAATAAAAGAACGCCGCTTGGAAGACGGTATGAGGCGAAATTGGAAAAAGGAGCGAATAGGAAATGGTAGCGAAGAATACAGGCAAGTTACCGAGCGTCAAGGAACAAAAAGATGAGAGTCTAGTACGATGGAAAGGGGGACTGAGAGCGTTGATGAATCGACACTGCCGGGAAAAGGAACGAAACTGAACGCTAATTGCCGCTCCGGTTGCATAAATTCTGACAGCTTTATATCAAGTGGATTTAACGCTGCGAGCAAAGAGGGGGCAACGAGCGGAAATTCCGTCGACAATTCCTTCTGCCAGTTGTATTTCTTTTTTCTTTCCTTCGTTTCCCTACAGTCCCAAGTCAACATAAAAAATTAATACAATTAAAAGGACTATTCTCTTCCACTCCGGCTGATTACAAATTATACTAGTACAAACACCCAACCTGCTACTTCGCTGTTCGTTCCATCAAAATGAATCGTGGAGGACTTAATTTCTTCCGCTGGCGCATTTTTAAATGTAAAACGGTTCTTTTAATTTCCTTCTCGTCTGTGCGCTGGCCGAGCGTGTCGCCGTCGTCCGGATGGCACTCGGAGGAAGACAATTGACAAATGGAGGTCTACGGACGAGGGACTTCCGCTCGACTGCATCAGCGTCAAGTGGTAGAGACGTTTAGGTCATCCACTTCCTCGGAATAGTGATGTAGAATCTAGCTTAATCTAGTCTAGACGTTGTTATACGTGCCGGACATATGTGAATCCGGAACGATATTTTATTCAAAACTCATTTTGGTTCTTTCGGAAATATAAGGTAGCCAACGTAAGTTGGAGAATATGAATACAGTTGTAATTTTTTAAAATTATATATTTTATTATGTGTTACCCCAATTTAGACCTTAGTTCGTCTATAGTTCTACAACTATTTATGGTACTGAACGGAAAATAAAAATTAAATAACTCAACGAAAGTTCCAGATACAAATCTAAACCTGCGTTGACATTAGCTAATGTAGAAAACTTCAAATTAAAAAATATTTTTATTGAATTAATTCTATTATTAATCAATGTAATTTTTCTTTGATCATGTTAATACAAACTGATGGAAAATAAATAATCAAAGCGTCTAGACGGTAAGCACTATTTAACTGCCACTCGCATTTTCTGTACTAATCTAACATTATGTTTGTTGCGTCGCATGACACTATTGCATTTTATCACTTTTTAAACTTTGTGTGCAAAAGGTATAATAGTGCAAATAGTTCATGCGACGGAGAAAAAACTTAAGTCACAATGTTAAAAAAATAGTATGTAACAGTGAAATTTTCGTATATTAATAATAATTTCAAGGCAATTTAAATTATTTCTATAACGTAATATGTAAATAGAAAGGCTAGCCGATTAAGCCATATGAAAACTGCACTACATCTGATGAAGGTATTACCGTGTTTTATGTTCTAACCTGTATGTTTACAATGTATTGTAACGCTGTTTCTTTCTTTTCCTTGTACTTTTCTATTTGTCTCAGCTGTACTTATTTTTTTTTTTTTTTTTTGGGAGTAACCTTGGGTAACATACTGGTCGTTTTTACGTGTTACATTCTGTTATCCTCGATTTTTGTGGTATTGTCATAGAAGTGGATGTACGTTTGCTTTGAGTTTTTACTATTTATACCTTACGGGATACTTCGATCTGTTTTGTTCAGTCTTGTTTTACGTGCCTTTTTCTCGCGTTTGTATTTCCTACTTTCTTCTGTTTCCTGAAGAGTTGGTGAATCTCGCTTGTTTTGTTTTGTTTATTCATTGTCAGTTGTTTGACGGGCGACCGAGTTATCGGCGGTTTGTTCGGTAAAGTCAGGGTTACCCAACTTTTCATTTCTAATATTTTCTTCATTTCATTCTGCGGGTATTTTGTATTGTCTAGGGGATATTTTAGAGCGTTTTGGTTGGTGGAGTTTTATTTACGTGCTTCGGTATCGTATTCTAGGAATGTCGATTTATCGGAGAGGATTCGAAACGATCTTCCGTTTTCGGGACACTCCGTGTTGGCTCTATAGCGATTAGACCTGGATTGTTGTCGCAATTGCCTTTTGCTGTGTGAATTACGCATTTGAGTTATGCGGTTTAGGCAGATTGGCGTGCCCTGCTGGTGGATCTCATTTATTTGATGGTTTGGCGAGGTGCTAGTTGGAAGTATGCGGTTCGTATCGCTTAGGGATTTTTGCTATCAGACGACCTTCGTATTTCACCACCCACGTTTTCTGAACTGTGTGTTTCTTTAACCCTTGACGCAAGATGAGTAACTTTCTTCTCTTACGTTCAGACTTAGTAATCGTTTCAGGGTTCTACCTTCGGGTTACTTTTTTATATTATTGTATGCTGTGGCTATAAGGCTTATTTTACCGTGCCTAATTTGGATGGTGATGTCCGTACTTGCTCTGATCACCATCTTGGCCTGCCATTTCAGGGAATTTCACGCCTAAAATTTTCACGCTTCTTACGACGACCAGCCTGGAGTCAGATCGTATCCTATCTGGGGTGCGTCGCACGGAAGCGGCACGTATTCCGAGGAACCGACGTGGGTAAGGACGTCTTGGAACGAAACATACAGGTGTGCTTTTGAATTTACTTTTTTTAACATTTTGTATACTCGTCTAATATTCGGAGTAGGTCTAATATTGGAAGCGTTGCAATTAGACATCGGGGGCTCTTTTGTTATTTTCTTTTTGGGGTATCGATGTTTGTAATATACTTTTTACTTTATAACGTTATCTCTCGGATGCGACTGAGTTTTAAATCATCATTGTAGATTTTGTACGCTAATGCATTGGTGTCATCAAGGTAACGCGTACGAAACCCATCATGTTGCAAAAAGATTACTATAGTTATTTTTGTGCGAATATTTATTCTTTTTTTTAAACTCGTATTAATTCGAGGCCTAATCATTATATAACGTTTGCGTTTATGTATTTTGTCAACCTAATTTTACCGGTGAGTATATTTTAACCCACTCGTTTTTTTTGAAATATTTACATTTATATTTTTTTTTACCTTAAGCTATACTCAACTTTCATAAATTTGTTATTCACTTACAGCCAAACTCGTTGTTTCGGTTAATTTTTTTGTTTTACGCGATTCCCCTTACTTCTATCCCGAATTTCCGTTTTGCGGCCTCACAGGGTATATTTAAGCGGGTGGCGCTTTGTTTCGATTTCTGTTGTTAACCAACCGTTTCCACGAGCCGGCGGACTGAATGACAGGTAGATCTTTAGACTTTCGGGAGCGCAGTAGTTTTGGTTTTTTATTTTGGCGAGAAATTTTGTGGGTCATAGTATCAAAATATCATACAATTAATCATCTCTAACCCTCTTGTAAGGAAAATGGGTGACAATCCTTACGTAATTTTTGTGTCAGTACCTATTGAGGTATGCTGTGCCGGCCACCGGTTTCGTAATCAGTGTTTTTTATTTTACTCCGATCTGTCTTTATCAATGTTCGGCAAATTTTCTCAGAATATGTTTATTTTGTAGAGATTAGTATGTTATTGTTTATTATTTTTAAATTTTAGTGTTTTAAATTATTATTCTGTAATATGTTTAGCATTTGCTCATGTTGTTCAATGTCCTTCTTGTATTTCTTCTTCGATGACTGTGCGTTAGGCGTAGCGCACAGCTGTTTATATGTATGTGACTGTTCCTTTGAGGCCAGTTTTTGAAAATGCGGTGTAAGTAATTTATTTTATTTTCATTGCGCCATTTTGTTTTTTATTTGATTATAGAATTGTTCGTTATTTTGAATTTATTAATCACAAGGACTCTCTAATATAATTGTTATTTTATTTGTGTATAAAATTAAGTGTAATCTTTTATTATTTGTGCAGGAAGATAGATATTTAAGTTTAATGATTTAATTTTTTTTTTTTTATTTTTCTATTAGTTTTGATAATTATCCTCGAGTGGGTGATTAGAAGCTTTGTGCTATATGAAGTTTTCTTTTTATCTATTTGATTGTCACGTTTATTAGTTTATTTATTTTGAACCACGTGGATTGATATGAGTATAAAGGATTTTCTTCTGACAATTTGTTTTTTGCTGTGTTAAGATTGCATTGTCCTTTTTTATTTAGAGTCTATTGCAGTTTTTGATTTCGCAGGACCTTTTGTCCAAGGTTTTTTTTTTCTGCGTATTGTTAATTACCAATTTTTTTTTCTTTTTTATTAATAAATTTTTTATTGTTAAACGTTTCTAAATCTGTTGTTTTATTTTGATAAACTTTTACAATTTTTGGAGTATTGTAGCAAGTCGATTCTTTCACCCATTTTTACTTTTTGTGGTTAGTTTTTTAATTGCGATTTTATTTGCGCCCTTTAAATTTTATCCGTTGGCTACTAATTTAATTTTTCATTTTATTAATTCATTTTGCATTTCTTTGGTACCGTTCAGTAACAGCCGTTATTTATGAAAGTTTTAACTGTCTTGACTATCCATAAACTATTTAATATTTTTTTCAGATTTTTGTGGGCACTGAAACTGTAAAAAAGAGAGTTATTTGAGAGTGATTTAGGGTCTTTGGGTGTTGAAGCGAACTATTGGGACCAATTACTGTACGGCACACAATAGCATACAGCCCGGATTAAAAAAATTTTTAAAGAAATACATTAATTGAATTAGAAAAAAATCAAGTTATATATAACAGTGTCATCATTTTTTATAATTTTGATTAGAAGTGTTCTTCTCACAGCCGATGGCATGCAGGCAAGGAATTCCGATCGAGGGCGGTTGACATAAAAAATATTAATGGTCGTACTCTCTGTATTTAAGTCAGTAGAATAGAGATGTGGTAGGATGTTGTCATTTGTTCTCCTCAATTCAATGTTTAAGACAGTTTTATGATCATCTTAGCTATAATTATGCTAATCGTATTCAAACTATTAAGTAAAATTAAAACATTTAATATGGATGAAAAGTGATTTTATTAATTAAAAAAAATTCAAAATGTGCTTGTTTAATATTAGACATAAATCTATGGAATAATCTAGGTAAGTCCATGAGTCCGTTTAATTAATAACACTAAAGTTTCATTAAGTAATTCCACCTTTTGCAATTCAAATTCATAGTTTCGTACTTAATACGTTTGAAATAAATTTAAAAATCCGCGTTTTCTGACCGTTCAAATGGAGTTTATGTTAGATTTGAATAGATGTGTGAAACAGAGTAGCCAACCTTGATGGTAAATCACTGGATATTGGTTCGTAACGTAAAAAACATAACAAATACTTATAAACCTAATTAACAAATTTCCCCAAAGTAACTGGAGAGCGCTTAGCTATGTTACAAACGATTTTCTAACCTCAAATTTTTTGCAGAACGGTTTTTAAATAAAATTTCTTATAAGTACAATTCAAATTTAGATTATAATTGAAATAATACGTTTATTTTTTTAGGTAGATTTGACGAGGAGTCCTTTTTACAGGGCCGAATTCTGCGATCATCGGGTCGGGGACTGTTCAGGTCGTATGGGCCCTCGTACCTCGTAGATACATCAGGTCAGAGAGGATGGGTCGCTCAGGACAGGAACATTTACTCGGAAAAATCGTCGTTGAAGAAAAATTTCCCAAAATCGTGTTGTAATTTGTGAATAAATTTATGTGAAAAACTTTGTTAACAATTAACCATTATTTTTAGGTTGTAATTTGGGATAAAATTGGATTTTATCGAAAATAGCCGTTAAATTTTTACGAGAAACAAACTGTAATATGTCTGCCTCGAACGAGGTTCGGTTAGTGAATGGTTCGAATTTAAAAGTTTTTAATCTGACTTTGAAAGCGATGTTGTCTCAAAGCAAGGAGTCCAACTGTCTTAAGTGAAATTCCGTTAATTATAACCGAAATGAGGAGCCTCCATTGTTTTACATATGTGAATGGCCATGGTGATCGACAGGATTGTCAGACCTTTCAACGATGTGAAAATAAATAAATTACAAAATCTGGAATCACCTTACACTTTTTATATAACAAAGGTATGAGTCTCTGAATTATGAGAAAAAACATTTGAAATTTATTAACGCTTATTACTATATAAAATTTAACAATCTTAAAAATTCATTATTGCTACCTAAAAGGTAGGCACCATTTATACACATAGAATTGTACAGAATTCAATTTCCAGCAATTCCCATGTCTGTCTGTTGGACATATCCAAGCCAATTGGACTGCCAGTGCATATCAACGTTATTAAACAAAAAATTTAATGAAATAAATAGCCAGTAAAAATAATAAAACTGTTCACTCGAATTAACGTGGATCCAAATTTGATCTGTCAAAATCTATTGTAAAATTATACTATTCAAATTCTAATATTCATTTTCGGATGGTAGTGTGTATCATGCTGATCATCATCTAGCTCCTGAAAGGAGAAAATTCTAAAGGAAAAAGCCTTGAAGGACCTGCCAAATGCAGAGATTACCTACATCACCTGGACATCGTCTAGCTGTCTGCTGCTACATATTATAATCCTTTTTCTTATTATAACTAATAAGTTTTAAAATATAACTAAGTAAAATAGAAACATTCCCTTTTTAAATAATAGTAGAATATCAAATACTCTCTCCATAACAATACATATATATCATTTATAAAAAAAATTGGAAAAAAGTTGTCTTATTTAATACCTAGTATTTGATATTGATATGATACAATATCAAAGTAGGCGACAAAACGCGACATAGATGAAATTGTTTTTTCTAAATAGATCATAGTTAACTATGCTTACCTTCGAAGTTTCAAAATCGAGATATTAATGCAAATTTAAGAACTTTTAATGGCCAGGTTCATTGAATCACCCTATATTTCTTTGTGCCTTCAGCTCATCGTATTTATGGTCGTAGAATCCAAAAATGAATAAGAAATTAGATCATTCTATTTAAAATAACAAAATTAATATCCATTTCCGGAAGTGATATTTTGATTAAAGTATTTTACATTTATAGTTCCAATCGAACAGATAATGGTGCCAAAATATCAAATATAAGTAAATAGTAGAACATAAACTTTTAATGAACCACTTACGTGGAACACCTGTATATATTGTACAATAGCGGGCGAAGGCTACAACCTTGCGGTACTGCCTGTCCCATACACACCAAGCTCAACAGTTTGCCGTTCACACT